>OZ038490.1:110015473-110127973 GCA_964036315.1 Acanthosepion esculentum | reverse complement strand
TTTCAACTAGTGTCAATGCACTAGTATTTTTCAACTCAAATAGTGGACTAATAAATTTTTAAAAATTTTTTTTAATTATTAATTTTTAATATTTTTATTATATCTTAATTACAGATATTACTTTTTTATACATATTTTTCTAAAATTTAAACATTTTTTTTAAAAAATGTTTTTATTTTTTTAATATAAACTATCTAATTAAGATTTATTGTAAATCTTATAATTTGCTAGCAATTTGTTTTTTTGTTTTTTTTAATGGTAACCGTTTTTTTTTTGTTTTTTCTTTTATAACTAATAAATTTTTTTTTTTTTTTTTTTTTTTTAAATACTTTCATTTCCCTTCAATTTTTTTTCATAACCCCAACATGGGATGTTAGTTAATATTTGGGTCAAATTTTGTGTAACCTTTTTTCCATTTAAGCCAGACAACATCCACCTCCCCTTACCACCACTCAGGTGTTTTGTTTAGTTAGCTCAAAATCATATTTTCAATGGCTATCTTTTTTAAATATTTAAATTTTAAATTTCTGACACTATTAGTCCACCATTTGCATCGAAAAATGCTTGTGCATCAACACTAGTTGACAGTCTATTCTCATGAGGTAACTTTGGATTTCTCTATTATGTAATCTTTATGCTCTGCTATAATAAATACATTGAGCTCATTTTGTAGATCAGTTTTAATATGATATTACTAGGATCCACTTGGATTATATACCAATGGATTTATTACCTGTAGTATATAACAATTTTGATCAAGAATACCTGAAAACATTGTTCCCTACCTGATGAAGTTGAGCCAAAAACGAACGTAGCATTTGTAGTACTGGCTTGGAATGAGAAGCCGGTTTCGGATGAACTGAATGTAGACGTGGTAGATACACCTGGTTTTGGAGCACTACAAGCAGGACATGCCTGCTGGGTGGCAGTACATTGCAGAAGACATACACTGCAATTCCAGGAACCAGATTTGGGCTTGAAAAGTTCATTAAGTGGGACATTGGAGCTGTTATTTTGTTTGGGTGGGTCAGACTTGGTGGTCGTTGTTAAAGGTGTTGACGTAGCATTTGTAGTACTGGCTTGGAATGAGAAGCCGGTTTCGGATGAACTGAATGTAGACGTGGTAGATACACCTGGTTTTGGAGCACTACAAGCAGGACATGCCTGCTGGGTGGCAGTACATTGCAGAAGACATACACTGCAATTCCAGGAACCAGATTTGGGCTTGAAAAGTTCATTAAGTGGGACATTGGAGCTGTTATTTTGTTTGGGTGGGTCAGACTTGGTGGTCGTTGTTAAAGGTGTTGAGGTAGCCCCAGTCTTTCCAAACACACTGACAGTTTCATTACTGAACACAAAACTATTTGAACTATTGTTGCTTGTACTCGCTGATGGGAGCATTGGAGTGAATTTGAAACCAGAACCGTCTGTATTGAATACTGGTGTTGATGATGCAGTGGTAGAAGAGACGGCAAAGTTCTCAGGAGTAAATGTAAATCCAGAGTCCTTGGTTGCTGCTGAAGTAGAGGCATCAAATTTAAAGCCAGTCTGTGTAATACAGTCTGTGTTAATGATGGACTTGCTTGGCACAGTTGATGGTACATCTGCCTGTTTGACACCAGGTTTCAGTGAAGTACAAGCAATACATTGAAGAGCGCTCACATCATTCACAATGTAACAGCTATCACATTCCCAACTGCCTTTCTTTGGCTTAAACATCTCGGACAGTGGAGGCAGTGAAGAAGAACCAGAAGTAGCTACTTCAGTAGAGGATGTGGTCTCTGCTTCTTTTTTACCACTGTTGCCAGAGCTGCTCTCCATAATATCAGGAGCAAGACTTCTGCATTTTTCAAAGGCTTCTTGAAACTGCTCAGCTACCTCAGCAGTTTTGAACCTCGCAGTAAACTTCTCAAATCTGAGTTCCTCGTCAGCAAAGTCTTGTGCCACCCAGCACCAGGCCTTGTCAGATGCTGGCATGGGAGTCAGCTTCATATCCTGTGTGATGAAATGGTTGGCACAAAGCTTCAACACCTGCTCACGCCTCATCAAAAGACGACAACGATTGTTCTTTTTGTTACGAAGTAACTTGAGCTCCCCAACTCCACGTTCTTTCCACTGGCTAATATCTTTATCAAATCTGTAAAGCTTAGCACGATCACCAAACATTTTCTCCTCTTCCTCTTCACCAGTCTTCAAATCTACCAATTCCGGAAGAGGGATGACAGGTTTAAAGTCAACATTTGGCTCATATTCTTCTACTTCATCATCTTTGCCACCCTCACAGGAACTTGGAAACAGTTTAACAACTGGCAGAGACATGTCACTTTGGAACATATTAAATGGTTTAGTTTCCATGAAACCCATTTTTTCATTAGAGTTGGTATTCCTGATGACATTAGTCACAGCTGGTTTGGGAGATGATGATGAAGATGTTACACATTCAGTTGCTGTTGTAGTATTTAGGAATGAAAAATTCCAAGGTGATTTTTGAGCACTGCTGCTGCTTGTAGTCTCGGAGGCAAAATCTGTGCTGTCTTTTGACATTAGGATATTTGACTTGGTAGTACTGAGATCAAAATCAACTTTTGGTGTATCTGAATGGGAGAGAGAAAGAGTACAAAAATTAATGAGGAACAAAGATTATTTTTGCAAGTGGATGTTTTTAATCTATCTGAACACCCAAGGAAACTTCAAATATTAATATTAAACTTTAAGAAATTTAAAAATGCCAAAGTTAATTTTTGCTACAATTTGAGTAGCAACCATAAAAATGCATCAATGGTAGAAGTATGATGAAGCTGGAGCGTTTTCCAGAGATAGAATACACCAGTTATCATTTGTGGTTAAAAATGCACAAACTGTTAAATGATTTTGTGTAGGTACCAACATGAGATCGCTGGAAAATGAGCATAGCAGGATAATAACAGCGTTAAACTTGATGAAAATAATTTTTTATTGTCTAAATGTTTGTTATTATCAAGAGGAAAGATCAAAGTATTTTTTGATTATTTTTTTTACATTTAATAATTTCTAATTTTGTTAAAAATCTTGTATTTTTTTTGATCAGCAAAACTGACAGAAAATCAATAGTCAGCCATTTTTATAACTTGTTTACAAACATTACTTACTTTCTGTGCTGAAAAAAAAAAAGAAAAGAAAAAAAAGTGCTTTCAAATGATAGAAAGCCGAGCTTAACAGGTGTTGATTGCCAAGTGACGTGTGTGATTTCATCTTACGGGAGGAAAAGTTATAGTACAGAAGGTCACAAGTGACAGTTTAGCTTTATGTGAACAACTTATTTACCTTGTTATTTTTAAGTAGGCATAGCATGATAAAAACAGCCTTAAACCTGACAAAAGCAGAATTTTAATGTCAAAATGTTTATGTCACTACTAACGCAAACCACGTGGTGACGGACTGTTTTTATGATGCTTCCGGTCTTCTGTATATTTGAATTTAAGCTTTTTTGGGGTACAAAAAAAAAATATTGTATTAGATTTTTAGCTATTGGCAACTTTGATTATAACCAGCTTTATTTTATAATCTGTAAATGATATTTATCTACTTAACACCATTGACTAAGGTGTACAAAATTTTCATTAATTTTAGAATATTTAACAACTTTAATGTAAAAAAAAAAAAAAAAAAAAAAAAAAAAAAAAAAAAAAAAAGAAATAATTGTTGTAAAAATTTATTTTTCATTGAAAACGTTTTTTGCTTTCAGAAAATATTATCCATATTCCTACAAACAAGTAAAAGCAACTAAAAGCTTTTGAAATTGAATATCTTTGTTTTATTAAGGTCAAAGAGTGTCAAGTAAAAAAAAAAAAAATGATTAGATTTCAAAGCTTTGTGCTTTTAACTAATTAATCACTAAAACTGTACAAATTAGAATTTTCATGAGTTTTCATAAAATTAATTGGGGGAGGGTTAATATAAAAAAAATTTTTTTACCATGACTTAAAAAAATAAAAATAAAAAATAATAATTTTCATCATTTGTGAATAGTTTCTGAAAGTTTCATTAAAATCTGACAATTATTTTTATTTTTAAAAGATTTTTAAAATTAATGACTGCCATTAAAAAAAAAAAATCCGCCATGTTATTTAGTAGGACACTTGCTGATAAAGAGAAACAATGTTTTTCAATCAAAAGTTAGAATGCTCTAATAAAAACAGAAAAATTTTGAAAAATAATCAAAAATTATTTTGTTCTTTCCTCTTAATAAAAACAAACATTTTGATGATAAAATTTTGTTTTCGTCAAGTTTAAGGCCTTTATTATCCTGCTATGCTCCTTTTCCAGCGATCTCATGTAGGTACCTAATTTTATGGTTATAAAACCTGCTATATGGGTGTGTAAAAAATGGTTCTTCTGTTAACATCAACTCCAGAAACTACTTTCTCACCATATAAAATGCACTTAATAAAAATATTAGTTTGCTGGGATGGAGTAACGTCAAAATTTTTCATGTTTCACAAGTTTTTTTTTTTTTTAATTTCTTTTCTGCAACATCTGAACTGTTTCTGATAGGAATATGCAGCAGCACATTGCCAAGATGGAGAAAATAGTAAATAATCTTAAAAACTTGAACCTGCTTATAATCAGTTTTTATCAGCCAGTCACCGGATTTAAATCCAATCAAAAATTTGTGGAAACTATTGAAGTTAGGAGTTCATAAAAGAAATCCATCGAATTTAAACAAATTGAAGAAAATTTGTGAAGAAGAATGGGTCAAAATACCAACAAGTACCTGCAAGAAACTAGTTGAAGACTACAGGAAATGACTGGAGGCTGTGAAGCAGAACAGAGGCTACTGTACTAAATATTAGTAAAGCGTGTTAAATACTTTTGCATATGGGTTATTTTATTTATTGTTAATGTTTCTCAAAACAGTGGTTTTTAATTTTCCTTCTATGTTTTGATCGACAATGTCCGTTTAAATATTTTCTATAAGCTTCATTGAAATTGATCTGTTATTTTTTTGAGATATATAAGAAAAACCAATGCGTTAAATACTTTTGCTACCCACTGTATATCTTAAGGTAGGCTAAAAATTCATTCACTTAAAAAATGATAAATAAAAGGGTATTGCTTCAGACCCACACTAATAATGTTAATTACAAGTTTATTTTATTACTAATTTTTTTTTTTTATCCATATTTACCCCAAATCCTCCATTCCTGGCATTCAAATGATAGTCAAATATGAAATTACTGCTAAACCCAAGACAGGCAGAAGAGAGCGAGAGAAAGTATATAAATGAAGACTGATGCTAAGAGTGAAAAACTAAGAGAAACTGGTACTTACTTGTTAATGTGAAGCCATCCAATGTCTTTGTACCTTTTGGAGTTTCTTGTACAACTGTAGATGAAGTAGGCGTAGAACTAATAGTGCTTTTGACATCAGATGTTTGGTTCAGAACTTTCAAGAGGGCAGATGTGGATGCAGGTTGATTGGAAGAAAGTGCAGCTGCAAGTGGAGATTGAACAACAGGTGTCTGAGACACTTTAGGTGTACCACTCACACTTCCAACAACACCTGATACCGTAATTGTTGCAGTAGTCGTAGTAACTGAAGAGAAGCTGTTCTCTGGCTTGCTGGCTATCCCCGGAGAAGAGGCTGTAGGACCTGGAGAGAGTTTGATGCGCGCAGCATTGACAGTCATCTTAAAATTTGTGGCATCTCCTACTTTCTCAAATTCAACACTACACTTGGGTGCCAATTTGCTGTTTTCCTTGGCACAGGAGGCTGGCTGGCACCAGGACACCTGCTGGTTTTTGAACACCGTTACCTGAATGTCCAAATCAGCAGTAATGGTTTGTTGTAGTAAGACTTGCTTCTCATCAGCTGCCAAGGCAACCACAATGACACCTTTGCCATCACACAAGTTAATCACACGTACAATAGCCATATGTGATTTGCCTTCATAATTAACAAAGCACCCTTTAGCAGCAAAGCTGACTGTCTGGAAGACTGGTGACTGTGGCAAACCTGAGACCTGCTGGGGAGCAGGAACTTGTGGAGTGGACAGTACAGATTTTTCACCTTGCCATGTTTGAGGGAAACTAGTATCATAGCTACTACGCTGAGGTGGGCGGATTGGTGTTGTGAATCCGCTGCAAGGGGAATTAGTCTGGGGAGGTGTGAATGAATCTGCAGGGGGTCCAGCACCCAGTGTAGACGGAGGCATAGCCAACTGGAATGGAGTCTGGCCACGTATCTTTTGAAAGAAGCTTTGAGGAGTTTCAGCAGCTGCTGGTGAAGCAATAGGTTTAGCAAATGTAGGGCCCACTACAGCATTGGGGGGCATTGGGGGCAAAGGAGAAAGTGAACTAGAAGGTTGAAAAACTGGAGATTTTCCAGATAATGCACTAGCAAGAGGAGGTGGTTGGGAAGGTGGAGTGCCAGGAACCTGGGTAGAGGGTGGAGCAAACATTAAATTCTGACCTTTATTGCCAGAGAAATAACCTGGGCCTGGCATTCTTCCAATTGGACTTTGGGAGGTATGATAACCATACTGCAAAGTTTGGCCCCTTAGGACATCTGCAAAATAACCAGCTCTCGGCATTGGGGCGCGGTTTTGTACTGAGTAAGTTACAGTAGACTTTCCAACGAGGCCTGTCTGATGTCCAAATGGCCATTCCTGAACGAGCTGAGAATCGGGAATATGAAAATTGTTTGGGGATTGGTCATTGCTCCCGTCATAGTATTCTCCATCCACATGACAGGGATCTTCCTCTTCATCATCGTCCTCATCATCCTCAACTTCATTCTCTTCGGCATTGTGGCTGTCCTCAGCGGCCATCTTTGAGTATGGTGTCATACCTGACTGCCGAGAGTTTTGTAGATTCTTTGGAGAAGATGCTCTGTAAGATGCTGAAGGATTGGTGCCTGGTAGCTGGTACGCTGGGTACTGTGATGCTATCCAAGGTGGTGGCTGTGGGGTCAGCTGAATTGAAGGTGGTCGGTAGGGGGAATTCATATATGCTGCTGCAAGGTTTTGTGGTGGAGGTCCAGCTTGAGGTGGACCTGCTTGGGAAGGAGGTGGAGCTTGCTGTGGTGGAGGCCCTTGTGGAAAGCCACCAGACATCATCCGGTATTGTGACAATTCAGCCTGCAATTACAATTTAATAAGTAATCTTAAATTTGTTAAAAACATGCTTACAAAACATTAACTATTAAAAATAGTATATGTGCAGGAAAGGAATAAGAGGCAAGAGAGGAAGTAAGTGCTGCTGCTTTGTTAAAAACATGCTTATGAAAAAAAAAAAAAAGTATTAAAGCTTCTGAAAAAACTGCTGATGTGAAAACAGGAGAAAATCCACCCCAACCCACTGTACTTAGAATTCATTTATTTCTTGTTAATGTGCAATGCACAATGAAATTGGACAGCAGTTCCCAGGTGCTCAAAAAGGAAAAGAAACTGCATAAAATGATGGAACGTAATTATGTTCAAAATACATTTAAAATAGTCAGGGTGTAGCAGCACTCATTTTATGCAGGGCCCAAGAATAAAAGCTGTCCCTCAAGCATTTTGTACTAGAAATAATAGATCTAAAATGTTGCCCTGTGTGGAACAGTTCAAACAAGTGTTATCCGGGATGCATGCTGCCTTTCATTGTTGTTTTTTTTTCTGCTTTGACAGTAAGAATTAGCAATGTCCTTCAAAGAGGGCCACAAGCAGCATATAACTTTTGTCCAACTACTTATTTGTAAATTAGACATTACCTTGCATCTATTTTACTAAACAAATACTAAAATATTTTCTAACAATTTTATTTGATCAAAACAAACACTTAATTCAATCATTGGTGCCTAAAGTTTTTTTTTTTTTTTTTAAGTTCCTCCAATACAAGGCTCGAGAGCCACTGGTGTAATAGTTATGATGATGTATGTGTGCGATCTAAATGAAACAGGAAGTGGTAAGAAGTAAAGATAACTACATCTCGACTTTAAGAGAAGTCATTCCGTGTCAAATCAACAACGGCCTGACCATCACAAACGGACCCCCCTCCAAAAAAAAAATTTGGTACACTTATAGAGTTTCATGAGAGAAATTGAATGGTACCTATTTTACATCCCTAAGTCTAAGGCCTCCCGAGATATAACTCTTCCCAAAATTTAAATATTAATATCAGTGTGTGTGTGTTTTTCCACACAAAGCTAAATTAGATACCATTTTAAAGTACCTGGATGGATCCAAAAGATGATCTTATTTTTTTGCTTAAAGGTGAAATAAGATAATTTAACAATGACATTATAATTTTACCTTTAATTTCTCAAAAAGTAACTTTTTTTTTTTTAAATTTGACAACAAATTTGTCTGCTTTATGACATGATATTTACAAAATTTTATGGTGGGATTTTGACTGTGGTCAGAGTTACAAAAGTTTTACTGAGTTGAGCCAAATTCAAAATGGCAGATGCAACCACTTTTTCACTCAAATTTTTAGATAACCAACCTATCTTTATTTAAGGTTCTTTCAAGAAATCCTCTTTCCTAAAATATTTGAAATGTTTTCCATCTCAATTTTCCAGAGTTTATAAGTTCTTCCAGTGTCAGTTACTGGATCAACTAAACTAAGAATATCAGAATTTAAGATTAATATATCTGGATGTAACATAAGAGAAAGATGAAGAAGGGCTCTTAGGTTGTAAAGATGTAAATTTTACCTCTTCATTATCAGGATATTTTTCTGGCACACATCCTACCACCAATTCCTATCAGATTGTTGTAACAAATTCCTTAATGTTTTCCATTGTCCCATTTTATAATTTTAACTATTTTTCTTTGATCCAGAGTTGATTTCTACCTCTTCATGAGACCCGGGAATAAGACTATGTAGTTTTTGACTTCCTGTAATTGCTGAGGCATTTTTAATCATTTTTCTAAGATTTCTGCATCAATTATCCATTCATTTATTGAAAAATAAAAAATATTTATGCCATAAATCTTTTTTCTTGCATAATCCAACAACTGTCTTGGTGTCATTATTTGTTCATTTTGCTGCTAATCTCTTAATAGTGCCACCTAACCCAGCACATGGTCTTTTCCCAGTAGACATAGCAAAAAAGTGCCACTCTGCATCAAAACCAAAGTCAGCCATATGGTTGCACAAATTGACGACATTTTTATGTGAAGTGGCACCATCAGAGAAATAGACCAAATTTTTTTAATTTTAAAATTAATATTTTTTTTCTCAGTACTTCTAAGTTTTCCTTGGAACAAATGGACAGCTACCATGTCATGCTTGAGACAATCTTTATGTATAAAAGGCAGGATGTGTGTGTGTGTGTGTGTGTGTGTGTGTGTGTGTGTGTGTGTGTGTGTGTGTGTGTGTGTGTGTGTGTGTGTGTGTGTGTGTGTGTGTAACAAATGCACGGCCGCAATTTGACGGATTTGCACCAAAATTTACAGGCACATGCTCCAAGTTAGCAGGAAGGCCAAGACCGACTTTGCATTTCCCAACTCCCATCTATAGCGGAAATAATCGATTTTTTCATACTTCTACAGCAGTTTTCATGTAGTTTGTGGCCATTTTGTACTGGCCAGAGAGAGAGAGCCTATAGGTGGCTGTCACGAATAGGCAAGAAGATTCTATTGGCCAGCATGAGAGCCAACATCTTAGTATAGAGCTTAGAAAAAATTCAGTGTGAGATAGGCAAGAAGTAAGGCATGTAGCAACATCAGCATGGCAAAGGGCACTCCTTTAAAGGCAGGGAAGGGCAAAAATATTTTAAGTCAAGTGATAGTGATTGCCTTACAAGTCGTACGATTTTTGAATCGAGCACGGGCAACGCCGGGCCATGCTGCTAGTCTGATATAATTACAATATTAATATGCTCCAGCTCTGTCATTTCTGGAATAACAAACAAATGTATGTAATGTGACTTGAGAATTATTCCAGTGGAAGCCTTGTGCAGCATCCTGTAAAATATGTGAATAATTCTCAGCAAAATCTGGAATAAATTACTTTACCATCCATCAAAGAACTTTTATTAGAATAAAATTTTAATTATTCTTTGGCAATGAAATCCTGCTTTTTCAAGGTTTGAAAGCCTATGCAAGAAGTTTCAATAAATTCTTCTGTAGATTATGATAGTTTGCAGTGTGGTTCTTTCAGTTGATAGCCACTGCTTGTAGATAAAATGATCTATCAAATTTTTATTTAGAATTCCTTCTATATATTGCTACACGTTGAGCAGTCACCCAAGTAGTAGTTATAGATTGCAGCTATGCATTAGTGGTAATCTGCTAAATGATATTTTTCCTCTTGAGTCATTGTACCGAGATGAGCTTCTACAATCAACACTCCTAGTTTGATGTATTGTACAAACACAACCTGCTAGGATAGCATACATTCTTTTGGTCCAAGCTCAGCAAATTTTAAAAAACTAATTGTTTGAATTTTTTATTTAAATTGGTATATTGCTTTCAGTTTACAGAGTACAAGATATTTTTTTGTTCTTGTACTCTTCTACCATTCTTTAAGACAGTCATCGTTTTTCTAGGAATCATGCTGCTCACTTCACTTATAAAACAGCACAACTTCAATTGTCTCTTGTGGGAATGTACATTTTCATATATTTGGTAGAGATAATAGTCCTTGTTCATTTACAAGTTTTTTGCCATGTATGTTATGGTACCAAATTCCATTTGAATTCTTTGTATACTCCAGCTTTTTGGAAGTAATGTCAAAATTTGTACTTTTTGAAATCTTTTTACACAAGCTGAAAACTTAATTGTGTAATAATTTCACTTTCCTTGGATCTTTTGTGCTCTGCTACACTAGTAGAATCTTGAAATTCTTTTAGTCAAAATCACTTTACTTTTCTTTGATACTGCTCCTTTAATTCCCCCCCTCTCATAACTGGTTTGTTTTTCAAGTTATTTTGTTTTTTTTGTTTTTTTAAACTGCTCAATCATTGACAGTGACTCATTAAAAAGTTGCAATTAATTTTCAATATCTACAAAAATACTAGAAGTCTGTGATTGGCCTTCAGCTGATGCTGTAGTATATTCAGAAAACTTGGGTAATGATGTTAATTTTATTTGATAATGGGTTTACTTGCTAATCTCTGTAAATGTTAGGAATCTTTTTTAAATATTCATTTTAATGTATCACTTTTTGGATAAAAACTTAATTTTTTTAAATATATAGAAAACTACTGAAAATTTGATTGTTTTGTGCATTTAGTGTACCGTATCAAACAAAAAAAAATTTGTTAGCCATTAACATTTTTTGTATATTTTGATATTTTATGTTATCTTAACATTAATTCAGGAACCCCACGTTTTTTTTTTTTTTTTTTTTTTAAATAATTATTTTCATTGTCACTTTTTCATATAAAAATGTATTTGTTGTATAAAATGTAAACAAAACCAAAAATAAGAATTTTTTTTATTTTCCACTGAATTGGTCAACATTTAACCAGAAATAACACAAATTCTGTTGATTTTATGATCATAGTTCTCATGAATATTAACCAGCATCCAAAGAGCTTTCTAAAGATATACAACATGACCATATTGGGAGAGATAAAAATGTTAGCATATAGTAGCAAATACCAAAATCAGCCATTTTGAATTTGGCCTAACTCAGTAAAACCCTTGTAACTCGGGCCACAGTCAAAATCTCACAAGATTTTGTATATATCTTGCCATAAAGCAGACAAATTTGTCAAATTTAAAAAAAAAAAAAACGGGGGGGGGGACACGGTCAGATTATCTTATTTTACCTTTAAACAAAAAAGTAGATGACCTTTTAGGTCCATTCAAGTACTTTAAAATGGTACATAATTTAGCTTTGTGGGTGAAAAGAAAAAAAAAAAAAAACCCCCGAGATATTGATTATTTAAACTTTATTTTCCAAAATTCACCTTTTTAGCAAGGGTGAAAGGGTCAATTTTGGGAACCCTTTCACCTAGAAATGTAAATACCATTTAATTTCTATCATGAAGCTCTATAAGTACCAAATTTGAAAAAAATCCATGTCTGATGATCAGACCCATGTTGATTTGACATGGAATGACTCAGAGGTAGAAAGGGTTGTAGAAAGCTGTCCAAGTGGAACTTTTATCTTTACACATAAAGGAAATCAGAATGATTTGATTCCCTGGAAATAGTATAGCATGCACTCTAGTTGCGAAGATCTGAACAGGTGTAATTAAAGAATGGTGCCCTCATCTGAACATGGAAATAGCAACAGAGCAGCAATTGTCTTGCAATCTATGGGAAAAGAGATTCTAGAGTGGAAAATAAATCTCTCCACAACATTGTATCAATGATTTTGAACTATCAAAACTGGAAAGTATGACTAAATCACTCACAAGGCAAATGGTGCCACCAGAAAAAACTTCTTCATACTTATAAATTCAAATAATCCATGATTGGTAGAGAGCCCTTTTTTCAATAAGTGGAATTCTTACCTATGCATATTGCATTCAAATAAAATCGGTGCTAAAATACAAAATTTCAATTCCCCACTCCATCAGTTTCAGAAATTCTAGTCATAATACCATAACATTTAAATAAACTGAATCTAAAAATGAAATTTGTTACTTACCCAATAGAGCCGGTTCAACTCTTGCATTTCTCTCAACTGGTTTGACATTTCTTGGTGCTGTTCCCGAAGATCACGCATATCACGCTGTAGGGCTACATTAAGCTTAGTTAGTTCTTTGTTTTGATCAACAATTGGCTTCAAAATAGAGCTGTGTGACAACTGTAGGGCTCTCAACTGTGCATCTAAACGTTCAGGACTGGGGCGTATGTGGCTGCCCTGCACAAAAAAATATTAATACAAATAACATTCAAGTGAAATAGTCATTTTTCGGAAGGCAGAAAGGGGGTGTCATTTTCAGTTAATTTTTCCTTTGTTTATTGACGATACACCTGACAAAGACTAAAGAATGTTTCAGCCAAAATAGTTTTATTAACACAAAAGGAGTTCAATTACCTAAATAAACCCTTAAAAATACTAGATTTCAAAATTACGGAAAACATTAATAACTCAAATTTGTCATAACCAACCAGGCTGATAATTTTAAAGGGTATGTAGAAATGTTACTTTCTATTAGCAACTGCATTAAAAAGAGGATTGCTCCTTAGGAATTTTTTTTTTTATACAAAGATTCTTTAAAAGTTAATAATTCTATCATAAACAAAAAACAATCATTTTAGCATCATATACTTAAATTTCAAATTAAGCTGAAATATTAACTGCAAAGGTTTCATGTTAAAAAAAAAAAAAAAATAATTACTTGTGTTTTAGTGACCACAAATAGTAAAAATATTAAAAATTTGCTTTCTAAAAAAAAAAAAAAAAAAAAAGTATTCTAATCTTCTAGATTTTAGTTTTGATACATAATCAATTAAGCTATTGAATAACCTGCAATGTGAAGGGTGGAGGAGACAACTGAAATGAAAATAATTTTTTTTTGTTTGCAATTTAGTTTATATATTAAGTGAAGGTTAGTTCGAGATTATAAAGCCATATATAAAACAAAACGTGTATAACTTGTAACTTTTTTCTTTTGCCTCAGAGCAGATGTACTGCACTGATGTTAGGTAGAAGTGCCTATCCCTATGTAAATAATGACATTCTTATAGATAAATTTATATACATTTTAACACAAAAAAAAAAAAAAATCTGCTGTGACCAAGCTATAGTGTCCCAGAATAAAAGAGTAGCATAGATATTTTCAGTTAATATGACATCACATATATTGTAACCTAAATTTGTGGAGACACCAAAATCAATCGATAGTGAAGAACTGAAAGAACTTACTTCAGATGATCCATGGTGATTCTTGGGAGTGTGATGTTTGGTTGCAAGTGGAGACTTCTTTTGTTCCTTTTGGAAATCTTGAGTGCAGTTATGAGACTCTACTGGGGTAGATACACGGTTGGTATTTGAATCATTGATGTAAGACTCCTCAACAAACTGGTTGGTAGAACCATTGGAATTGACAGAACAAAACGATTCTCCACTGGAATCACCATCAACAACTGAGCGGGAACAAGAGGTAAAATAAGACGCACATTGTGGAACTGAAGCTAGAAAGAGGGAACCATTGGAAAGTTTTAGATTTCTTTACCTTTCTTTCTTGAAACCAACAAATGCAAACTGATTTTCAATTAATTTTTACAAAACTAATGATAAGATCAATTTGGAACAAATTCATAGCATTTATTACATTACTGATCACAAGATAATTTAATTGCACATATTCAATATGCTCCCAGTATTGGATATGAAAAATTTAATGACACTAATCAAAAGTTGATTTCATGTGGGCTGGGTCTTGAAAAAAAAAAAAAAAAAAAAAAAAAAAAAAAAAAAATCCACATCAGGTTTTATGTTCAAAACACAAAAGAAATTAAAAAGGAACAACAGTCCTCACTAGATTCATTAATGAAAACAATTATTCATATATCAAAGCTTCATATAATTGAGGAAAAATTCCTCAGTTATATGCAAAAAAATTGATCAGATTCATTTAAACATTTATACACCCCCCCACACACACAAAAAATAAAATAAATAAATAAAAATATAAAAAAAATAAAAAGCAGGCTACAGTATCTTCCCTCCATTTATATCATTGAATTTTTTTTTTTTATATTGTGTATGTATTGAGAAACTCAAACAAGCTTTTGCAATACAGAAAAACCTCTCAATGGACTAATAGGACGGAGGGGTGGGGTCTGGTAAAGCTGATTGTGGATGAGAAGGGATTATTTTTGAGTTATAAAACCACTATAGTAACTGCCAGTAGTTATGATCATAATGTAAATACTATAAACACACACACATATATATATATATATATATATATATATATGGCATAAATAAGTATATACTTAATATAGATATATTAATCAAAATAAAAATAGATTTCTCACAGCTACTTTCTCATGCACACATTAATGTATCATACTTTATATACTGTTCACCTGTATTTGTTTACAATTGAAAGGCTTGCACTGCCACCAAGAAGTCACTTTGTGAATTAATGACTCGTTCTGCTAAGCCCGCAAGACATCACTGACAATTAGGAAGATTTTTTTTGATTTTTTTTATTATTTTGCCTGCAGATTTCGTCCATTGTATTTGAAGTCCGTTGATGGGGGGGGGGGTTAAGAGAGGCTATCCATAGATGAGAGGTTTGCCTCTATTTCAAATTTCACCACAAGACTTTTCAAGTGAACTAAAATCCGTTTCAGCATTTTCTTATCAATTAATCATGGAATGCATTTTCTACACTTGTTTTTTCTGGTGTTTTGGGGTTTGTTTTTTTTTAAGAATTCCTTATAAAGTCAGAATGCAAATGAATTTGCAAACTAAGTAAATTTTAAGCAAGAGAAAAAAAAAAAGCAGTTCAGTATTAAATGTATAGCTCAAAGATTAAAAGCAAAAAATAATAAAATTAGCTTTCAAAAGATCGTCTACAAAGGAAAAAAAAGTGAAAGAATCAAAACTTTTAATGCTTGAATAAGATAATTGCCTTACTCCTATTATTGTAGTGGATACTTGTATTGATTTTCTAAGCGAGGCTTAGATGTGGCACATGGCCGAAAGTATGGGGCACCCAGTGAGGATTGAACTCACTATTCCATTGTAACAGTTTTAGCAAGACCAACTTGCTAACCATTACACCACGCCGAGGCGCCCCTATTATTGTAGTGGATACTTGTATCTGGGTAGGTGCAACATTTATTTATTCATCTACTGGCCTGAATATTCAGAAAATCTTATTAAAAGAAAAAGGTGAGCTCTCCAGTAGGATTTGAACTTGCATCCCCTTGGGCAGAGGGAATAGTCATTAGATCAGATATGCTCTAGACTAACTGAGCTACAAAGAACTTAACTGATCAGGCAAGGCTGATATGTGCCTTTAAATTAAATTTTTCTAGTCCTACGCTTTCAAAAGTATCCAAGTGTGAACTTGGCAATTTTCTAAAATAGATGATTTTATTTATTAATCTGACAGATTTTATCACTTTAAATGTTATTTTTGGTGGATATACATGTCTAAGTAGATAATGCATTTATTTATTTATTAAACAGTATGTTTTCATCATCCACTAAAAATAATGTTTAAAGTGATAAAATCTTTTGGATTAATAAATAAAAAACATTATTTCTTTAAAAATATAGCTATTTCCATAGCCATCAAGTAACAGTTCTAAGAATTCACAATGATTATTCTTAAAAAAAAAAAATTAATATGGATTCATACATAGTGTATTTCAAATGAACAATTGAGAAGGCAATAAAAAGAATATCAAATGATTACCTGATAAAAAGAAATTTAGCTATTCTTATTGCAATGAAATGACAACCTTATTTTACTCCTGTTTTAGGATCCAAATTAAAACCAAAATAATTAGCAAGACAAAATATAAGAAAGCCTCATATTTTGCTGTCTTATGGAGGAGAAAAAAAAATATTAGCATTTGAAAAATGGTACAAAAAGGGAAGAGATACTAATTGTAGAATCAAGACAAAAAAAAAAAAAAAGTAACTCACCATTATCAATATCTACACGAGTTAACAAACATTCAATGTCATCAATATCCTGAGATATGACAAGATTCAGTTGCTACAGAAAGAAAGAAAAAAAAGAAAAAAAAAAAAAAAGAAAAGTACAGCTAGAGGAAAAATCTTAAGCTTCAATTAAAGAAAAGAAAAGAAAAAAAGAAAAAAAATGATAGTAAAGAAAGCAAAAATAGGTAGTTATCGGTTATCTTGGTAAAGAATCTTTTGTCCAAGTACTTGAGATTTAAGTTAAATTGTGATTTATTTAGGACATCATGCCCTTAAAAAAAAAAAATAAATAAAAAAAATAAAATCTAAATTTCACTTAACATTAGACAAAAGTCCAATTGGTTATTTAAACAACAAAGAAATAAAAGGCAACTTTAGAATGGCACAAATAAACTACACCCATTTTCTAGTAATAGCAAGTGTGTGTGTGTGTGTGTGTGTGTGTGTGTGTGTGTGTGTGTGTTACACACATGCACCTCTCTAATGGACAAAAGAAAGAGAAAATACAAACAGATATGGCCAGCGATAGAAATTTTGCTCATCTTCAGGAATTGTATTTTAGTAGACCTCCCACCTATTAGCCCATCTGAAACAGTCACAAGGTTGTAATTCCTTCAAACTATCTTTCATTCAAGAACATTAAGATAGTAACCAAGGAAACACTTACATGTGATTTATTTCCTTTCAATCTGTCCAATGTGACATACAGGGCTTCTCTGGCTTTGGTCAACAGCACCGTGTAATGGCTATGGTTATCAGACGTGGCTTCTTCTCGCCCCTTGGCATTGTGTTCATTCAGAGCTAATTTCCTATAAATCTGAGAAGAAAAAAAGAAAAAAAAAAGCAATTTCAATATAGATTTACAGACATACACACTTTTTCTCTAAAGCATAGTCCCAATCAGGAGACCTGAACGGGGGTCAATGAGACAATTTAGTGGGGGTCGATAAATACCTGGTGAGCATGGAGAGAGTTAAATTGTGCTGATTTACAAATGTAAAAGGGGAATAAAGATTTTTTTTTTTTTTTTTTTTACACGCTCATTTTAGGTCAATGAAAGCTTAAAGATTCAATGAAGGTGGCTTTATACATTTGAAAATTTTGGGAGCCCTGGTCAAGATTTAAATTGCTGTAAAAAGCATTCCAGTTTATCTAGCATATTGAAGGAAAACTATTTTAAACATCTGTAAAGAATATGAAGAATTAAATCGAATGAATCAAAAAAATGAATCCATGACCACACAAAAATGGTAGATTAAAAGGTGATTATAATCACTGCAAATAACTAATGAGTAAATATTTCAAAAAGATTGATTTTTCTACTCTTTATAAGGAAAGAATCAGAAGCCAACATCTTTACCTGAGCAGCATGATAGGACGCCCAAGGATTGGTGAGGTTTTCAAATCGCTTTATGGCCTCCTCATATTCCCCCCTCCTCATGAAGCAAAGGGCCAAATGATACTCGGCATCACTTAGCATCTCTTTAATCTGGGAGGAGCTCAACCGGTTATCAGAGTCTTCAGCAAAAAGTCGTTCTTTTGGCATTTTCAACACAAGGTTCCTGGAAAGAAAGAAATGACTGACAGTAGCACCACATGCACGCAATCTCGTTATGTCCGAGGAAGTGTAACTTCTTGCTCACATTTATACAAGGTCTTATCTACACAAGACTCAGTACCACTATCAAACTTGAGCAGAAAGGAACAAATGATGATTACCACCCCAAAATTATGCCATTTAGAAGAATGAAGAGAATTGATATGAAAAAGTTCATACTATATTAGAACAAAAAATTTGTTTGAAAAGTTGTTTACATTTTGCACAGTTAAATGATAACCTGCAGATTTTTTTTAGGTCAAAAGATACCCAGGAAAAAAAAAAAAAAAATTCCATTGCAACAGAAAGTAAAAAAAGTAAAAATTTATTTCACTTTAATAAAAGGAAAAACAGATTTTCACCCTAAACAGATTTTTTCATAAAAATAAATCCGTGGCAAGTTTAACTTAATCACTCATTATGCCAATAGCCCCCCTACACAACCACAGATATCACTGAAGGTGTTGATAAATGTAAAATGATATTAAAATAGTCAAGTTCTATATTACAATCCAAGATTTTCAGCACTTTTCTTTCTAGCAATAACTCCCAAAATGGTTTCAGAAGTACAAGTGGTTATATTTACTAAGATATCACAAGATTCAATAACAAAAGTTCATATTCACAGGCAATTTCTCATCAGGTTTCAATACTGAATTTCCAATATCAGAAGTAGGCAATCAAATATTTGACCGTTTTCCATTTTTTACCAAATAGCTAACTACCACTTTATTTCAACTAGTCCAGAAATAAGACCAACATCTCCAGATCAGAGTAACAATCAATTAACCCTTTAAGGAAGAAGTACTTTTTCTTTTGAAATATACAACACTTCAAATACATTAAACAAGTAGCAAAATAATGTAATAATTTATTGAGGCCAAAAAGCCATGCATTTTTATAAATTTCACCTTTGAATTTTCGTTAGATGAGATTTTCCCCAAACTCATTCCTCCATCCCATTAACCCCCCCACACACACACACACACACATTCTGGCTGTGAACTCTTTGGCATGTGTCATGCCTCCAATTTGACAACATGATGCTATATTAAGAAAAAATTTAAAAAAGAAGCCCCACCTAACCAAAACATTGTACAGGTGAGGAATGGACAAAGACTATTCGTCCCAACAAAACCCACCTAACCAAAACATTGTACAGGTGAAGAATGGACAAAGACTATTCGTCCCAACAAAACCCACCTAACCAAAACATTGTACAGGTGAGGAATGGACAAAGACTATTAGTCCCAACAAAACCCACCTGCAATTTGGTCCTGTATTATTTTTAAGCAGATAACTTGTCCTGTATTTGTGCAGACAGAATTTACATTGTAAAAGTAAAATAAAAATTAATTTGGTGCAATCATCTATTACAAAATCTCCTTGAAAAATAAAATCAAGTGTCATTTACTTTTGAAGTCTCTGTAGTAAGGGTAAAGCAGCATCCCAATAAAAAGCTGCACGCTCTTCAAGTTCTTCCAGTTTATTGAAGGAGCCATGGCCATTGTCAACATCTTTCTTCATTTTAGCAGCCTGAAAGTTAAGATTTTACAAGATTAAAATAAAAGTTTACAAGAAAGGTAACTTAGAATGGTCAGAAAATTGAAAAGACAGAACTGGAAAATTTAATTATCTCTCAATTTAATGTAAAGAAGTATTTTGGGGTTCTGTACATTCAGAATAATAAACAGACAATTTTAATAAACGGGAAGCAAGAGACCAATGATGAATCTGAAATAGAAACAATTCCACAAGTTCTAGGTTTTAAAATTACCAGAAAATATTGATAAGTAAAATGTTGATCGTCATAAAAATGCTGCACTTTAAGTAAAATTAGCAAGTATGAAATACAGAATATAGATTATTAAACAGAATAGCAAGCCAAATTAAATAGGATAAAGAGTGTACTTTAGCCCATTGTCACAAAATGAGTTAGGGAAGGGTGAATTCGCATCATTAAAAGACAACAAAAGTATTCAAAGCTTTTAAAAGTACTGCTGAAATGAATATTTAATTTAAATTCTACAAGTTTAAAAAAAAAACAAGATATAGAATAAAAAATCTTGATTTTTAAAAATCATTCTTAACACATCCATAGAAAGACAAAGATTTACTTTGGGGATCCATCACTATTTTGTTCTTGACAGATTCCACTATTAAATATCATTATATTTATTATATGAAATAAAAATATTTCACATATAATTGCTATAAAATACTATATAGCAAAGAAACTAAGTATACACAAATTTATCATGGAAATTTGACACCAGACTAAAGAAAAAGCTATGAAACATGAATAAAATTCTGATACATGTATAAATGTATTTTATAATACAAATGAGTCAAAGGTCAATTTGGTTAGGTGAAGTGCTACTCGTATAACTGCTTGATGATGGATGTGTGAAAGCTGTCAAGTGAATGGCTTGCTATTGTATGGGCTTACGGCATGGCGTTCTATATTAACAGGCCTCTGCATAACGCAACGACTTCGATAGACTGGAGGCCGACTGACAATTAGATCAGTTTAGTTTCAGTTTGAGCAAACTGCTGTGTACTGTGTTACTCTGATGTTGGCTCGAGAAATTCAAAGGGATCTTTTAATTTTACCTTTGGTTGGAATATCATTTAACTTATTTATTTGAAGTAGTAAGTATATTTGATTATTTTAGTTTGAGTTCATACATTATTTATATTTATATTGTAAAAAGTAAACTTTGGTGCTTAAATTTACTCGCACAAAAAGATTTACTTAAAAGTTTAAAGCCTTAACATTTTTAAATTAAAGTTTAATTCATTTTTGGCATTTTCCCTCTTAAAGTTTGTTCAACATTTTTTGATTAAAGTTTAAAGAATTATTTATTGATAAAATGCAATTCTTTGAGTAATTTGTGTTATTTTAAGAAGCAAAACAAAACGTTTAACAAATTTGAACAGAATTTAATTTAGTTTCTTCAAAGACGTAAAGAAAACTATTTTTACTATAAAATGAATTAAAAATGTTTTTTTTTCATAAATTCAATGTCATTACTTAATTTGATATTTATTTTTGATATCGCTAAAAAAACATTGTTAGTATGAGTGAAAAGTAAAACATAACGTCAACGAAATTAAAGTTTAATTTTCTCAAGTTTTTAACCATGATAAAAAATTAGCATACGTCAACATTTTTCTATTAAAAGTTTAAGTTTGAATAATAAATTTGAATAAAATTTTAATAGAGAAAGGTTCATTAACATTTCTCTATTAAACTTTATCCATTTCCATTAAAAAAAAAAAAAAAAATTTCTTCACGCTTTTGTTTCCGAAGTTAAAATGATTATTTTTACTACATTAGTAACCATTTGGTGAACTGTAAGTATTTTTTTACTTATTAGAATTAAAGAAAAAAATAATAACATTCAACTTCAAATTGAATTTTTTAATTTCTAGTTTAATGGCACTATGCAACTATTACTAATTTTTGTTTGATTAAAAACAGTTTTATTGTTGATAATTAAACAATTAATAATATTGTGCAAAACTGCAAACCTGACAGTATACTTCAAACAAAACCATAACCCCCCCACCACCACCACCACCATTTTTTTTTTAAATTAAGTGGATTCTCAAGCTGAAGGCAACTCTAAAATTTTTGGTTTTAATTGTGTGTATTTGGGCAGGGTGTGTGGATAAAGGCTGTAATTAAGAGTATAATTAATTTAGCTTGAAAATTTACTCCTAAATTGAAGTAGTAAGAGAAATATTTGTTAAAGATGTTTAATCTACCATTTCAGATACTACTTAATTCCTAGCCATGCCCCAGAAGTGCTGTGTGTTTGCTTAGAAAACAAATTACAGAAGCCAGCAAGACAAAACTATGTGTGGTGAGATTAATAAAATACCAGTTTATTGTTTTCCAAAAAACAAAGACGAGAGAGAGAGCAATGGATAAAATCAGTTCCAAATGCCAATCTAAATGTTACTAACAATACTGTTATTTGTCAACAACATTGGCCTTCAAATTTTGATACCATAAAAGTTAATGGAAAAATACGTCCAAAAAATCCACCATCTGTATGGCCAGGTGTGCCAAGTAGTCAAATACCAACACCCTCAGCTGTTCAAAGGAATATAAAAAAAAACTCCAGTACTGTTAGAAATCAAATTGCTGATGAACTTAATACTTTAGAATTAGATAAAATTAATTATACAAATTTGAAAGAAAGTCTACTTAACAACAAAAAAGACTTTATATGTCCAGTTGTAGCATTTTTGGATGAAAATATTTTAACTGTTCAATCATCAAAATCTGTTGATGTTATTCCTCTTTATGTTGAAAATTTATAACAATTTGCGCTTTGAAACATTTCATTATGGAGTTAAGTGTTATATTAGCAGCCTGTCCAAAAATCGTATAAATACAGTTGATACTTGGTCAAAACTGGAAGAAATCATCCAATATTTAAATTCTATGGCTTTTGATCACAAGAAAAATATCCTGAGTCAACAATTTTTAGCAATGGCTCCCAAAATGGTTGGAATAAAATACAGCTCAGATATAGTTGTGTGTGCTTTTAGGTACTATGCAAGATCACGGACATTGTATAATGAATTAAGATATGATTTTCAATTACCCTCATTAGCAACGAAGGATGACGTCAAAAGTTTCAAAACTCAAAGAAAAATCTTTTTTGTTATCTATATTTAATACTCTTAATACCAGTCAAAAAGGGTGCATAATTCTCCATGATGAAGTATATATCAAAAAGATGTTGCTATATCATGGCAAACAACTATTTGGTAAATCAGTTGACAATCCATCTGTACTTACTCAAACAGTACTTGGTATAATGTTGATATGTCTCAATGGTGGTCCAAATTTTCTTACAAAATTGATTCCAATTTCAAAATTAACATCCGCCTTTTTATTTGAACAAATTGAGTTAACAGTCCAAGCCATCTCATCTGTACCAGCTGATGTAAAGGCTATTATATGTGATGGCAACCGCGTAAATCAAGCTTTTATTAAATTATATCCTACACTTCCTGAAAACCCTTGGTTAACTGAAGATAATAAACATTTGCTTTTTGATTATGTTCATCTGTTGAAAAATATTTGCAATTTGTGGCTGACAGAAAAAACAGGAGAACTAATTTTTGATGATGATGGAGTAAGTCTAGTTGCAAAATGGACACATCTTAAACAGTTATATCGTTTTGAATCTGAAAGACTAGTCAAACTTTCAGATTTAAATGAAATTTCCATTGCTCCAAAGCCAATAGAAAGACGAGTTTCTACTTGCCTCAGAGTGTTTTTGGAAAAAACATATAATGCACTTCTCACTCAGTCTGAAATAAGTGCAGGTAAGAATGATACTGCTCTCTTCATAAACAAGGTTTTGACATGGTGGAAAATTTTAAATGTTAAATCCCTTCAAATTGATAAATTACATAATGATCCTCTACAAGCTGAAATCAGATCTCCAAATGACACCAGACTTGATTTTATCATTGAATTTGGTAAAATGGCTCTTAATATGGCTGGCAGTCAAGGTAATCGTAAAAAGCAATTATCCCAAAACACTGCTACTGCCATACATCATACTTGCAATGGAATTGTTAGTCTATGTCGACACCTTTTAGCTACAAGTCATAAATATGTACTACTTGGGCAATTTTCAACTGATCCATTAGAAAAAGAATTTGGTAAACTTCGCCAAGGATCAGGTGGCACCTACTTTATAAATGTTCAACAATGTATTGAAAAGCTGCATATTAAGCAGACATCTTTACTTTTAAATCAAAATGTAAATATTGATGAATTTGATGTTAATCCAGGTCACCAATGTACATCTTGTGATTATAAACTTTGTGAGGAAGGTTCAGAAATATTTGACAATCTGGAAAATTTAGAACCATCTCTTTCCAATGAAATAAAAATGGCTCTTGTGTACATAGCTGGATATATTACAAGAAATGATAATCAACCCAGTGAATGTGAAACCCATTTTTATTATGAAAAGTATGGAAAATATACCAAATTAATTGACCGTGGAAAACTAAAAGTTCCTTCTGACCACACTTGTCAATGGTTATTTTTTTGTTTCATCCTTTTCCATACAATAAAGGAAAAGGTTTGCTATAAATCATTAAGTAACATTTTTATGCTTATTTCCGAGTTTCATTTTTTCAACATGGAGAAAAAGCATGCTTCCATTTTTGCAAATATAGTTTTAAAAAATTTTTGCAAACATGGCACATCTAGATCAGAAAAAGAACCAGCTCTAAAAGTTTTGAAACTTTCCTAGAATGATTTTGTTTTATTTGTCTATATTTCTGCGATGATTGATTGTTTTTTTAAACACTTCGGCTGATGTTTTCCAGCCTTCTCGGGTTCTGTTTGTCAAACCCAGTAACTGTAATGTAAATTTAAACCAAAGTCTTTATTCACTCACAGGGAATAGATTGAATAAAGAATTCAGTGACACCTGTAAATAATATAAATTTCTGATTCAATATATCTTTTACCAGAAATCATAATTACCCCTTTGTGTTGTTTAATAATTATCAGTGTTCATAGCAAAAATACATATTTTCATTTATTTATCTTTCAACACATCCTATTATCCTCAGGTGTGAATAAAAATGTTATTCTAAGTATTTAACAAAGTGGCTGACTTCATTTTCTTCTAAAATTTCTGAAAATCCTACATTTTTCAATAGGCCTCCAGTCCTGGCTCTCAGTTATGCCATGACTTGGTTTACGGTCAAATTATGCTGAAAATACTGGTTATCGGGTGCTGTAGTTAAGCCGTGTGTAGCCTGGTCAGTTCTTAGATGGAAGACCATCTGAGAACACTTGGTATTGTAAGTGATCTACAGTTAGAAGTGTTTCTGCTTTAAATAACCCACAAGTTGACTAAGTACCAATAGGCACTCAAAGCACAGGGATTCCCCGAGGGAACACCATTTATCACAATAGGTGAAAATTCAGGGTTTTCCAGCTGATGAAGGAACATCAGCAGTTTGGTTTTCAAGACATTGAAGGAGACCAGCTGGTAAAACCCACGAGTTGTTAAAGCTTTGGTCAGAGGAGGGATCAGCTGCCAAGCCCTGGTCATGTAGAATTTGGGAGGTGCACCCATATACCGTTGTATTGTCAGCATTGTCACAAATGAGATCGGAGTAAGCTCTTCAGCAGATCATTTATGTAAAATAGAAAGAGGGTTTGATCAAGAAGCGAACCTTACGGGATAACTGATGATCACTTGGGCCCCAGAAGACTGGCCATTAACAACTACCTACCTGTTAGCAAGGACTTGATAATTGAGAAGTCTTTTCCAGTGATTCCATAGCTGAGAGAGCTTGTGTAATAAACCCTCTATGCCACACCCAATAATCGGGAAGGGAACAGCCTTTGTCATCTAAGGTTGAGTTAGAGGCAAAAATCATAAAGAGCTTTTCAGTATCTGATAAGGATGAAATGACCCCGGGGCCATTTAGACAGACTATGCTATTCAGAGATCTTTCAGAACTCTATGGATCCAAATTGTTTGTTTCTGACCTTAGCCTAGACTGTTTATGCATAACTACACTTTGCATTTTCTAGAAGTCTCTTCCAATGGCTGTGGGCAGTTCTGAATGCATAAGGTGTCCTACTACTTCTGCTCCCTGTGATAGATATTGTAGTAGTGGTGGTTAGGGTGGCTGCAGCACATTCAAGTATTAACCAGGGTTGGCCGTTTCGTCTTTGCAGGATTTTTTCTGGAGTATAAAACTCCGTTCCAGGAAGGACCCATTCTGAGAAGGCTGGAGTTCCACCCCTGGAAAGTGGGAACAGACACCTGACATTGGTGTAGATGGTGAACCCAAGGTCTACTTGTGTTTTTGTGAGATTGCGTTTGATTTTCATTGATCAAATTTTGTAGTCATATTTTAAAATCAGCATGTTTGAGAAGACTGGGTAGTGTGACAATTGCACCCACAGGAGCTGAATGCCTGAACAACCTGAATTGACTGGATGTACAGCATAACTGTACACTTCATGATGGCATTCTTTACAATATAGTTTTCTGTCACTCAGATCACAGCTATTGTTGACCCAAGAAAAACTGAAGCCATTTAAATTTTTTTTTTTTGCAACATGAAAATTTAAATATACATTTGCCATTAAGGAAAGGAAACCCAGAATACAAACACTTTTCAAAATTTAATATTTTTTTTTCACAAGGCATTAACATCTTGTCATACCTATAAACAGATTACTTCTTATATATATATATATATATATATATATATACACACACAATATTTTGTATTTAAGAAGTCTTTTGAACAACATTGACAAGGTCTGTACATTTTACAAATTTCCCTTTTCTATGATTATAAAACGTCTATGAATTTTAACTTTAAGAGAGATTTTATATCAAAGTGTGTATAAAATAAAGAATAATAATGCCAAAGAGTAAAAAAAAAAAAATATATATATTAAACTGGCAACAACTGTAGCAACTAAAAACTTAGTTGTAAATTTGAAAAAGAAAAAAATGGACAGAAGCCTTGTCAGTCAAATATTCCTACTCAAACCTAGTAATAGGGCAGATGAAAAAAAGAAAAGAAAAAAAATGCTACTGACCCGAGTCTGTAAAGTACGGGCTAGATGAGTGATCAATGTTGCTGACATGCCATGACTACCAACCAGTCGCACAGTGTCCAATCCTCGCATGAGAATCAATCTCATTTTTGTGAAATTTTCTCTGAAAAATGAATTTCATAGGTATATGTATTACAAATAATAAATCAGGTAAGGAGAGAGAGGAAAAAAAAAAAAGGAAGATGCTTTACTTACGTCTCAACTTTATCCCCCAACTTGCATGCAAGCTTCCACCAATCTGCCTGTTCTTGAGTACAGAACTGCCTGCAGAGAACTCTTGGCAGCAGATGAGGTTGATGAGACTCAGGTCGCACTTGTTGCAGCTGCTGACTTGTGCAATAGACTGCACAACACAAGAATACCTAAAGAAAAAAAGTAAATCAACAAACATTAAAAGAAATGCTTACAAATCAGTCCTATTTTATAAATAGTCTGCCTTTACACTTAGAGCATCATATACCCCTATGTTACTGAAATGGGCAAAAATGAGAAAAAAAAAAACAAATATTGCTAGCAAACTAAATCAAATCATTGACAATGAATCCTAGTTCACTAAACTTGAAAAAAAATTATGTAAGAAAATGCTTACTTCCATATCAAGTTGGCAGAGAGATTCAATTCCCTGGTGTAAACCACGAGATAAATTTCTACTTGAATAGTGGAGGTTGTCAAATAAAGAGAAGTTATCTGAAAAGGAAAAGGAAAATTCATAAATATAGTAACAAAAACTCCATTCAAATTTATTAAAAAAAAAAAAAAGAATTCTAAATTTAAATTTAAAATCAACATTTCCTCAACTGAAGATTATAGCCAGAGCCAAGATTATAATTAAATTTATACAAATAAAACAAAGAAAATGCAGTCAATTTTAAATTGTTGACATAGAAATATATGCCGAAGTCAGTATTTCTTGAAACTCCTAACTACTACTGTTTACAAATTATTTAGTCCTTTAAAGATTCAAAATTACTTACAGGCAGGTTGACTTTCATCTTTTGCACTGTTGAAATGATGTAGACTCAACCAGACTATATTGTTTAGGTCTGATGGATTCAAAAGGTGAGCAGCTGTAAAATTTATAACAATAAAATTAAAGACAACTCATGTTAAATTAAATCGTGAAGTGAAAATAAACAGAAAATTGTGTAGAAAATACAAAACATTCATATTGAAATTTTTGGATATGTATAAGTAAATACTTAATCTGAATAAAGTTTCAATATTTGAGGATGAAAATTTAAAATGTATGTTGAAGCTAAACAGTTCAAAACAGGTTCGGATGTGAAAATAATTCAAAATCAGGCCATTAAAACCTCAACTCTTAACACCCAAATTTTGAATTTATTGCAGAAAGCCACGACAGATTTATGAATTAATCAGAATGAACAAACAAATATTAAAATGGAGAATAGAAAAAATCTTACTTGAATAAAAGAAAAAAATTTTTGCTGGCTTTTGTATATTGACTAAGCATTGAATATTATTAACAGCAGCAGCCACCTTACAAATCTGTCAGTACTTCGCCATTTTTTAGGGGAGGTAAAGACCAAATACGACAGAGGGTTTTTTTTTTTTTTAACTTGAAGGTGGTACATAAGTTTGTCAATAGCCATTGGATGTATCATCAGTTCAGTACTTTTGGGGGGTACAGGGATTCCAATAAAGTATAGTTGGGAGAATCTTTTGTAAAAATAGATTTCAAAGAAAGATCCTTATTCTGCACTTGTGCAGAAACTAAGAAAGGTCTCAAAGTACTATTAAGAAATGTGAAATCTGTTAAAGTTTGTTATAATAAAGTATATGGTTTGGTATAAAATGACAATTTTAAAACTAACAGGCAAGGGGAAAAAAACAAAAAAAAAAACAAAAAACAATGATACTGACCGCCTTGTGAAAGGCCGATAACATCCCATCTTGTGTAGATGGCTCAAGAACAATCTTTTAGAGCCATCACAGAAATGAGCAACAACATTCTCAATCCCTAAAGTGTACATCTAATGTCAACTGAAAACACAATAGATGACCTTCCTCTTGGAAAACACTTTAAAAGGGAGAAACTAGCCTTTTAAATTCTAGAAATAAAAACTTGTATAAAAAAACAAACCAAATGAACTGAAACTCTTAAAACCTTAAGTGATAAGGTCAGCACGCAGTCAACTTAACAAAAGGGATTTGTATTAGAAAGAAAGGTGGTGGTGGTTCGGGGAGGGGGGGGGTCAAAGAAAAAGAAAAACGTGAACTTACAGGCATCATACTCAGCAAGCTCTGCTTTGTTGGGTACAGCAGGTGCTGCCATGTTACTAAAGCCACAGTCAGAAAGCAGGAAAGACTTGTCTCTGACACTGCGCATTTCTCTAAAGGTGAACAGCAGGTCGTACAGACGCTCCTTACCAGTAGGGGTACCGTAACGAGTACGTAGGTCATTCACCCAATTGGAGGAATGCTTCTTTGCAATTTCACTTAAAACATGACCTGAAAATAATTATAAAATGGAAGACAAATTTAAATAAAATGCAACTTGATGAAATCAGCTCTAGAATAGTCAAAAAGGAACAAAGGTGTCAAAGTACTACTATTAAGAAATGTGAAATCTGTTCAAGTATGTTATAATAAAGTATATGGTTTGGTATACAATGACAATTTTAAAACTAACAGGCAAGGAAAAAAAACAAAAAAAAAAAAACGATGATACTGACCGCCTTGTGAAAGCCGATAACATCCCATCTTGTGTAGATGGCTCAAGAACAATCTTTTAGAGCCATCACCTCGTAGATACCATTCGCTGTGTTTGTCTACTGGCTGATGATTCTCACTGACAAGGTAGCAAATAGAAGCCAAGGTTTCTGCTTCTTTCCATGTCAGTTGACCCTAAAAAGTTAGAGAATTTTATATTAATATACAGAAAAAAAAAAGCAAATTTTTTTTAAATCTCGGAATTTATAAATATTGACAGACATTTTCACAAATGAAGGAATTTTGCATACCTTGAGAGCTCTCTTGAACAATAATGTCCCACCAAAAAAGAAAAAGTATCCTTTCATTTCTGTCAGAAAAGCTCCCCACTCTGGTTGCCGACAATCCATAGTAGCAGCAGTTAACAGTAATTGGTCAAATCTGGAGACAATTGTTCAAACAATTACATGTGAATATCATGTATAGAAATGGACTTGAGTATTTGTAATTGAATAAAAAATAAAATGCAACAAAACAGTACAAAGTAAATTACAAACAAAACCCAATTTCATCTTAATAGAATTAAACTATCTCAGAATTAAAGTAATTATTTTATAGCAAATCTTAATCATTGTAATCAATTTCCAAGACTTAAAACTGAAACAACCAGGTATATTTAAAAGGCTTTTCTAAAATTAGCTTGTTTGCTGCCTACAAATATTCAACAACTATCAAGTGCATGACCAAAGCTAGACTTTGTAAAAAGTTTTTAACATTAACATTTCTATTTTCTTAGTTTTCAATTCAAAAGACTTCATATCAAGAACAATGTTCATCTTTTATAAATACTTTTCTACATGATGCAGCCAGCAAAATTCAACTTTAAATAGATAAAAAGGTAAGGGGAGGGTAAAAAAAAGTTATGTTCTCAAATTACAGATTTAACTTAAACAGTTGAAATAAATCTCAGCAAGAAGCAAAGTTCCTGTTGCAACCATAGATGAAGGTTAAATGGGAAAAAGCTAGACATAATTGAAACATTAACACATGATTCTGACAGTAATTCCGGTTAGAAAAGCACTTTCAATAGTATTTAATTACTCACACATGCAACGCTTGAGAAGCATCGCTGACATCTTTATACTGAAGCCAGAGCAGTATTTGTTTGCAGTGGACAAACATTTTATGAATGTAAACATTTGGGCCTGACGTCTGCTGTTCAATACTATTGGCAATTATTGGACACTGAAAAGACAAATATAAAAAATTATAGAAGGTAAGGAATCGTCTGTTGAGGATAAAAAATTATTGAAGAATATAATGCCTAACAGAAAATCAGGTTTGTCAATTCAAATGTGTTTAGTTTTTCAGTTTCTTATCTGTAAGGTTTTAAACAAATTATTACAAAGCAATATCTTCATTCATACAAATATGAAGAAACACAGTCTACAGTAGGTACTGTGATGGGACAATTAATTGGAATCAAGAATATAAAATATCAGAACTTTTGGAGGTATAGGAATTCGAGAATTTTTAACCTAATTTCAGATTCCCAGAAAGATTCTTGGGTATTTTTTTTTTTTATTTAAAACTTAATTTTCCATTCCTGGCACTAATGATAAGATATAAATATTTGATTTTCAACTGTCAGTAAAACTAAAATCCATAGATCATAACACCTAAGTATGATGTAAAATTATTTTACTTGTGTAAAATAAAAAATTAAAATTAAAAAAAAAGTGAAAAGGTGCAAGTTTCTACTCACTTCTCAAACTTTCCATAAAGTTTGCTAGTTTAAAATTTATTTCAGTACAAAATAAAATTTTTAATTTCTTTTTGAACATCGTTAAATTCATCCATTTAATAATTTAATAATTATAATCAAAATTATGTAATATAAACAAAAATTTCTTCTGCCGGGATCTTAAGACATTTTTTATTAGATTTACAAAAAAAATAAAAAAATAAAGTACGGAATTCCTGATAATATCACAAATTTTCCTTGTGGAAGAGGCAGTTAAATTACAGCAATTTGTTTTGATAGTTTTAATCCATAAAATCATTTTTTAGTCTTGGTTATTGAAAAGATTGTTTACATAGCATACTACATAAACAAAAATAAATCTTTTCAATAACTGAGACTTAAAAAGTAGACATCTTTATGAAACTTAGATTTGTTTCTACAAAATTCATGTATTTCTTAAAATTTTATAGCTTTTGAAACAGATTTTCATCTTTATTTACTAAAAAAAAGTTTCCTGAAAAAAGCTTTTTTGACACAAAAGTTTGTATTGAAAAACCTAAAATTTAATTTCTAAAAATTGTATTTAATTTGACTTTACTAATATTTTTCTTTGGCATAATTGAACTTTCCTGTGTTAAATTATGACATTTAAAATTTTTTTTTTTTTACTTATTTATTCCTTCTCAGAGTTGAATGAGATGCAAGTTTTATTTTTCATAAGTAGAAGTGTATATAAAAACTATTTTTATCCTGTTTTTATCTGGCATGATTATGCTATAGTTTTGTTCCACTTAACATGATTTATTTTAATATTTTAAAAATAAAACTAGTAAATCTTGTAATAAACTAATAAAAAAACCGAGGAAAAAAAACAAAAAAAAAAAACAATCCCATGCAAAAAAACACATTTAGAGTTGTTCTCATCCTTATGAAGATTTTAATAATTTTTAATCTTATTTTTATTTTAATGCTTCGTAACAGTTGAATCTCAAACCTTATAAAATGATCAAGTTGTTGGATATTACTGTTATTTAGCTTTCACCTTCCTAATATTTTTTTTAAATTGTTGTTTGCTAACATTGCTCATAAAAAATCTTTTATTGCATTGCACTTTTACTTTTTTTTCTTTTAACAAAAATAAAACAATTTTGATTCTTTTTAGAAATTATTAAATTTGCTAGCTGTGAGAAATTTATTTTAGACAGTAAAACTTATTAGTGATTAATTGTTTAATTTTTTTTTTTAGATAAGATTGAAGAGCCTTTATTTATTAAATTGCTGTGATAATTCATATTTAATTCTTATTAAACGTCTGCAAACAAATTTAAATTTGCATTTTTTTTTTTATTCACTTTCTTGCAGGATTAGGTACCCATTGTACTTTCAAAATATATGCACGAGTTAAACTAAAATACATAGGGTGATGTCTTCCTGCTTAGAGTATTATCATTGCAATATTAGGGTGTCTCTTATTTTTGAAGTACATACTGAAATTGAATTGTCACCTCTAAATTTGTTCCATTCATTGAAAAATGTCACATAAAATTTTAAGGAGAGTGCATAATATTTAGAGAGGGCACCTTTGCTTAAAACTTACAAAATGTGGACACAAAAAAATAAAAAAAAAACTATTTTACAACTAATAGCAAACAGTTATTAGTTCAATCTTTACAAATTATACACATTAGAAAAACTAAACATTTTTTTATCTAACAATGCAAAATTTAAATTTTAACTGATGTTTATCTTCAGACCCCAATTATGGCAAGTGTATCCAATACCAAACAGAGAAGTGTAGTTTGGAAGGTTTTGTTTAAGATTTCTGATAATAACCAAAGTAAAGCAATATGTCAACTGAAGCTAAGTACTTAAGTGATTTACATAAAGAAATTCTTTGTTTAAAACTAACCCAATTTTTTTTTTTTTTTTTTTAAATAAAAAGGATATCTAACTATTTCATAAGCTTCTGTATTCATTTTTCTAATGTTTTATTAATAAATGTACTATGTTCATTAAGTTTCTCAAACCAACTATAGAACATGGAAATAATGAATTTTAATCATTGTAAGTATCAGATTCAGAAATTTAGAACAGTATCAGAATTGGTAAAAATATTGTCATCATCCAGTCACTAGTAGGTACCTCCACCTTTACACTGAAAAAACAGCCTGGCATGATAAAAAAAGGCTACAGACTTAAAAAGGAAGTTTTATCGCCAAAACGTTTATGCTATGATTAAGAGGAAAAACCAAAGTAATTTTTTATTATTTTATTAAATGTTTTTAATTATTTCTAGCACATTGGAAATTTTGGTTAAAATGTTTTTACATCAGCAGTTTACGTAATATTTACAATTAGTGTTTTAGCATCTTTTTTCACCAATTTGGATATTCTTGCAAAAATCAAATTGTTGGATTTTATGAAACTTTCAGGACTTAATCAAATTTTTTTTTTTTTACCAAGATGAAAAAAAAAATAAAAAAATAAAAAATAAAGTTACTCCCAGTTAATTTCATATTTCAATAAAGTCTCTGTAGAACAATAAAAGGTTTTGACACATTTATCAGCACTTGTTAAGTAATCTCCAAGTAACAAGTGTGTAATCACTGCTACTGTTTGTTTTAAAAAATCCATTTCTCTATTATCTTAAATATTTTTTCAAATCAAACTATACTTTAAAGCAGCTAATATTCCTCCAAGTTTCAGAAAAGTAAATTTCTGGAAGATTTTTAAAACAGAGAATTAACTTTTGTTTACAAATGTATCAAATAATGGTCAATTTTAATGACTGAAAGCAACCAAAAAGGTGAGGTATCAATCAATATAATTTCTATATGAAATACAAAGTATTTTGCTTACTGGAAATAGTAAATTTCATTTTTAAAAATTCATTTTAAACTTTAGGTAGCAAAAATTAGTGGAGGTACCTAAGTTTATAGGTTTATTTAGTATGACAATACAATATCAATTGATATCTTGTTTTAATTCTTATCCTTTGTCTTCTATCCTTAATAGTATATTCACTAACATTATGAAACTAGGTAAACAGTTCAATTGAAAATTGGCTTAAATTGTGAAATAAGGTCACAAAGAGTTAGCATAATAATCCAGAGAAATAGTTATTTAATCTAAAATCAAATCTGTTAAATGTTTGAGTAATAATAGTCGACTTACAGCATAGAATTCAACAAGGTAGTCATACCACTCAATATTGAAGTCAAAGATTCGCAAGGAGTCCACTGAAATGGCATATTCAATAGCAGCATCCACTTTTTTGGAATTGATGTAGAGCTGCAGCAGTTTGATATGGATTCGGACATTTCCCGGTTTTTTAGCCTACAAACATTTTTAACAGGTATAAACTTTAATCCACAATAATATATAATGCAGTAACTGATCAGAGGAATTTTTTGTTAAACACATTTAATGTTATAAGGGTTAAAAGATCACAGATACAAACCTACGGCGTTATAGGAAAAGTAAAATCAACTTTAATACCACACCAATTATTATTTTTTATAAAATAAATACAGGGAAGGTAGGGATGGACATTTTTAACACCTGAAATTACAAAACCTGAATTCTAACTTGTATAAGTAAATGCTGCATTCATTTCATTTAAATGATAACCACTTCAAAGCAATGAAATGAACACTTTGAGAAACAGAGAGAAAAGAACAATTTTCAAAGAATTTCGGTTTAACATCAAGAAAAATTCTAATAGTTGTAGCCAATATTTTTTTTTTAGATATCCATTAGTGATTAATATCAAAATATTATTGCCAGTTGACAAAAAGATATTTTTTACAAAATCAATTACAGAATGCAGTTTTATTTTACAAGAGTTGTTGCAATAATAAAGAACTAGCTGGACTTGTGCAAATCACAGATTCATTGAAATATTTTAAAGCTGCACTTCATGCTTTTCAATCCCTGACCATTCTCACAGAGAGTTAAAGTAGCAGTTGCTTAAAAAAAAATAAAAAATAAAAAAATATGCTAAAATGCTCTGAGCAGGTCATTAGCTCACAAAACATGATTTAACCCCTCACTAAACAACTGCCCTTATTTAAAGATGGCCACCTCCAATCCCTCTTTGAATTGCACTCCTTTTGTCTATGTCCCCCTCTTTCCATTTCCCTCTTGGACACTCAACAAGTTAGATTTAATAGAATTATCATGACACACACTATAAGTGTACTTATATAAATAAATAAATATAAATCACTAAAAATGCTAAAGTGAATTGAAAGAAAAAGAACTTACCAGCTCACTTTTGAACAAATTTGCCATTTCAATTGGATTCCCTTCACTCTCAGCACCAACTATTTTTTCCTATAAGTATAAATAAAATATAAATTAAAAATGCAAAATGGCAAAAATCTACAAAGCTTAATAAAAGGTAATTGAAAAATTAGTAAGTAAATTGAAAATAAACCTAACTCACCTTCAAATTGAAAATTATTTCATTCGTGGGGAACATGGACTCTGCTCTTTCCACCCAATACTGAAATAAACATTTAAGATTCAAATTTTAATATTTTTAACCTTTTGATTCTTGCACAACTGAAGTTTTATAAACAATATAAAAATAAAAAAATCCATAAATTTCTAACAAACCAAATGTCACTAAATTGCAACAATTACAAGGATTGATCAAGAATAAAGCAATTTTGTCAAAGTAAACAGCTGTATATTTTTCACAGAAAACTTTGACCATAATGGACTCCCCCCCACCCCCCGCTTCTATTTCTGGTCATAGTCAAACAAAGAGAAAAAAAACTATGCAGCATTCCATGAAGAAATATTTTGTAAAAATAAAAAGGTTATAATTTCTATATTTTAACTCCTTGTTGCCAATGAGAGGATTTGGCACATTTTAAATGTGCAAGTAATTCCCAGATAAGTGATTCTTCAAAGAATATTAATGCAATGATTAAAAATGTATTGTACAAAAGTTTAGAGACTAGATCCTTTCTTCAAATTCCAGTTAATTTGTCATATCCCAAGTGATATCTATATTCTGGAATATCTACCTCAGAGAGAATCATTTATCCAACATTCACAAGTTCTAAAAGGTTAAGAATTAAAAGATATAATAAGATGTGTTCAAGATTAAAGTTTTATCCATTATAAAAACAAAAAAGTGTCCACTTACCCGGATAGTTCCTGGAGAAACTTCTATTTGGTTGAGTAATTCACAAACTGAAAGGAAAAAAAGAACTCAAATTCAGATTGGGAGGTGGGAAAAATATATTTGAAGCTATGAAGTGTAAAAACATTTCACAAGAATCAGGATGTGACCCTATTGTCAGGACATCTACGTAGAAGAATAAGCTCTTGTATGGGATGCATGTAACAAACATCATAAAATTTGGCACTTGAACCATCTATCCTCCTTAAAAGTCCAAACCTTTTGAACATTGACTGAAATAATCCTACTGTATTGATCAGAAACTTGGACATTATCTGTTCATCTTGAAAGACGACCGGATGGAACATCTACTTAGAAAAATCCAAAACATCAGTTGGAGATCCCATGCAACGCTTGACACAATTTACAGAAAAATAACATCAATCTTTCTTGTGCTCAAACAAAAAGCGAACAGGGAAATCATCTCACCCTTACTCCTACGGCATCTTTCTGGAAGTGTCTTTGCACAAAAACTGACTTTCCCCAGACACCATAGCTCAGGACTCAGGGTTGGACATTGGGAATCTGAGGACAGCAATGCAGGACCAAACAATGTGGGAAGGGATTGTCAATGGAGTTCTGACCAACCATAGGATGATGAAGGTGACATTTTTATCTAGATCTCAAATGTTTAATAGTGGATAGGGATTGTTTTTTGAAATCTGGTATTTCAAGCAGCATTCACACTTTGACAGAAGGTGAATCAAAAAAATAAAGGAATGAATGAAGTTTAACACCATGCCATAAAGGTCACTATAATTAACAATAGGAACCCCTCCACTGAAAATGCAATACCTAAGGTTTAAAATTTTAATAATGAAAAATAAAGAAACCATAAAGAAAATAATTAGAGGAATATAACACGAAAGCCTTTTAAGTACTTGGTAATCTTAAGAAATTCAGAAAATATTCTCCATAACGAAAGGTTTTATAAAATTTTGGCTCTAAATTTGCTATAGCTGTTGCTCATATTTTCTGATAGTATAGGCGATTGTATATTTAAATAAAAAAAAAAATAAAAATAAAAACGCTATGTTTTGACACATACAAAAACAATTCAAAGTTTTCATTAAGAATATTTGTGGCAGTCAGATTGTAATAAGCTTCATATGATTAGTAAATGTAGTTTTACTTAATAACAATCTTCCCTAAGAGTTACAACATTGAAACTGAATTTTAAATGTTTAATAAACAAAAACAAAATAAGTCTTGTAAAAATTCATTCTTCATTCTTAATATATATTAATAAAAGCACTTAAAAGCTTTTCAAATCAAATAATGTCTTAGTTTTATTGCAGATTTTCAGTTAGAGCCTGATTTTGAATAAAAAAATTTTTTTCTTTTTAACCAAGATTTTCTAAAAAACAAAAAAAAAATAAACAACCCTGATGGGTCACTGGATTCATGATTGTGATATTTTTGAAACAAGGTTCACATTCTTAATGTGGCATCTCCATTAACTTGTGAGCATGCAGCAAGCCCTTTCCCAATTTTTGGTGCACACTGAAGTGAACACGAATGGAAACCCAATGTTGGGTAAGCATTAGACAGTCTGAAAAATAAAGGAATTGGGCCCATAGTAGGGGGGGGGGCTTACCTTTCAGGATAACATCTTTTTGATTCTCATTCAACTGTAAGCATCTGAAATAAAAGAGAATAATTTCAGAAAAGAAAATTACAATGAAAATACTTTTTAGCATTCTAGAAATGAGGGTAATTCAACTGGTTATAATTCCCATCTCATACTTCAATTTAGTAGGTAATGATTAGGTTTAAAAGGTTGTCAAGAGTTATGCCAGATACCGACATATACATACATACATACATTTGTGTATGTGTGTGTGTGTGTGTGTGTGTGTGTGTGTGAATAAGGTATATTTATGCATCAAGTATTGATACCAAAATGTTTGATTTGACAAGGTCTGTTTTTTTTTTTCTCCAAATTTCCAGATAAGGTGTTGAGTATTGTGCTCAAAATTGTGCATAAACAGTCCAAAGTTAATATTTTGTAATTTTCAACTGCCATAGTCATTATAAGTACTTTTGACTACATTCATATAAGTATTTTCACAGTCATTATCAAGAATCAATGTGGTGCCTGCATGGTAATTAGAATTCTTTTGTCTGCATCCTGGTATTCTTTGAAAAGCTGGACATTTGAAATGGCATGACAATGAGTAAGGCTATTGAGAATGAGGCCACACAAAGAATGTGATTATATATAAAAATAAAAAATACTAACAAAATATGTGCACACATTAATTATATCATATACACTTCAGTATACCTTCTGTGGTGAAGGATATTTTTTTGTATAATAATTGCTTCTAGAGTTTTGAGTCTTTCCTTGCATTGGGTGCTGTAGATTGTTATCTACTAATATTGTCTTGTATCCATAGTTGTATTTTGGTCATTCATGATGTTTGCACAGATTGCAGTTTCAACAGGTGACAGGGCAATCTGCGGGAGTGTAGTGCATGTGGGCTCAATGCAAGTATTTGTTTTTTTATTACTAGTGTTACCAAATAGCCAAGATAGTATGTGACTGAAAATAGCATGAAGCTATTCATCCAGCAAGATGCTATGCAAACTCGTGGTAGGTACCCAGAGTGTTTTGATAGGTGTTACAGATCATTTGCAACCTTTTTATGCTGGCCTTGTTTCTCAGGATGGTTTGTTCCTGCAATATAATGAAAACACTCTCCCACCATGTGCAGGTGACACACAAAAATGGCTCCAGAAACTTTGCTGGCTTCTAAAAAAGAACAGGATTATGTTATGGATAATCCCAGAATGTACCTTGATGGATACATGGCCATGCAAGGAGTCCAGTATCTTACAGATACAATGCCACATCACATAGCCACCATTACTCAGACAAAGCAACAAGCCACATATTAGATAACTGCTTAACATTTTGGCACTTTAACAAATAAGTTAAATTTAAAAATTCAGTACTGAGAGAATTAAAAAAATTATATCTATGGATAGCAGAAAACAAGATGTAACACTTTGATAAATCTTATACTTTGAGACTCTCAAAGATACAGTAACTGAAGATGCAAGTTTCCTGACCATACCCAATTCACTATTGTAAGAGATTGAAAATCTTGGAAGCATACAAAGCCAAATCCAAATCCACATTTATTTTTCTGTTTCAATTCAACCGTAAAACAAATTTTTAATTCAAATTATTGCAGGAGAAAAAAAAAAAAAAAAAAAAAAAAAAAAAACATTTTCAATAATTATAAAAATACCATATTTCACACTAAATACAGAATCTTAGAAAGCAGCAAAATCAATAGACCTTTCATAAGATGAAATTGCTCTTTTATAATCCTTGAGGCTTTCAAAAATTTGACCCATGAGTTTGTGAGCCTGGGGTACTGCTTCTCTAACATTGAGGAATGCCGTGAGATACCTAAAACAAAAAAAAAGAAAAAAAAAAAGTTTAAAATTGAAAATTAATTCAGTCAGGCTTAATTTTGTAAGAATCAACATGTGAGACACGGAGGAGAGGAAAAAAAAAAAAAAACCTAGTCAACCCACTTAATTCAGAAAGAATCTTGGAAGTGCAATAATATAAAAATACCAACATATTCGCTTCAAACATAACATTCTAAACTTTATAAACTACTTGATATTACTAATCAACTAAATACAGCACAAAGATAAATGATTGTTAGAAGATTGTGATGCACCAATGTGAAGGGAGAAAAGGCAGAACTCCATTAAAGTCTTCAACCATGCTTGACAACAGTGGAAATTCAAAATTATGTAAGCCATAAAGCAAACCCAATTTGATAATCAAATAAATAAGCAGAGAAATAAAAATAGTATCAAGTGAAATTACATATAAAAAAAAGTAATGTTCAAGAAATTTCATTTAAATATTCATTTTGAGTAAGCAATGCTGTCAACTACCCTGAATTTTCATCTAAAAAAGATGAAAAGTTACTTTAATTGTTTTCAGTCAGACTAATGTCCTAATCTTTGTTTTATCATCAGTGTTTTTGGTTCTTGCACCGTCTGTCATCTTCAGCAGTCTCTTGATTTTTTTTAGATTTTTCAGTGCCACCTGAAACCAGTCTGTTAATGCACACCACACTATCAATATTCTGTATTTATTACCCAGATCAATATACAACAAAAGACCAGAGGGCAAAATAACAGAAATATCAGAAAGCAATCATAAAAATATCTCTCCATTAGGAAAACTACACTTTTTATAATAATTCTCAACATAGTCATGTCAAAGTTACATGTCATAAGTAGTTTACCATAAAGATTTTTTTTTCTTTGGAGACTTAGTGATCAGATTTTGGAACCTTTGAATTTTAAAATGACAGCATATTTTTCATTCTTTTTTGCCATACTTGTCGAAAGTAAATAAGATTGAATAGCAAAGAATCTCTACATTTACTAATTCCTTAGTTATTTGTGAGAACTTTATTTTAAATATCAAAATGGTAATGCAAACAGATTTGTGTATAACCTTTCACAAAAATATAAAATACAAATATAACAAATATACAAAATAAAACTTTCACAGTAAAAGTTCTCCAAATTAAAAACAAAAAAAAACAACAAAAAAAGACAACAGTCTTCCTTTATATCAGTTTAGATTCATTTGTTTAACAGTATTATGGGTCATTTAATGATGAATAATATTCTTGGGAGCTTTGAAGTAATAAAAATGATGCAATTCTGCTTTCACAACTGAGTACATGTTAGTTGATATTCATCTTTTGTGCATATACATGTTTGTGTGGACATAATTACTAGCGGCAGTGATATGTACATAAGTACCTCCACGAGATTCTAAAAAAAATGGCATAGCATGATGAAAAAGACACCAAACTTAACGAAAACAAAATCTTATCGTCTAAATGTTTGTTATTATTAAGGGGAAAGATCAAAGTATTTTTGGGGTATTTTTTTTACATTTTTTTTTAATTGTTCCTAGCACGTCCAAAATTTTTGTTAATTTTTTTTTTTTGAGTCAGTAAAATTGGCAGAATCAATCATGGCAATCATTTTTTTCCATTTTATAAATATAAAAAAAAAAAAAAAAAAAAGAAAATCTCAGTTTGAAATTCTTTTAAAAATCATTTTTTCAAAACTTATTTTAAGAAAATCAGAAATTATGTTTATTTAAAATATTTTAAACCAAGCTTAGCTTCTGCAGCGAAAAGATGTAATTTGAAAATAAAACAAAGCCGGTCATAAACTTTCGCGTCACTTGACAGGTGATGAATGACATTGACAGATTACGTGAGGATAATTCCTTCTACAGAAAGAGAGAAGTGAAGTTATTTACATTTAAGTGAACAAATTATTTATGTTGTTATTTTTAAGGAAAACTTTCAGTGCTCTAATTTTTTTTTTTTGTACTTAGCTTTTACCTTTACGATGCTTTATGGAAAACATATAAAGAAATTAAAATAAGACTTAAAAGTGAGATTAAATTTCATAAGAAAGGTATCTAATTAATTTATAGGTACCTTTCTTATGAAATTTTATCAGAAGTGTACATAAAATACTTTAATTTCATGTACATTTACTACATTTTACTGTGTTATTTGTATTTCCATTCATTTTATTAATTTTGATATTTCATTCATGGAAAAATGTCATAACTGAGATTAATATAATAACAGGATCACAAATTTCATAAGATGATAGTGATACTTGTAGGTACCCTTCTCAGTTGAAATTGAAAAATCAGATTAACTTCTTCACACGTTTCACAAAAGTAAAGGCCTTAACAGCGGAGAACAATGCTTAACTCAAATAACGCAACTTAATTGTATTCTGGTTGGTCTTCCGTACTTTATAATTACCGCCCGATTATAAACACAAAATGACATTTCTTAATTACTGCGGATCTTCTGATTAGTCAAAACGATACAATTTACAATGCGCTAAAATAAGATCTATCTCATAAGGACACTTTTAACTAATTTTATAATATTTTAACTTAAATGTAAAAATCTATTATAATTAAAGAAAGAAATAATTGTATTAAAAATTCATTTTTGATCTAAAAAATTTTTTGCTTTCAGAAAACATTGTCCATATTCATAAAAACAACTAAAAGCATTTGAAATTAAATAATATCTTTGTTTTGAGTTTTGTATGTTACAATTCAGAGCTGATTTTCAGGTGGGAGGGGGTATCCAATTAAAAAAAAAAAATGATTTGCATTCACCAAAGCCTTGTGCCTTTAGCTATTGTAATCCCTAAAATGGACTTAATCGAATTTCTAGAGTTTTCATAAAATTAGTTGTGTTTAATAAATATTAAAAAAATATTTCTGCCATGACTAATAAAAAAACAAACATATTTATAATAATTTCAATCATCTGTGAATAGTTTCTGAAAGTCATTAACATCAGACAATTATTTTTGCAAGATTTTCCAAATTAATGTGTGTCATACAAAAAAAAAAAAAAATGTGCTAAAAATTGTATCTGTTATTTTACTAGTTCCGGTGATACAAAGAGAAACAAGGTTTTTTTTTAATCAAAATTTAGAATGTTCTAAAAAGGAGGAAAATTTTTAAAAAATAATTAAAATAAACTTTGGTCTTTCCTCTTCATAATAAACATTTAGACGATAAAATTTTGTTTGTCAAGTTTGGCGTCTTTTCATCATTTTTTAGCGATCTCATGGCGGTACCTATATATACAGTTTGACTTCTTTAAGACATTTAGGATATTATATGGGTTAATATATTGTTTGCAACTTCTTATAAGGTATTGCTGGTATTTTTACTATATATGTATTTTCATACTTTCATAAGGTTTTGTTTGGGGGGGGGGTGCACACCATGGATGGGACCCTAACAGGTGCTAGCACACTGAGTCAGTGTGGACCTGGGAACAACAGCAATTTAGGTTCTTACTTCAAGTGAACCAATAGGAAATGCAGACAACACCCATATACACAGCATTTTAATTCTATTCCAATTTCTCCATACAAAATGGATCCACTTAAGAAACAGTGGGGAAAATAATCCTATATTCTGCCCACCACTACTTTTTCATAAAAAGTTGCTTTGAAAACAAAGGTGAAAGAAAAACATCCAACAAATTATGCCATGGTTTATAATAGCTCTACAAGTCCCCATTCATTTCTGTTCACTTCAATATATCCAGCCTAAATCCTTAAAACTAACTCTAAACGTAGCTCTAATTAAAAGTTAATTTAAAGTGAAGGGTTAGGATTTTAAATTCATCCTCTCCACTCACAAATATCTCTAACAAAAGAAATAAAAAATAAAATATAGCTGTGTTATAACTGGTAGAAAATACAGTAGTGCTTAGCTAAATATTTGGAATATTGTCAATTGAAAGTTGTTTACATGTTCGGGAGAAAAACAAAAATCCATCCTTGAATCTCATTGAGAAAAAGGAAGTTGTACATTATATAAATTTTAAAAAGAGTAGTATTAGTTTAAAACAGTTCAAACCCCAAGCAAAACAACTTATTTAACTAATTTAAGAGTTTCACTAACATATTTCATGCAAGTCATAGGTAACAGAGCTTAAACAAAAACCAAGTAGTTTTACTAACCAAATGTAACCAAGATAAAATTAGGTCACTAGATACTTTTCAAAGGTCAAGTATAAACCCCTCACCTTTTGGCAATTTCATGCTCTCCAATTTGGTGATAAAGTTTAGCAATTTGGTAACCTTTTGAACTTTTCTGTAAAAGAAGAGAAAGCATTACAAGCCGAGAACATCACAAAATCATGACAAATGGGCAAAGAAAACAGACTGCAGCATTAAGGAAGTTTCAACTCTCAATCTTAAAAACTGTTTTAAACCAGATCTGGCAGTAATTTCTTATAAGAAAAACAAATTCTGAAACATTGAATAAAAATTAAAGATTTTCACATCTGTACCAATTTCATCTGCAAATCATGCATATATCCTGTTCATCTGCACACTAGTAGGTTAAGAGCATCATATGCAAGTCAAATGAAATTCTGAAATAATAATACTCACCAATTCTAACAATTTGATTCCATTTAAATATCATTTTATAAAACAAGGATGAAATGTTATGAATTAAACCATAATTAATTGAAGCATAACATTATTATTCAAAAGGAAAATTTAAAAAATGCTGCCTTACTATAAAGAAAGCACATAAAATTCAGCAACTATTTTCATTGGGTCAAATTAAACATTTATTACCATTTTTAACTTATTAATAAAAAAATACTAGAAACTTAATTTTTCAAAGTTGTGTAAAAATAGTCACACATTAATGTTAATTTATTTGTAATGAAGCATTATCAAATTATTTCTAGTCACAGCAAAACTAATCTAAACCATTTTTATTCATGCAAACCTTTAAAGTATTAGTTTTAATAATCAGTCTTGATCTTGGGTAGAAAAGCTATATGCCGACCACTGAAGATGTTATTTGAGCAAAAGAGAAAAAAATCTACACAGAATATTTAATTTTTTTCTTTAAATATTTAATTGTAATTTTTCAGTGCAATTTTTAAATTAATCCCATTGCTGTCCTTAAGTTTCCTTAACTAAATATAGACAGATTTTAAAAATTGAAAAATATAAAGTAATGCCATTTTTGAATGTGAACTTTTTTTTTTTTTTAAAAAAGAATTTTTTTTTTTTTATTCTTGCAACTTAGATTAATTTTGGTATGGAAATTCAAAAAGGAAAATTCGGAATCAACTTCTTTGACTGAAGACTCTTTTCCTATCAAAAAAAGTAATTCTATATTAATTTCTATGGTTTTTAATCAGTTTTGTGTTTTCCAATAAAGATGTATACTTCATGCAAGTGTTTACCTACTCATCTAGAACTTTTAATTTGACAGTAGCATTTTCAATGTTTTTACAAACCAAACTACATATTTAGAAATGTTTGTAATTTTTAATGCAATTAAATAACACTATCAATTTACATTTTTTTTTGTTATTTTAATAAAAATTAAATTGGTTGCAATTAAATATTTTATGACATCAAACAAGAAAAAAAAAATGAAAGCAATGAAGGAAATTAAAAAGTTTTTAATCCTATTAATATTTTTATTTAAGAAAACAAAAAAACAAATTGGTTGTGTATAAATGTTTTTTTTTCTCTAAATATGGACACCCATACATCAAATTATCAGAAAATAAGAGCAAAGTATCTAGAATAAACTTAAAATTTATATTGTTAATTTTCTAACATGCATCTTCATCTATAAGGCTTAAAAAAAGTACCTAAAAGTCAATAAAACGTTAGAATGCTTAAAATTTTAAAGATTACTGTTTTCAAACTAAAACTAATATTTGTTTCAATTCAAATTAAACTTAAATCTTAAAATAAAGTTTCAGAAAGTATTTTAATTTTGAAACATCTTTAGTAAAGCAAATTATTTTGTGTTGAAAGATCTGTCAAATGTAGCTGACTTTATAGATTTTCTTGAGGGAAGGAAAAAATTCCTATCAATTAAATTTCGTTTGAAATACCCCAAAGTATTTGGCTTATTGGAATTATTAAATTTTAATTGATTAGCTTGGAATTGAAGATTAAAACTTCAAGAAAGAAGTTTCATATTTTTTTTTTTTAAATTCAACTTTTGTATAGTTTTATTTTTGAGATACATCGCTTTAGGTTATTATCTAGGTACCTAAAAAAAAGAAAAGTGATACCTAATGTCTAAAATGCATTTGAAAAATGCAAATTTTTTCTTGAAGCTTTTATTTTTAGTTTTAATTCCAAGCTAATAGATTAAGTTCAATATTTCCAATAAAATACTTTGCTGCATTTCAAAGCAAATTAAAATTGATAAATCTGTCAATACAACAATTTTCTTTATTAAAAATCTTTTCAAAAATAAAATACTTCTGAAACTTTGAAGATTGAGTTTTAAAGCTTAATCTTAATTAAAAGATTATTTTAGTTTAAAAAAATTGCAGAAAAGCGGTTTCTTTTTTTTCATGGAGTTGGTTGTTTTTATGCAGTGTTAACAGTTATCGATAACAATGTAAGTACTGTCAAAGAAATACAATAACTAAGGTTTAAAATTAAATTTTAAAAATGAAAAAAGTCTCATGAAACTTTCATGTTAGTTTTAATTTCAAGTTAATAGATTAAATTTAATATTTGCTTTGTTGTATTTGAAAACTAATTTAAATTAAGTGAAAGGAGTTTTCATTTTGAAACTGCTGATTTTAATGCTATTTTTGCCATCTCTCATCTGAATGAGAAATCTGCCAAAAATACTTTTCTGAAACTATGAGGAATATTAGCTGCTTTAAAGTTTAGTTTGATTTCAAACAATATTACTTACTTTCAGTTTAAAATATGCCAGAAATGCATTTTTTTCACACTGATCACTGTTCATTTAAGGCATTGACAGCTTAAGTTTTTCTACAGTGGATATATATGTAAAAAAGTAACTGAGGAATATAACATGAACTCCTATTTTATACAATTCTTAGTACTCAGTAATCTTAAAAATTTTAAATATTCTCCGTAATGTTTTGAATTTTAGATACTTCCTGGTTTTAAATTTACTATAGTTATCGCTCTTATTTCCTGATCATGTCATGCATGGACGACCATTTCTTCAAACACCGGGATGTTTATTATACACAAAAAAATTCTAATTTAAAAAAAAAATATTATTGATGTTTGATGAATCGTAATAAACTTTTCAGATGGCTAGTAAATACATTTTTTACTAAATATCTGAAAGAGTAAAATTAATATACAAATTTTAAGAGTCCAAATTTAATAAAATTATTTTCAATTTAAAAAAAAAAAAAAAATTAGAACAATTCTTGTAAAAATTATTCATAAAAAAAAAAAAATTAATACAATGTAACAATAGTGTCCTTATTAAAATCAGTTTAAAGCTTTATTAAATAGTCTTTTTTAGTTTGATTGAATTTTTTATTTTACGAATCAGAGCAGAATTTCAGCAAATTAGTAACTTTAGAAAAAAAAAAAAGACTAAAATTTTCTATCTTTGCTCCCCCCGCCCCCGGTTGACGCAAGAAAAACAATATATTTTTTACCAAAATTTCAAAAGTGATACTTTTTTAGTCTTTCCAACATTTTGACGATAAAATTGTTTAATGTTTATCAAGTTTGGAGCCTTATACTATGCTATGTCTCAGCGAATTATTTGCAATACCTAGATTAAAAAAAAAAATTCATCAATATCTGACTAAAACCTTTGTGAAAATAAAAGATTCCATGCGCTTTGCAAATTTCGAGAGGAGTCACCACTTATCATCGGTAAAAAAAAGACACGTGTAGATATAACCTAATCTCACAGACTTCTCTTTTTAAACTTACATCTGCCCGGTATTTAAACGATTTATCATTTCCGGTTTCCCTTGAAACGAAATCTTTAAAAAAAGAAGAAAAAAAAGCAACTCTAAAATTTCGTTTTATGAATAACACACCAACAAAAGTAGAAATATAGAACGTATCCTTAATTTTTTAAAATTATCAACTCAAAATAACTGAAAGAGGCAAATCAAAGGGAAATAAAAGACAAATACGCAAGATGTTTACTATACAAACATTTCAAGTCAAAGAAAAAAAAAACTTTAATCTCAAAACCGACATAAAAATTAGATAAAAAAACAGTAATGTTTAGTTTAAACTAAAGACTAAGGGTGTTTTCCTTTTAATTAAAAAAAAAAAAACGAAAAATAAAATTAAAAATAGAAATTACTTTCATTACGGTTCAACAAAGGGAAAAAAACTATTGCTAACGAACCTTACATGATGTTTTTATTACTTTAGAGCGAAAGTTTTGAAAAGTTTTAGCATACATATAATTGTTTATTTGGAGTTAACAGAAATTACTAAGGAAAACTAAAAAAAAATCTGAATGAACATTAAGGGAGCACCAAAATTTAGGAGTGGCGGGAAACATGAGGTCGGCAAAGAAATGGGCGACAACTGCTAAATTGCTTAGGCATACACAAAAACCAAGTCATTTTAAGAATCATCTCAGCCTCAAAGTGTCTGATTAAATATGATTAGTTATTTACCAAAAAAAAATACATTTAAATCTCAAAATGTACTAGTAATAACTAGCGGTCATTTTGACTTTTTTTTAACGTTTTATTTTTTACTTCTAAGTTAAACCAAAAAAAAACGTATTCCTAAAAATAAAAAATAAAAATGAAAATCATTTTTTTACACTTTTAGAAGGATGTAAAAAAATTCCTTTAGGCGTTTCAGTATAAAATAGTTGACATTAAGAAAAACATTTTATCAAGATTTGTGAAATCGCAAATAAAAATAACGAAAAAATAATAAAATTGAATTTTAAGTTTATTCAAGATGAAAAAAATATATTGAAAAATAAAAAGTTCAAAGTTTGTATATCACAAACAAAAGGCCATACCATTTCAGATTAATAGACAATTTAAGGAATTATATATATATATATATATATATATATATATATCAGTTAATAGGGAAATATTGACATTCGTTAATTCATCGATGTTTAAATTAAAACTATAGAAAGTTTTTAACACACAAAAAAATTGAAGTACCAATTTTTTTTTAAACTTCAATCAACAGCGAAAGAGAAAAATTAAACCAAAGACAATTTTTTAATTCTATTTTTGTATGTAACAATATTAAGAATAATAAGCGAATGTATTTGATTATTTTTCAAATTATAAAGTAAACCTTAATATTAAAAGTCAAAATAAGAAAATGCCGGTTAAAAGGTCAACGAATAATGGAGGAAATTTAAAAAAGTGAAAATTAGCATAAGAAAGAGTCAAAGTCAACTTTCTATTACCATGATGAATTTAAAAAAAAAAAAAAAAAAAGACAATCAATCGTTACAAACATTGGAATATAAAGTATTAAAAATAAAAATCTCCAGCCAAAATAATATGAACATTAGGTTGTCTTTATTCATTAATTTCATATTCATTCATACAAAGTTTTTTTTTTTTTTTTACTTTTTCTCACATTCGACTTTTTAGAAAGAAAAAAAGAAATCAATGTGTCGAAATGTATTTTTGGAGGTACACAGAATATTTCATGTCATGCAAAAAAGATACAACTCAGTATACACTTTGATTTTACTAATAATCTGAAGTAGTTTTAGACAACTAAATTAAATTGATATCTACATTCCGACAGCTTTGATAAGTCAACAAATGTTGTAAAAATCTGTGAATTTTTCAAAATTTTTACGTGTTTTGATTGTGTGTGTGAAAAAAAAATCGATATGAAAAAAAGATTTTTTTTTTCTTTGTCAGAGAATGGAAACTTTTTTTCACTTAATTAAAAAATTAAGCAAGAAAAGTTCCCATTCTCTGATAAAGAAAATATCTACAGTCAATACAGAAAGAAAGAAAAAGCCGGTAAATAAACACTTATGTTGTCACAATTATTTATTTTGAAAACTGTACGAAATAAATCAGCCAAGGACAAAATACATTTAAAATAAAAGACTAAGTCTAAAATTGTTTTAATTAACACAAGAAATACGCCACTTCTATGATTGAGATTTAGTGCAGTGCTTTTTTTACATGTTATGACATCTAGCTCCAAACTTCATATAATTTAAATCCGATAAGTATTTAAATTTATATATTATTACAATGAGATTAATAAATTGTAAAAACTTATTTTGTGTATATAAAAAAAAAAAAAAATGAAGTCCACTTCAAATCAGACGTAGAAACTAGAATACAAAAATGTTGCATCATTGGAATTAAAAATGTGTTGATATTTGTTTCTGAAACATATCGTAGTAATTAAACGGATAACCGATACAATAAATAAAATATTGTTAAAAACAGTTTGTAAGAGAAGAAAAAATATTTTAAGTTTTTTTGTCAAAAGGAGTGTGCTCATTCTTTTTTTTTATTTTATTGTTTTTAATTCACAAAAAAAAAACTATTCGAAGAAAAGAAAATTCCAAATAAACTATTTTATTTCATGTTTTATTTTTAAAGCTGTAGGTTTCATCAAGTTGGTGTTTTTAGCCTGTACATTTTAGTAATATTCGGCCTTGGATTTTTTTCACTTGAAAAAGAAACACGGCACACGCACATATAACATCATATGCAATTCGGGAGGTAAAAAAAAAAAACAAAAAAAAAAAAACCTTTTAGTTTTGAATAAAGAAAAAATATTTCTTATGTTTAAAGAAAATATCAAACTACCTCTTTTTCGTCTCGGACCCTCCTAAGAAGGTCAGCAGTATGTCGATCGACTTCGTGTTTCGTTCGGAACATCATTAAATCTCCAATCTCATGCTCCTACTCGGGTAACGGGCGATTTTTTAAAACTGCTTTTCCGCCATCAAAATGACAGAAATTAATCCTGAGATTTTACGACTCTGCGTCGACCGGTAAATTTTTGTATTGCACACTTAGTTAAAGATTAATTTGGGAAATATGAAAAATAATTTTTTTTAAAATAACAAAACCGCCAAGAAATAGAGGTAAATTAAAGCAAACTATTAATTTTAATTAAGTGTCGCAATATCTCCGTACAAGGGTTCTAGAACATAATCATCGTAAGCAACATGTTTTCTGATTGGCTAATTCATATTTCCTTTTCTACCTGAGATAAAATTGAATGTAAATTTGTTTTTGATTGGATAATTTTCAGTTCACCGAATATAAATTCAAAGTGACTTCCCTAAAGTTTCAGTTTTTGGCAAATCGTTTAAAAGAATAGGATGTTATTAGTTTGATGAGAGATACCGGCGCACCTCACAGTAAAAGGTAGTAATTATTGGTGATTTTTATCTGCACAAGTTACTCTATACTTGTGCGAAACTAATTTTATTTAATAATAACAAGCTATTGTTGCTTGCTGAATAAAATTACATAAACAATTATTAACACACCAAACAATTTCAATTTAAAACTGAATGTAACAAACAAGTTACGACATTGTTTTTCAAGCTTTATCCATCAAAAATAACTCTTCTTTCTTTTTTTGCGTTCTGAAAGGATTTAATTTATGAACAAAAACAATTTCAATTACATAAATTTAGCATAATTATCATTAAATAATTAAAAATCAATACAAAATTTGATTTTCTTGTTCTTAAAAAAGAAAAATAAACTTAAGGGTACACAAAAATTAACCAAATTTAAAGTTTGTCTGTTATCCATGGATTAAAAAAAGAATGTATTTTTATTATCAATAAAATTGTTTCTTTTATTATCAGCAAATGCATATATCTTGTTTTTTAGCATGTGTGAAAAAATTAAATTTCCCATCATATTCCCTTGTATTTTGTTAAATATTCCTGACAAGCTTCATATTATGCATAAATAATTTTTATATTCATCTATAATACATGAAATGACTTAAACAGGAAAATCACGTGTTTAAAATATTTTGATATCTATACATACATGCAAAGTTGTTTTTCAGTTCAATTTTTAAGTTATTTGCATAATCCCAAACAGATCCTTGTACATTTGTCTATATAAGTTTGCCATTTCTTCCTGTACAAGGCAATCTTTCCAAGGATGAAAACAGGAAGTGTCCTGTTGTTATAGGTGCTTGATAATACCATTTAATGACTTCTTGGCAAATCTGAGAAGATAACTCTCAAAGTATCAGAATTGGTTTTCCAGTATGCTCTCTGATTTGCTCTTTCTATCTCTCAGGTGGTCTTTTGCCAAGGATGTAGGTTCTCTACACAAAACTTTGCTCTCCTTGTCTGATTATGAACAAATCAATTTATGCTCTGTCTTCTGATCAGGGTGATTAAGCCAGTCTTCATATCTAGTTTTCATTTATAATTTCCATTCTGTATCTGATTATTTTTTTTTTGTCTCAGATCTTTTCCTTCAGTCCTCCAAAAGCAGTTAAGGCAAGTGTATGTTCGTCTTGTCTGGTTTTCTTCATGTGCTCGCACACGGAAAGCCAAACAAGACAAACTCAAGCTATTTTGGCAATTGACGGACAATGTCAGGCACCAAATTCGACTTAAAATTAATTTCTGGGTTTGACGGATGGGTCTCTGGTCTTCCAGCAGTTGAATGGATGAAGAAGCTAGAACTTGCAGGCTATATGGAGTGAAGCCTCTGGAGTACATGATTCCTTTAAAAGACTTACAGGCAGAGCATTTGTAGTCTACCAGCAGCTGGATGACAAAGCAAAATCAGATGTGTGTGAAACCAGACAAGACGAACACAAAATGTTATCGTGTGAGGCTTCTGTCTACTAAAACAGTACATTCAGTATTATCACATATATATTCAAAAATGTTTCTTTCCACATTTCCCAGAGGGCCTTTCTCCAGACTCTGTCAAAGTTTAATTCTCCTCTTCCAATTCCATGGCCAAACCAATTTAACCGCCTTCCTCTAATCAGAGTAATTATGCCAATCTCTACATCTAGTCTTTTCCTTATGGCAGCCATTCTGATTCTGTCTCTGATATTCTCCCAGCCATAGGTCTAATACAGTTTTTTTTAATTGATTGTTTTGTTTTTTGCGGCTTGCAAGTTATTTAAAGCTAAATTAAGGAAATATTTTAGACTATAAGAATGAATTGGAGATGATAATGATTTATTAATACAAGTCCTACTAATTAACCCATAGATGTGGGGGGAAGAATTGGATTCATTCAATTCGCAAAGGGTATTTGTCAATAAGTAAATTGTAGTGAAAGAGATAATCAGTTACCCCGAAAAAAAGTTTGTGTTTTGTGTGCGATCTGCCGAAGAAAAATTACCAAAAAGTAGTTAGCAAAAATCTACTTCAATGACTAGAATCTATGCTAATGTTCTTCCCTCCCCTGAATGGCGTGACCAATCAGAAAATTCTCTCAGTCAACAGAAACCATTGTTTGTCGCTTATAAAAGGAGAAGATTTTTTTGAGCTTGGGACGAACACGCGTTTTTGCTGGTGAGAAGTGAAGATTGAATGTGTGACTTCAATTTGTTGTTTCTACGTTGTTTGTTGGACTGTTACGTTGGACTATCGTTTTAACTGAGATTTGGCTACAAGTGTTGCGGTCAAGAGACGGAAGAAATCTATTGCAGACGTTTGTTGCTACTTTAAGTTGACAGTCTTTTACTTTTCTTTCTTTTTTTTTTACTACTACATAAATATAACAAACCCAAATGGAATTGGAACTTGAATCTCCAATTTCCAGTTACAGCACCTGGTATTCTCATGTGGTCACCCATCTAGGTACTGACCAGGTGCAACATTTCTTAACTTTTGTGATAGTTATTTTCGAAGAGTTAGAACATTTGTATGTCTTCATTTCTCAATGTCCAAGATTCACTGGCATAAATTGCTATGGGTAATGATAAGGGCATTAGTAGAACCACGTCTTGAAATAGTATAGAATGTCTTTTCTATCTCAGGACTTTTCTTTCAGTCTCCCAAAGGCAGTTAAGGCAAGTGTTATTCTTTAGTTTATAATATCAGATGTAACCGAGACAACTGATCCTAGAAAGACGAAGGTTTGAAGTGCTTCACCATCTATCATATGATATTATCATTTTCATTTGTTATTACTTTGTTTTTGGCTAAGTTTACTTTCAGTCCCCATTTCTTGCAAGAATTTTCAATTTCTCTTGTATGCAATGTCAGTTTTAAGAGTATTTGAGATTATATGCTGACTAGATCATCCATGACAAATTCTAAGAATCTTTTGAATACTGTTAGGAATAATATGTAATTTTATCTGTTATCTCAACAAAACCATTGTGTAAAATTTTTGTCTACTAGAACAGTTCTGTCTATATTTCTGAGATGAGGTATTATATACACTATTTACATTATTTGGACTATTGTCCTCATCTTTGTCACCATATCACAATGTTTCGGTCATTGTACACTCCAGCCTTCTTCACGTGGTTGGAATGTCAAACTGAACCCTTTATTTCGCTCACTGGGGTAGACTGTACTAGTTCCACGTGCCATGTTTAATGGATGTCAGTTATCAGTTATCTCCTGTTAATTCCCCTCTCCAAGTTCTCCACTGCCTTAACCGGGTATTGAACTCTCACTCTTTGGGTCCTGTTACTGGATCTAACCAACGCCTTTATCCATTGTGCCATGTGTCCTTGAAAACATCTCGGTATTCTAGAACAGTTCATTCAGTACATCATACATATATTCCAGAATTTTTGCATTCAAACTAATAGTCATTTTTGTTGTTGTTATAGCAATTTTTCAGCCAATGAACCGTCCAGCTTTCTTCATGTGTCTGAATCTGGATAACTATCAGTGATTTTCAAACTGACCCTTTATTTAATCTACAGAGATTAAATAAATGGAATGAGAACAATCTACAGGGGTATATTGTTTTCATTCCCTTGTCCATGTCTAGCCCCAGGGATTGAACTCATAATTGCTTTCACCAAATTCATTAGCCAATGCTTTAATCCACTTGTCTATTGTCCTGTGGTTCAAGGTGTGTAAAGTATTTCTGGACAAATTGAAGAATAACAACCATAAGAAAAACAATTACATCTTACAAACAACTAAATTTATTGGTACACAGATGCAGTAATGGTTGAATTACATGTTTATTTGATGTAACCACCGTCAGCCACAATGATGGCTTCAATGCAAGACCAGAAGTGCTGACATGCACGCATCTGTATTAATATTGGAAATTACTAATGGCGGCTTTTGAAGCATCAGTCCTATTGTGGAAACATAGTCTCCCATTCAACAATGCCCTACGTGTAAAGAGGAAAAGGGGATTCAGGTCTGGTTAGTTTGGGGACCACGTGTTTGGTGTTTGTGCAGATTGGTCGCTATCCACTCTCAAGACACTACAGCTTTGTGAATGGGTGCAGAGTCCTGCTGAAACACATACAGTCTTCCATCACATTCAAGGTCTATCCAGGGTTTCATAACTGTTTCCAGTACCTCAGAGTAGCCAGCAGCATTCAACCAAAGACCCTGTTGAAAGAAATCGAGTGGCATGATGTGCCCATCACTATTCATCAAAACTAAAACCATCAGAGGAGCGAGAAAATTGTTGTGCATAATATAGGAGAGACATTAGAAGGATACGCACATAACCACCTGTCATTTCCATAGTTCACTTTTGGATCCTGACTGGAATTTTTTTGGCTGGGAAAAAAAAAAAGAAAAAGCATGCCAGGTTCTTCTGGATGTTTCAACTTGTTCAGTAATCATTTTGCTCAAAGCAACCCTTGTTCTTGTGTGCGTGTGTGTGGAGAGGCATGAACTTCCCTTTCCTCATCATGTATGACTTGTACTCATGCATCACATTGTGGATTGGCCCCACAGACACCTGGAGATCTCTGGCAATGGCCTTCGTGGACGTTTCAGCATTTGCATCAATAATGTTCTCCACCCACTGCACAAATTATGGTGTCCTGATATTGTCTGAATGCTAGGAATGCTTTTTGCATTTCAATGCAGGAAACACATCCCTGACGGGGGTTTCTAACTTCTTCTGAACTTTGTGCACAAAAGACCTGGCAACTTCCCAAAATACAATCTCAACATTGCTGTGCTATCAAAATATCGATACAATTAAAGCCCATCATTTCAGCTCGTGCATTAGCTGATAGTTCACTATTGATGTTCAGAAAAGACAAAAGAACATTAATTGATTATCACATAACTGCAGGTGCACAATCACATATCCTTAAATACCTTATGCATCCTGTACAATCTGAACCTAGAACCTGAAGTTCTTTTTTTCTCCCTGTTGCTTCTGTCACACTTGACTGCATTCACTGCTGCTTCTCTTTTCTTACTGCTGCTGCTGAAGCCTTGCTGTCATTTTTCTTTATTTATTAATGGCTCCCATATGGTAGTTATTTTTATGCTAGGCCTACTGAGGAGATCCTTATAATCAGCGCACATGTAATGTGATGAGGGCCTCCTTAAATAAAAACAAGATATTTTTTAAAGGTTATCCAAACAGACACCTGAAGAAGACTGGAGTGCACAACAGCTGAAATGCTTTGATAACAAAAAACAAAGATGTGGACATTAGTTTAAATGTAAATAATAATACTCATCCTGGAAACTTACAACAAGATCTGGATCTTCAACACAAACATCAAGTCGGTCCTACTTTATGGCTCAGAAACCTGGCAGGTAACCAAGACCAACACCCACAAACTTCAGATATTTACCAACGGATGTCTCGGGAACATCCTCAATATCAAGTGCCTGGAAGTTGTCTCCAATAACCAACTGTGGGACAGGACCAGACAAGCCCCAATCAAGATTGACATCAAGAAACAGAAATGGGGATGGATTGGCCACACACTCTGCAAGCCTGCTTCTAGTCTTACCAGGCAATTGAAGGAAGTGAAAAGTGGGTTGACCAAAACAGACTTGGTCCAGAAGTGTTGACGCAGAGGTGAAGACAGCCAACACGACTTGGGCCGAGATGAAGAGGATCACCCAGAACCGCGACCGTTGGAGAGGTGTTGTTGCGGCCCTATATGCCCCAAGGAATCAAGAGGCATAAAAAAAATCCTGGAAATTCTGGCAGAAAGCATATCTAGTATTAGTTGAAATGCAGGTGCAGGTTGTTTTTTGCTGAAAGTGCAGAACAGAGACCCCCCCCCACGACACATTCATACAAAATAAAAGATGAAAATAAGTGCATTTCATTGATTATTTTTAATTATAGCAGCAAACACATTTTGAAATTCTTTTCTAAATAAATATTCAGAAACATAATGGCATTGATGAGGTGTTCCGTATGTGCATTTTTCTTTTAAAAAATACATTTTAGATGGAGCCAGTTCTCAAGAATAAAATTTTCTTTATGGATAAAAACTTTATGATTACATCCTATTTTATCTAAGTTATGACATGCACTCCAGCCATCATGCAGGCATTTATAATAATAATTGCCTAAAATATTTCTCTAGAAGAGATAATAATTAAATAATGACTGATAAAAGAAAAGCCTGAGTGCAAAACAAAAATTAAAACTGAATCATCAGTGCCGTCGCTTAGCTTTAGTAAATATTGAATATTATATTTTTAATATATGTATATAATTAAATTAATGAGGTGGCATGATGGATAGCGGCTCAGATAAAGGAATTGGAGACCCGAGTTCAAATTGCAGTCAAATCCATTATATTCACTTACATGCTGATGCCCTTGGGAAATGTATGAATCCTCCTCTTCTCCCCCAAGCTATGGGTAAATAGCAGGATGGACTGGTTTCTTTCGTCTTGGATGGCAACTGGTCTACCACAGAAACAAATGGCAACCTACTGCAGGAAAAATCTGTCACGTCAGACATGTATTGAAAGATACATTATCACCTGAGCATGTATCACGCATGGCACATAACTGACTGATATAATTAAATTAGATATTAAATTGAAATCAGTTACTGCTTAAATTAAAAAATATGAATGAATAATTTCATCTTTTTTCTCAAAAATTGCCAACACTAATCGCAAACCCTTGTGTGTATTCAGCATACATATTTTTCTCCTGATATAAAATTATTTTTATCTGTGTTCAGTCATTATATTGAAAAGAAATAGGCTCCTGCAAAGTTTCCATCTTGACCGCGCATACTTTGCTAATCTTCCATGTTATTGTCAGTTCAGAAAACCTAAATGTGTCTTTTTGAAACATTGTTGCTCATTATAACATGCTATCAACAGGAATGGGTGACAGTATATGATGCCCACCTAACACAGAATGTTCTATCAAAAGGAATAGGTAAGGGTATATGATACCAAGCTAACAGAAAATGTTCAATCAACAGGAATGGGTGACAGTATATGATGCCTAGCTGACACAGAATGTTCTATCAACAGTAATAGGTGAGTATATAATGCCCAGCTAACACAAAATGTTCTATAAACAGTAATAATTGAGAGTATATGATGCCCAGCTAAAAGAGAATGTTTTATGAACAGTACATGAAGTCCCGATAACAGAGTATGTTCTGTCAACAAAAATAGGTAAAAGTGTATGATTCCCAGCTAACGCTGAATGTTCTATCTACAAGAATAGGTGTCAGTATATGATGCCCAGCTACCACAGAATGTACTATGAACAGGGATAGGTGATAATATATGATACCCAGCTAACACAGAAGGTTCTATCAACATAAATAGGTGACAGTATATGATAGCCAGCTAACACAGAAGGTTCTATCAACATAAATAGGTGACAGTATATGATGCCCAGCTAACACAGAATGTTATATCCAGAGGAATAACTGACAGTATATGATGTCCAGCTAACGCAGAATGTTTTATGAACAGGAATAGGTGAAAGTATATGATGCCCAGCTAACACAGAATGTTATATGAACATAAGTAAGTGAGAGTATATGATGGCCAAATAACACAATGTTCTATCAACAGGAATAGGTGACAGTATGTGATACCCAGCTAACAATATGTTCAGTCAACAAGAATAGGTGATGGTATATGATGCCCAGCTAACACAGAATATTCCGTCAACAGGAATAGGCGACAGTATATGATGCCCAGCTAACACAGACTGTTCTATCAAGAGGAATAGGTGACAGTATATGATGCCCAACTAACAGAAATGTTTTATGAACAGAAATAAGTGAGAGTATATGATGCCCAGCTAATACAGAATGTTATATCTACAGTACTAGGTGACAGTATATGATATCCAGCTAACACAGAATGTTCTATGGACAGGAATAAGTGACAGTGTATGATGCCCAGCTAACACAGAATCTTCTGTCAACAAGAATTGGGGGCAGTATATGATGCCCTGCTAACACAGAATGTTATATGAACATAAGTAAGTGACAGTATATGATGCCCAACTAACACAATGTTCTATCAACAGGAATAGGTGAATATATATGATTCCCAGCTAACACAGAATGTTCTATGAACAGGAGTAGGTGACAATATATGATGCACTGCTAACACAGAATGTTATATCTATAGAAATAGGTGACAGTATATGATGCCCAGCTAACAGAAATGTTTTATGAACAGAAATAAGTGAGAGTATATGATGTCCATCTAGCACAGAATGTTATATCTATAGGAATAGGTGACGGTATATGATGCCCAGGTAACACAGAATCTTCTATTAACAGGAATAGGTAACAGTATATGATACCCAGCTAATGCAGAATGTTCTAAGAACAGGAATAGGTGACAGTATATAATGCCCAACTAACAGACTGTTTTATGAACAGAAATAATTGACAGTATATGATGCCGAGCTAACACAGAATTTTATATCAACAGTAATAGGTGAGTATATGATTCCCAGCTAACACAGAATGTTCTTTGAACAGAAATAAATTACAGTATATGATGCCCAGCTACCACAGAATGTTCTCTCAACAGAAGTAGGTGACAGTATATGATGCCCAGCAAACACAGAATGTACTATGAACACGGATAGGTGACAGTATATGATGCCCAGCTAACACAGAATGTTCTATATATAGGAATAGGTGACAGTATATGATACCTAGCTAACACAGAATGTACTATGATCAGGGATAGGTGACAGTATATGATGCCCAGCTAACACAGAATGTACTATGAACACGGATAGGTGACAGTATATGATGCACAGCTAACACAGAATGTTCTATATATAGGAATAGGTGACAGTATATGATACCTAGCTAACACAGAATGTACTATGATCAGGGATAGGTGACAGTATATGATGCCGAGCTAACACAGAATTTTATATCAACAGTAATAGGTGAGTATATGATTCCCAGCTAACACAGAATGTTCTTTGAACAGAAATAAATTACAGTATATGATGCCCAGCTAACACAGAATGTTCTCTCAACAGAAGTAGGTGACAGTATATGATGCCCAGCAAACACAGAATGTACTATGAACACGGATAGGTGACAGTATATGATGCCCAGCTAACACAGAATGTTCTATATATAGGAATAGGTGACAGTATATGATACCTAGCTAACACAGAATGTACTATGATCAGGGATAGGTGACAGTATATGATGCCCAGCAAACACAGAATGTACTATGAACACAGATAGGTGACAGTATATGATGCACAGCTAAGACTTAATGTTCTATATATAGGAATATGTGACAGTATATGATGCCCCGCAAACACAGAATGTACTATGAACAGGGATAGGTGACAGTATATGATGCCCAGCTAACACAGAATGTTTTATCTACAGGAATAGGTGACAGTATAAGATGCCCAGCTAACACGGAATGTTCCATCAACAGGAATAGATGACAGTATATGATGCCCAGCTAACACAGAATGTTCTATCAATAGGAATAGGTGACAGTATATGATGCCCGGCTAACACAGAATGTACTATCAACAGGAATAGGTGATAGTATATGATGCCCAGCTAACACAGAATGTTCTATCAACAAAAATATGTGATGTTATATGATGCCCAGCTCACACAGAATGGTCTATGAACAAGAATAGGTGACAGTATATGATGCCCAACTAACACAGAATGTTCTATGAACAGTATATGAAGCCCTGCTCACAGGGTATGTTCCATCAACAGGAATAGATGACAGTATATGATGCCCAGCTAACAGAATACTCTTGTAACATTATGGAATTGTATTTTCTTCAAGGGTTATGTGAATCTTTTACTATAATATTGTAATCAACTGTTTTCCTCATATGTAATAAAATGATATTGTTACAACAATTTTGCAACATTACATAAAAGTTACAAAAATCTTGCCTTCTAATGTGTTTTTTTGTAGACTCCCAATTGGACTCCTGTTATGTTTGCCATTGTAACATTAATATTTCTTTTTAGACTCCTTACAACATTGCATATGTTTAAATAATTTTATTGCCTTATAGGCACCTCACAACATTGTTGCTGGCCCCAAACTGACTATTCATCTCCAATGATTTGCCAACATTGCAAACTGCTGTGACTGAAAAATTCCACTCTGGTCAAATAAAATTGGAATATTTTTTCTTCACTTAACAATAAATCTGTCAGTTATGTACCATGTGTGATACACGCTTAGGTGATCATGTATCTTTCGCTACATGACTGACAAGGCAGATTTTTCCTGGTTGACATTTCTTTCAGCAGTCGACCAGTTGTCATCCAAGGCTAGATAACCAAGTCTGTCCTGCTATTTACCCATAGCTGGGGAGAGAAGAAGAGGGTTCATACCTTTCCCAAGGGTATTAACACATAAATGAATGTAATGTATAAACAGTCTAAAAATTATTTACCCATTTTTTAATTGAGAATCACTAATTTTGATGCTGAATATGCATTCTTATATCTTCCTGGAATTTGTTATCCATTTTCTGCAGAGTATATGACCGCATTGTTAAATTCCATTTCCAACAACATTTGCCCAAGTTCCATGTAGAAAGAGAAGTAACTTTCAAAAAGCTTGTTTTTGTCTCTAAAAGTTCATTTTTAACCCATTCATCATTTCTGATACTTCAATAATGTCAATAAAATCATTTAACATATTCTGATCACAATTCTTGAACAAAATTGATATAGTTTAAGCATGTGAAATGTCTTTCTTCTTCTGTGACCATTATTGTCTTGGCACTGTAGGAATCCTTCTACTAGGATTTTTGTTAAATGTCAAGATTCAAAGCATCAGGATTTAATAACATAAAATATTGTTGTGGGACTGCTTGTAATTTGACCATTTAGAATAATCTCATGATTTTCAATAAAAGAATAAAATCCAATAGAAAAAGACAACATAATATCAACAAACATTAATATAACGACAAGAATACAAGCAATTGGTTATAGATTAAAAAGTAATGACTTTTAGTTTTGCTTAATAAAGTTCTGGAATAGAATAGAAATTATATTTGTGTACATATATGAGAAACAGTGAAATGTTGTTATTTGTGTGAAAGAGTACATGTGTGCATCCTTAGTAGTAACAGGTGATACAAGAGATAGAATTTAGTTCTTACTGTGAACTGTATTGCTGTAGTTTGGTGCAGCCTCTTTATAATTTGCCAGCATGGTAGCTTTTTGCATGTGAATGCGAATGGGGTCTTGAAAATAAGCAGCTAGAATGACATGGACTTTGGTGACACCTGTACATTTCATGTTTGGGTCCAGACTTTGTAAGTTTTATACAGTTTTTTGTAAGAACATCAGCTCCAGAATTAAATTATTTATTTCTTCCTAATTGGCCCTAGAAAGGTGTATGGTATGTCTTCTATGTTCGTACAACATTTTGGTGGTATCTACCTAAACCATGATGAAATATTTTATTAAACATTTTAGTAGGATCGACAACACTACAATTTAAAGATTCCTGTTGATAGAACATTCTGTGAAGCAAATCTTATGACTTTTCATTTATGTATATCTTTTTATTACTATTATATTTTGATTTAATACATTTTTATTATAATCTTTTATCTTTTTTATTATTATAAATTATTATTATATTATTATTATGAATCATATTATTATAAATTTATTATTATTATATTAATTATTTTTTTTATTAATTATATTATAAATTAATTATTAATTATTATTAATTATATTAGTATAAATTATTATTATATTAATTATTATTATTATATCAATTATTAATATTATTATAAATTAATTATTAAAAAATAATAAAGGAAAAATGTGAAAAAGAAAAAGAGGATGGGACTTTTTTGCCCTTTTTCTTTTATCTCTACAAAAAGAAAAAGAAGATAAAACTTTTTCACCCTGATGTCTGTGTGAAAAGAAGAATATGAGTCTTTTTTGTCCCTTTTATCTGTGAAAAGAAAAAGGAGGAGATGATTCTTTTCTGCCTTTATATTTGTATGAAAAGAAAAATAAGATAAGACTTTTTCTTGCCCTTTTCTTTTATCTGTTTGAAAAGGAAAGGAAGATGAATTTTTTGTCCTTTTCTTATATCAATAGGAAAAGAAAATGAAGATAAGCCTCTTTTGCCATTTTCTTATCTGTGTGAAAGAAAAAGTGGATAAAACTTTTTAGCCCTTTTCATATATCTGTGCAAAATGAAGTAAAAAAATTGAGTGATTTTTGCCGTTTTCTTTCATCTATTGAAAATGAGACTTTTTCAACTGTTCTTATATCTGTGAAAAGATGAGACGTTTTCACATTTTTCTTTGGTCTGTTTGAACAGAAACACATGAGAAAAAGAAGTTTTTCAAACTTATATCTGTGGGAAACAAAAAAGATTAGATTTTTCTTCCTTTTATTATATCTGTGTGAATAGATGTGTCTTTTTTGCCCTTTTCTTTTATATGTATGAAAAGAAGAATAAAATATGTCTTTTTCACCCCTTTTCTTTATCTGTTTGAAAAGAAAAATATGAAGTGCTTTCGACCTTTTCTTATATCTGTGGGCAAAGAAAAACAGGATGAGACTTTTTCACCCTTTTACTCTATAAAAAAAGGATGAGACTTTTCTTCCCTTTTCCTATATCTGTGTAGTGAAAGAGATAATCAGTTACCCCGAAAAAAAGTTCGTGTTTTGTGTGCGATCTGCCGAAGAAAAATTACCAAAAAGTAGTTCGCAAAAATCTACTTCAATGACTAGAATCTATGCTAGTGTTCTTCCTAAATGACGTGACCAATCAGAAAATTCTCTCGGTGGACAGAAGTCATTTTTTTCGCTTATGAAAGGAGAAGATTTTTTGAGCTTGGTGAACAAACACGCGTTTTTGCTGGTGAGAAGTGAAGGTTGGACGTGTGACCCCATTTTGTCGTTTCTACGGTGTTTGTTGGACTGTTACGTCGGACTATCGTTTGAACTGTGATTTGGCTACAAGTGTTGCGGTCGAGAGACAGAAAAATCTATTGCAGACGTTTGTTGCTACTTTAAGTTGACAGTATTTTTCTCTCTCTTCTTTTTTTTTTTACCACTACAATCTGTTGTGAAAGAAAAAGTAAATGAGATTTTCGCCGTTTTCTTATACCTTTGTGGAAAGAAAAAGAATGATTCTTTTGCACCCTTTTCTTATATCTGTGGTGAAAGAAAAAAAAGGATGAGTCTTTTATGCCGTTTTCTGATATCTGTGGGGAAAGAGAAAGTGGATGTGACTTTTACGTTCTTATCTACTGCCTTCAAAGTATTATCGAACGGTCGTTAGAAAATGCTCTTAGAAAAGGAGGTAAACCTACAACATCATTCTTTGCTTGGTTGCTCTTTTTGCAATCAAGGTAAGAATGGTGTTTTGTGTATACCTACTACCTTACTATGAAAATAAATTTTAACAAATTAATGTTTTTGATTTCTAAACATATTACTTAAAATTTGATTTATAAATATATTACTTAAAATCTAAACCTTTCTTCAAAGTTGGTTTTACTTTATTGAACTTGTATCCATGAATTTATGTCTTGGAAGCATGTATATATTTCAGTTGTACTGGTTTTTTATATTAAAAATGTGTACATCTTAATTCTAAACATTAATCAAATAAAAATAAAAAAACATATTAATGTTAAATAACTCATCCGTTTACAAGCATATGTACATAAAAGTGTCAAAAATTAATTTAAAAAATAGTCTTTATTTGAGTTAATATCTTTGAGCAGTTGTTACACAGGTAAATCTAAAGTTTAGAAAATATTGTAAAGTATTTGTCCATAGTAAAAAGCTGTGGTTGAAAAAAATATCATTAACTAATATTCACTGACTGAGATGTGATTGTTGGTGATGATTTGTATGAAGTCGTTGACTGGCTTTACACGCTGGTTTTATTTATTGAAACTGATTCATTTGAATTTGCCAACATATGTTTCTTTCAGCATGTGTTGGCATAGGGGGAAGCTATGTAACCTCTTCTTTTGTGTCTGAACGACCTGGAGCTACATCTCTGCACTATGAAAGTTGAAGTTGTGGGATTTCATAAGCATTTACCAAAAGTAGGCTCGATAAAAATAGGGTTTAGTTTCCTTTGATTGCCCGAATATTTCACATGGTGATATTAATTTCTAACCAACAGATACTTTGATTAAAATGATGTCTGTTGTATTGTGGATTGGGGGGGGGGGCATTTTTGTAATATTGTTATTGGGTACAAAATAAAGTTTGGGCATGTTTTAATATGGTATGTATGTGGGTATGTAATTGGGTTTGAGATATGGTTTATTTCTGATAATACCGTCTAACATTGATAAATACTGAAAAAAATATTTTATCAATATGTGTAATTTGTTTTAAATTTAGCAGGTCAAGTGACATTTTTGTGCATGTTTTGGTTTGTTAAAACTGGTGGTTGCACTTCTGTGTCATTTGAAGATGTATGTTCCATTGTGCCATTTGTTGTAGATAAATCCAAGTATGCCGGTTTTATTCTATTTGTGGGTCAGTGTCTTGCTTGTCATTTCTAATGATGGTAAAATATTTTTGTTGCTGTCTATTACTTCAAAAGCGTCTGTGTATGTAGGATAGAGAGGTCTTTTCACTACATCATTGCATAAGAATATATATTTACAGTTGTGAAGGTCTTTTGGTGTGTAGTGACTTCTTGTGATCTCGCTGGTGTAAAAATTATATCACTCATTCTTTGTTTAAAGTCCTCTGCAATTAACATGGTTTTTCTCACAGAATTGTCCAGGTACTGTTACTGATGTGCCAAAATCCATTTCGGATTATGTGTATCCCAAAACTTGTTTAATCACGTTCCATATAGAAAGTAAAACTAAGAGCAAGTTTTCTAACCAGGTACCAGAACGGGTGTTTGCTGTAGGTGCTGTTTTAAGTTGCCTATGAAATCTCTCAACCAAACCATTGGTAGAAGGATGATATGCTGTAATTCTTATTTGTTTGACCCTCAGTAATTTTGTAAATTTGTCAAAGAGCGTTAATTGGAATTGTGCTCCTCAATCCGTTCTGATTATTAAGGGACAACCAGCAACAATTATCCATTCCTGTAAGATACTTTTAACTACCGAGTTTGAAGATATGTTATTCAGATGTACAACGACAGGTCATCTAGTAAATTTATCAATAATAGTCAGTAGACAGGAATGACAATTTGTCTCTGGTAATGGTCCAACTATATTGATATGTATATTTGTGAATCGATCATCTGTTTCATCAAATTTACCAGGAGTAGATTTTCGTATGTCTGGTAACTTTGCCTTTTTCACAGTTTAAACATGTCTTGAGTCCAGTTTCTTATGCTTGTTTACGTGTTAGGCCAGGCAAAACGACTGCTAATTAGTTTGATCGTAGCTCAACGTCCTGGGTGTGAGAGGTTTTGAAAATTTTCAAAAATCATACATCCCGGTGAAGGATACTCAAGACCATACGTTTAAACAAGCATAAGAAACTGGACTGGAGATGCTTAAACTGTAAAACAGGCAAAACATTGCACATCACAAAACAATGACTTTGTGCTAAAAGCTACAGGGTGCTCTTTCAGTTGCAAAGAAGTTTTTCTTTTACTTTGTCTAATGTGTCATCTTTGTGTTGTTCATCTGCAATGAGATCCATTTTGAAAGTTTCAAAATGTTCGCAATGTAATGTGCAGCATTTGCCACAATATGGTCTTAGCTGTTAATGCGACGGATTCCGACGTAGATTGAAATATATCATCCAGTTGGCGAACATCTCTAGACGTATATTCCACGTGTAAAACGTACGTGAAGGGTTTATGGACCGTGAAAATAGTGAAGTTTTGGACTTCGAGCAAATGTCTAAAATGTTGTATAGACAAATAAATTGTGAGTAGCTCCCTGGAGAAAGTGCTATATTTTTGTTGGGCATTATTTAGTTTTACTGAGAAAAAAGAAAATTGGCTTTCGTGCGCCGTTTTGTTCTTGTTTAAAACTGATCCGATAAAATTCAAAGAAGGGTCAGTCGTCAACGTTGTAGTTTGTAATATATGTTTTGTGAAGTCTGTTAACGCATTTTTTACGTCATGAAAAATAGTTAAGACATCGCCTTCAAGAGTTATCTTTGCATTTTTGCTTTTCTGCTTTTGAAGCAGATTTGTTAGTGGTGCCAAAACTTGGGCGTAACCTGGAACAAATCTACCGTAGTAGTTAATTAGACCGATGAATCTATAGTGGCGTGGGATTTAGGGGTTAAAATGAATAACCCACGCTAAGAAGATTAATCAAGGATGATAATGACAAACACACATGGGTAATTTTAACAAACCAAGATAAGGGGTTTATTCACGAATTTACACGCTTAATGTCTCGTTTATGGAAAATAAATAAAGAACTCTTAAAGTCCATAGTTTTAATGTATTTCCATGAAGAAGAAATGTTCATACCCCAGATTAAACGATCTGACACAAAATAATATTAAAAAAATGTTTAAGACAAAGGCAAGAGAGTCCGTTGCTCAACAAAGGGATATATGGTTTGCATACTTTCAAAAGTAGACAAAGAAATACTTAGCTTTCTTGGATTGTTGAGAAAAAATTTTTGAAGTCTCGCGTGATGGTTAGCGCTGATAATATAACTGACGAGTAATCTTACACTGGCGAGAACTTCAACGCTGGTCGCGAGCAACTGAAACGGAGCCTTTCGCATGACTTCAGACGCCCTTCTCTGATCAATTTTTATCCTCATTTTATATATAAAAAAATAATTTCACATTATTCACACCTTTCCTTCTTCTCCCTTAGCCCTTCGAATTTGAAGGGAGTGGGTGAAGGGAGTTATTATTTCGCACTCACTACAACTTTTAGGAGTTACCGCAACGATGTTTGTTGAGGGAATTGTTACATCGCTGCGACTTTTTCTGGTACGAGTGTAATACCATGAACGTCAATAATGCGACCCAAGAAAGATAATTTTGAAACTGCTAAGTCGCATTTGTTTATACTAATTGTTAGGCCAATAGGTCCCTGTCTTCCGAACACTTCTCTTAAATGTTCATAATGTTTTTGGGGAACATGGCTATAAATGAGAACATCGTCTATGTAGGCGAAGTCAAAAGGTAATTCTTTTACGACTTCGTCAATCAGTCTCTGAAAAATTTGTGCAGCGTTACGTAAATCGAACGGCATTCTCAAATTCATAAAGTCCGAACGGGTTAGTAGTAGCTGTTTTTCCTGTTTTCTTCTGCTAGTGGAATTTGATAGTATGCTTTATCCAAATCCAGTTTTGTGAATACTTTGATTCCTTGTAAACCCGTGGTGAAATTGTGTATGTGGTGGACTGAGCGTTTATCCGGAATCGTTTTTGCGTTAAGATTCCTGGAATCACTTACAGGATCGCTCCACTATTTGGTTTTGGTACCATATCTAATGGAAAAGAATATGAGTTTCGTTAAGGTCATATGCTGCTTAATTATAGCATATGCTGAAACTCGTCTTTTGCCATTTTATATTTGTCCTGGCGCAATCTGCGCAGAGATACATGCGTCGGAGGTCCAGTTGTTTTTATACAATGTTTTTAAAAGTGATGAATGTCATTCGTGTGTTTGAATGGAGCGGTAATAGTAAGAAATTTCACTATCAACTTGCTGGGTTTGCTATGAAATCAGTGTAAAATCAGAAGGTTTTTTGGTTTGTGATGATAAGCGTGAAAAGCATGTTCTTCATATTAATCACAACAATATTAAGCATAGACATACAAGTTGAATAAATCTCAAGGCAAAATTGAACAAAGAAACAACGGTAGTCGTGAATTCAATTAGAAAAACACTGAACATTTATATACAATAAATTATAATACAATTTGGAAAAGCTTGTGTTTCAGTTTTGGTTATATGGATGTTTGACGAAATGTGAATTAAGTATCTTAATGAATTACAGTTCAGGAATGTTCCTTTGTTTAGAAAATGTTCACATGTAATATTAAGGAAAATTTATTGAGGGATAAATTTTAAAGTAATGTAATGCGAGATTTTTGTTGATTTTTGTTTGTTCTTGTTTTGACAGAGTTATTCACCCTGGACTGTATTTTTTATCTTAATGCTTGAATTGCAGTTTCTGTTTAGTAGTGGAGATAACACTTTTTTTTAGAAATGTGCAATGAATTTAGAGAGAGACAGAAAGAGGTTGAAAGTTGAGTCAGGTGTTGACGCGCGCAAAGTCCTTTAGTCAAAATGTAGACACGCGTGGATCTCTGTGGAAATCTCTCTAAATGCTAATTACTGGCTGGTGAATTGGACTGAAATTTGTCCTTTTATTTACTCTGAGAAGTTGGAATAGGCTCCAGCGACTTTTGGCGGTAATATACATTCTGGGGTCGTCTCGACCAATAATAAGCCGAGTTTCGCAATGTGTGGTGTTGATTGGTCGAAACTATCTCTTATGGAATAGTCTATTTTTTAACGGGGGTGAGTGGAAAAATATGGACGATTCCACAAACTCCTGTAAGGTAGTATCTGTTGGTGTAGCAAAACTAATTCCTGTTGACGTGTACATAGAATTGATCCTTTTGTTGTCAATATTTATCGTTGTCGATAAGTGTGTGGTCATGTCCACTGAAAGGTGAAAAAGCGATAAAAAATGCACCAAGAATAGATTCTTTTAATTGGACTTGTGTAAAGATCCAAAGAAAAGAACGCTGCAAACTAAAATTTAATGTTAGGGAATTCTATATGTTTGGATTTTAGAACTATTTGCTGCCCGGGGGATATATGTTGATGGAGCGAGTTTCTGTTTAGGCTTGGGCAGAATAACGCCGATTTGTGCGTTGGTGTTGACTAAGAATAGATATCCTATATTGTTACCCCGGATGGAGAATAGACGGTTTTTGTGTTGCTTCCCAACAGCTCATGTCGTCATTAATTGCTGCCGGGTTACACATTTGCCTGTTTCTGTGAGGTGCTGGGATTTCTCCTATAGAAATGGACAGGGTTTTACACATTTTAGAACCTCATTCTCGAATTTATAGTGATACCAAAAGGTATTCTAGGAAAAGTCCGACTGCCTCCTGCTTCTACGAGGAGACTTTGACCATTTCCTGAAATCCGCTCAGGAACGAGGGAAATTCTGGCTATTTTATCTTTTTATTATATTTTGGAGTTGAATTGGTAAGAATTCCATATTTTTTTTAATGCGCGACATTCTGTTACAATATCCGTCCGTTGGTGTAGTGTCTTATGTTGTGGATTCCACAACTTTTTGCGGGTCGCCATCGTGTATCCTGTCGCCGATTTCCGCCACTTGCTCTAAGTCTACGTCTTCAGGTAGCGATTGATTGATTCGTTTTCTATGGCTTATCGACGCTTTACAGATTATTTAAAGCCATAATTTTTTTAGATTGTAAGAATTACTATAATTAGTAATACAAGTTTTTTTTAATTAACCCATAGCTGGGGAGAAGAGGTGGACTCATGCATTTCCCAAGGGTATTTCTACATATGTGAATATAACGAACCCAATGGGAATTGGAACTTGTCTCTACGATTAACAATTCCAAGCCATCATACCTAGCTATCACTGCAGACACCATTACCAATGCCACAGTTCTCCTACATCATCTAGAAAATGCTGCCAATTATGTTGGAGTCTGTCAATGCCTCTAAAACTGAATTCATAAGCTTCATCCATTAAGGTTCAATACAAACTGTCTCAGCTGAATCAATAAAATCTGTTGAATCTTTTATATAACTAAGAAGCGAAATATATTCTACTGAAAAGTATGTGAAAATTCGCATAGCTAAAGCTTGGGTCGTATAGACTCATGAATGTCCGAGCTAGCTCGACCAAATAAAAAAATACATTACACCATCTGCACATCCAAACTTACAGCACCTGATATTCCCAAGCGGTCACCCATTTAGGTACTGATCAGGCTCGACGTTGCTTAACTTCGGTGATTGTATAGGAACCGGGGTTTCAAAGTGATGCGGCAGTAAGCCTTCAGGTAGGGAGGCAAGAATCCTTGTTATATGTGTGTGTGACTTTTATCGCAATACAACTGCTTAAGGACCGCGTGTCGCACATGGAGTCCGTGCGCCTGATGGTGGTATTCTTTAATGTGCTTCTCTGGCATATATCGAGACCACCTTTGCTGCAAAGTCGTGGGCAAGCTTCTTCTCCGTCACATATGCATATATAGTATATTGTGACGTGATCCGCTTGGTTATTGAAAATTATCGATAGTTGGGAGAACCAAAATTGTACATGGATTCAAAAGAGCCAAAAGGGAGTCAAAATAGTCTTTAGTTGAGTTAAAGTCTTTGGGTTGTTGGTACACAAAAAAAAAAGATGCGTTTTAGAAAAGACTTTTAATAGTTGGTCCACAGTAAAAAAAAAATCTGTGATTGATAAAAATGTTTGATCGTCAGTGAAGATTCACTGACCGTTTCTACTATTGTTCTTGGAGATGATTCGTTTTTACATTTTGCACAAAAATGTTGTTTTTATGCAACTAATTTTTTTTTATATTTTGCACAAAATTATTTTGTGTAATTTAAATTTTTATAAGGGAGGTGAGTATCCTTTGTTATATACGTGTGAAGTTTATCGTCCCCACTGCTTATGCTCCGTATCGCAAATGCAGTTTGTTCCTAGTAGAGTTTTCATTTTTCGGAGTAGCTGTGACTTAAATTGTTAAATCGTGTAGACAACTTGTTTTGGATTTGCCGGTGCGCCCGATGATGGCATTCTTAAATATGTCATACGGCTGCTTCTCTTGCGTATATTCCAGTAAATCAAGCACCTCTGGTGGAAAGTCATAGGGAAGCTTCTCCAACACATCAGTCGCAACACGCCTAGATGGTACACGCTCAGGCGATCATATATCTTTCGATACATGACTGAAGAGGCAGATTTTTTTCCCGCAGTAGGTTGCCATTTCTTTCTGCGGTAGACCAGTTGCTATCCAAGGCTATAGTCTGTCCTGCTATTTACCCATAGCTGGAGGGAGAAGAAGAGGATGCATACCTTACCCAAGGTTATGTGTGTAAAAGTATTGGATTCGACTGGAGTTCGAACTCGGTTCCCCGATAAATCAATCCGAGCCGCTATCCATTACTCCAACGGGCCTCCAACACATACGCGTATTTAATATGTTATGATGGAACCGCTTGGCATTGACGATTGTCTATAGTTGGGAGAACCAAGTTTGTACATTTGTAGTGTTGTATGCAGGTGGATTTAAAGTCAACGCAGTATCTGTGGGGTCTGTATTTAATTCCGTGACCCTTGTTGTTTCAGCGTTGTCGTAGTTTCAGAAAAGTTCCAACGTCGAGTTGTTGACATTTTTGTGAAGGCGGTGTCTGGCAAGGTTAAAGGTTATGTGTGTTAAGGCATAAAGATGTTGGTTTTCATCGTCGAGCTCACCATTTGTAGAATGAAGAACAAAGAAAACATGGTTTCATGCCTGTTAAATAAATCATATTTACAAATATACTGACGACGACGGAAAGAAAGAAGCTGAAAGAAAAGGAAATAGCATGAGAGAAATAAATAAAAAAAGAAAGGATAAAATTCTATAAATTTAGAGAGATATAAGATTATCTTGCTATGGTTGTCTGTGAAAGTTTGCCACAAAATTAGAGATATTAACACTGATTCTGTATTTTTTTCATGAAAGTACGATATTTATCGCATCTTAGTTTGTAAAACAGAACTATTGTCTAAACAAACCAGAAACCCAGTGACGCCTGAGAATCGTCAGCCTTCTCAACTCCTTTCGACAGTCGAATAAATCGAAGTAAACATTTTGTTCATAATAATCGTTGGTATTTGTGAGCCCAACATAATTGTATTTTAAAACTGTTGTCTTGTCTAACTGTTTGGCGCACAAAGGAAAACTTTGTGCAAGTTTATTCTGTAAGTTTTGTATTATTATTTTTTTAAATGTCATTTAATAAATGTAAATTTCTTTCAAATTTCACATTGGCGGAAGAGTCTTGTTTTTCGTTCATAATACTTGGGATAAGAGATTTAATGTTCTCTCTTCTTCTCCCCCCCCCCCAAATAAAACTTTTAGTAGTTTCAAATTGCTGTATGCTGAAAAGAGTTGATAATTATAGATTTCTTCTGGGTTTGAGTTGTACTTCTGATGTGAAAATATTTTCTTTGTGTGGTCCGCATAATTTTTTCTTGTGAATTTTGGAGGAATTTGAAGAAAATTGCCGGTGTACATATCTTTGAATGTAGTAATATTTTAGTTGTTGCTTCAAATTTTATCAGAAGAAGAAATTAGGTTTTTCTTTTGTGTTTGACGAAAGATTTCCATGTGGTCAATCAAATTGTGTATTTTCTGTATTGAAATGTATTGCTGTGACTCGTTTCATGTCGCAAGATTTGCGTGTAATTGTATTTTAGCCTGTTTTTTTTTTTTTAGCAATTAAATTTTTAATTTACTGAATGTTTAATTTCCAGCGTAATTTGTATATTTTTATTTGTATGTGTCGTGAAGTGTTTTTTTTTTTTTTCAAGTTCCAATAATTTCTCCTGTATTCGTGAACTTTTTCGGTTTAATTTCCAGCGTAGTCTGTATATTTTTTATGTGTACGTGTCGAATGAGTGTTGAATGAATGATATAGTGCCCACATCTGGTACAATTTCAATATGTACAGCTCGTACATTCAAACATATAAATATCAACAAATACCTTTTTGTTGTTTTCTCTTATTTTTCCACCCATATGTAGCCAGTGTAATACACTCTTGTATGTTGAAACGGGTTTATTAAGTTCACTCGGTTGGTGAGTCTTGGATATCTAAATACCAGACTGTTGTAGCGTTTGCAGACATAATATCCAGATATCACCGACTTGCCTACCTGTCTTGCTTGGGTTATCCGATATCCAGATAATCTTATCTTTGTAATACTTGCAACAACTCTCAAGTGTTTACACCGATGAGCACATTCAGTAATTAATCTCGTTATGAAATGATATTTAGCCAATCATATGGGATGTTTCATTTCCAGTTCGAACCTGGCTACATTGACGATCCTGTCATCTACTGGTAGTATTCCATCCTTACCCAAGAAGAAAGTTTAAATTTTCCACCAACTTGGGCATTTCACCTTTATGAGGATCTGTCGCAGTTAGCTCCCCCTCATTTTCTTAACGCTTCACCAGGGGTCTCTCCCTCCCGGAAGTATAAATACGGGTTGACCCTTGGCCTCTCTCTCTCTTTCTTTCCACAGCTGCGCCCACGGGCGGCTCACCCGGCCTCGCTGGAGGTCGGCAACTGTCGCACGTGGTGCGAGGTATTTCCAGTATGTGAACTCTCACACAACTAGCGTTTCCCATGTTCAGGGAATACGCTAAAACAAGATTCACCAAACCGTACGGACATTCCAACTCAAACACACACACACAATAACTTTCCACACAGACACTAAACGTTCTATACATGTTTTAAATGTATTTGTAAATTCGTGTATCAATCTGTTTTTATCTGTTTAATAATATATATTTGTTCGCATACATATATCTGTCTTGTTTCCTTCCTTTGGACGCCATTAGAGTCCAACATTCTTTTTTGTAGCTGGACCGGCCAGAGATAATTCATCTTCTCTACTTCTTCCACACTCACACGGCCGGTCCACTACAGATCTCTCAAATACTTTAATTCTCTTTCAAAGACTTCTTCCTGCATTGACTTGTGAGATATAACTTTTCTCATCAACTTATATATAATGATTTCTCGAGTCACTTTTCCTTTGGCGAACAGTATATGCGAATTCCTATTTTGCATTGCACAAACGACGAAGAAATTAGCATTCTGCTACCACTTGCTTTCGACTGCAAATTTTGTACAGAAAGAGGATCACAGAGTCTTGATACTTCTCTGATTCCTGATTGGTCAATTAATCTTACTATCATGCTTTCGTCTACGTCCACGCGGTTAAAATTAATTTACCGCCAAAAAACCTGGCTATGTGTTTCGAGCCTATCACGTAACATGCAATATAAATACTTAACGGCATCTTCAACTCTTCGTCTTTCCTCTGTTTTTCTCAGAACCACAACAATGTAGTTCAGTGAAGGGCATTCGAATTAACTCACCAACAAACTACACTTCAATTTCAACATTTACGATTTTTATCGAGACAACAAATATTTTATTAAAAAAGCGAACATTTTATTCAAAAAGTAACTTTGAACATAATCTAACGCAAACTTACTTCGAGTCAACTATCTTAAAGTCAAAAGATTCTTAGAAATATATGCACAATCTACTCAAAAGTTATAGGCTTAAAAGTTTATCTTTTAAACACAAAATTCAACTTTTGATATCACCAACATTTCATTTACCAATTTCGATTACAACAAACTTTATTGATGATATTCTAGCTCTTTTGGAGAAGTCGAAATGTTTTTCCACCTTAGATTTGAGATCGGGGTATTGGCAGGTGGCCCTTGGCCGAAAGGATCAGGAAAAGACCGCCTTTACCTGTCACATGGGTCTCTTCAATTTCAGAGTTATGCCGTTTGGGTTGGCGAAAGCCCCGGGCGTATTTAGTCAGTTGATTTAGTCGTTCTAAATGGCACGGAGGCCTTTGCCATGGCATATCTGGATGACATTATGGTGTTTTCAAAATCCCCGGAGGAACATTTTGAACATCTGCAAGAGATGTTCAACAGGTTAAAAGAACATGGACTAAAGCTGAAATTATCAAAGTGCCAGTTTATGAAAGAAGAGACGAAATACTTAGGGTTCATCATAAATAAAGAAGGGACAAAGACGGATCTAGACAAAGTAGAGGTCATAAGGGCCATGCCTGCACCTAAAACCGTAAGAGAGATCAGGGGATTTATTGGAGCCATCGGATATTATCGGAGGTTCATGCCAGCCTTTAGTCGACTGGCAGGCCCTCTAATAGTATTAAGTGGACCGAGGATTGTCGGCGTGCGTTCAAGGCTCTAAAGGACCAGCTGACAGCTATACCCCTCTTGGCCTACCCAGACCTGAGTAAACCTATGGTGATATACACGGATGCTAGTGATAAGTAACATCGGGGCGGTTCTTACACAACCATGTCCCGATAAGGATGGCCCAGTACCAGGTGTGCCTGAGGAAGTGCCGATTTATTTTCTGTCTCATCGACTCTCCGATACTCAGCAAAGATGGCCAGTAATAGAGAAAGAGGCGTTTGCTATCCTGTATGCTGTGCAAAAGTTGAACTATTATTTGAGTGGGGCAGTGTTTACCATTAAAACAGACCACAAACCCCTCAAATATTTATTAGAGCGGAGTGGACGAATAAGAAGATACAGCAATGGGCGTTGAAACTAAGTGGATATAACTGCAAGATAGAATACTTGGCAGGGAAGGATAATACCTGTGCTGACCTGTTATCGAGATTTCGGAAGCAACTAGAGACGGAATCTGTCAGGTTAGAGCCGAGTGTGGATGATAAGGCATTCCAAATTAATGTGATCAACTCACAGGCACCGAGGGAAGGACTTGGTTGGGAGGATCAGGAAACGATGGAGACGGAGATTATTTCCGACCCCCACTGGAGAGACATTATTAAGCAAAGCCAAGAGAATAGAGAGATAGCAGCTATCAGATCCAAGGTAGAGACAGGACGTACCTCCAAATATATGGTGCACGATGGAGTGTTGCATTACCTTACAGGTAGAGATGAGGAAGTTAGTCCAAAACTAGTGATACCTCAGAAGTTGAGAGCCGAAGTTCTGGACCAGTGTCATAGGAAGTTGGGACACATGGGAATTGATAAGACACATGGATTAATAATGAGGAATTATTATTGGCCTAGGTTGTTTAAAGATGTTGTGAACTATGTAGAAAAATGCGTAACATGCCAAGTACAGAGTCGAAGGAGTAGGAAGGCCCCCGTATTAGAAACGGATGTCCCGAATTACCCATTTCAGAAAGTAAGCATGGACATTTTCGGGCCCTATGGAGAAACTCCTAGAGGTAATCTTTACATAGTGAGTTTTGTGGACTGGCTAACGAATTGGCCTGAGGCATTTGCCATACCGGATAAGACGGCACAGACGGTGTCAGAGATAGTGCTGAACGAAATATTTCCCAGATATGGGGCCCCTGAACAATTGGTTACTGATAATGGACCGGAGAACGTAAATCAAATTATGAGGGAGACGTTGAGGGAATTGCACATACATCACATAACAACCTCCCCATATCATCCCCAAAGTAATGCGAAAGTGAAAAGATTTCATAAAACCCTGGCTGATGTGTTAGCTAAACTAGCTGAGGATAATAGGGAGAATTGGGACTTATTCGTAACCCAAGTCATTGGCGGCCCTGTGGTTCTCCATAAACGAGACAACAAAATTTTCCCCCTATTATTTAGTATATGGCCGGGATGTAGTCTTACCTATAAACAATCTATTGCGACCTAGGAGGAAGTATTTAGGGGAGGATCATCATCGAATAGTTCTAGAACAACAACACAAAATGTTTACGCAGGCGAGGAGAAGGATTCGGAGAGGCCAGAAGAGGCGAAACGATAGGATAAACAAGGGCAGAGAAGTCGGGGATCCAGTATATTATAGAATGCATGTGAGAGAAGGTAAATTGGGCCAGAGATGGAGCCCATATTATAGAATAGTAGAGCAGACGGGTCCGGTTTCCTTTGTGATATGGGACCAAGTGACCGGGAAAGTAAAGAGAGTGCATGCGAATGATATCAAACTAGCGGAAATAGGGGAATGGGAAGGAGCCGAAACAAGAACTAAACAGAAAAGCCTGAGGAGAACTACGTTAGTAGAACCCGAAGACCTGGAGACGGAGAGTGAAAGCGAAGGGAGTGAAGAGATTGAAATTAGACCAACTACCCTTCGAAGGCTGTGGAAGACAAAGCGGACCCCAGCGGGACCTTCTGAGGAGGCAGTAATTGACCCTAACCTTAGGGAAGAAGAGGAACTGAGTGAATGGGAAGAAGAGGATGAAATTCCGTTAGCACAATTGCGGACTGGAGAAGCGCCTAGTGTTAATGGGGAATTGCCACTGAAACGGGGGCGGTGCAGCCCTAGCTCAAAGATTAAGTGAAACCAGTACAATGGTTGTGCCGAATGAGCGACAGTCTGGGGTTGACCGGGCATTATCCTCGGTGTTGTGGATTGTGTGGAAGGGCACCCATGCATGCGCGGCACTTGTGGTGGTGTGGGTCGGCACTTGATGAGTTGCTCTAAGATATAACCACCCAATCGAAACCAAAAACAGGATGATTGAGTAAGACGAATTCTTCTCTCTATATGTTGCAGACATGGACGAGAGGAGGCTCACGGTACTGATGATGCTGGTTCTGGTAGCTTATACCTGGGAACACAGTGAGAATACTATATTTAAGAAGATGAGCGAAGTGGTTACAACTAGATCAAAGTGGTTGATAACGTTGGTAATAGACCTACGACCATATGAGCAGTCGCTGGGACAGTTGAGAGTCGAGGTGGACAAACTAGATCTGGCCAGGACAAAGTTTATGCTCTTAACAAAGGGAGAAGCAGAAAGATGCAAGAATGACGTCTTAAATACCTGTGGGTCTGTGAGTCCAATCTATGTGACAGGTATCCACGATCTGTGCGTACTAGATTTGTTTAAGAAAAATAAAAGGGAATTCGGCATCATTGTCAGGTAGAGGTATTAGCCAGGGTGATGTTGTCGAAGGCCATCAGTGTCTCCGACGGGGTTTGGGCGGTGGCCACACAAGAAGGGATTGAATTATCTAAGGTGTGTGCGGAGGAGCCCACTACTACAATAAGGGTTACCCCCACCTTGTTTTTTGTAGAGCTACCCCTCTGCTGTGGAGCTCATGGTCCATCTATCTCCTTATCCCCCTACTACCGGGCAGAAGAGACATTTGAAGAGAATGAGGCCTTATTAGGGCTAGTAGGAACGAATGCCAGTGAATGGGCGGAATTGTGGGAGCCCATTATAAGAGAGATTCCTAAGCTGTCCCTAGAAAAGATGCCAGCGTTGTTAAAACCAATCGATAAGATTGATCTTGGAAGATTGAAGTCACAGTTAGATAAGTTGGGTATACCAAATTCGGGCTGGAGAGAGAACTTGGTTGATACAATAACATGGCCGTCCGTTGGGGCAATTATATTGCTAATGGCCGTAGCCTTGCTTGTTTGGCGGTGGATGAAGAGACGTACGATATCGTTGACCAGGCAGAAAAAAACTGGCAGGGCAGTGCAGAGGTGAGGAAGGGATTCCAGTTAGTGCACTCTACCAAGGTAGGTCCGACCAGAGTGCATCAGAACCCCTAACAGATATTGGAACAGAATCTGCGATTGTTGTGGAAGGAACTGAACCAACAAAAGATTCGACAAAGCCTGTTGTGAAGTCGAGACAAAATCGGAGGGACAGATTTACGAAATAAATCGAATTTTTTTTTATTCTTTTTTTTTTTTTTGTAAGGAGACTAAAATAATTGGTAAGGAGTGTTGCGAACTCCAATAAATGAAAAAAAAAAGAAAATGATGGTGATTATTGTGATTACCTTGTGAATATTTTTGGAAAAAAAAGAGGATGATTGTGATTATCTTTGTGACTATCTTTGAACTGAACAAAACAAAAAACAAAAAACGAATGAACTAGAGGAAAAGGTTCCATGACACGAGGTTGCCAGACCCGTGAACTTTTACTTAAAAGGGGCCTGATGAACCCTATGGAGAAGTGACAACTGTACCTTTGCATGCTGGAAATAATTCTTTTTGTTGTTGTTGTTGTTGTTGTTTGGAGTTCGGGTTGGGATGTGCGACTTGGAGCATGTCCCAGGTGGCTCGGCGCAAGAGCATGCTGGGATAGGGTTTCTCGCACCCGACGATATGAAACTCATGTGTCATTTACCAGTAAATGACAGATGGGTAGGGGAGGGACGTAACAGAGAGAGGTTGACGCACACACCCACATGTATGCACACACGCAAATATAACGTTTATTGATTGAAAATGGAAAACATGAGGTTACAAGCTGCGTCAGCGCTATTAATAGAAAAGAATCTAGAACAATGATATACGAAACTTAAGACGACTGATGGATTTCAAATCGGGTTGGCGAAGACTTGTTTATAAACAAATGCAAAGGGCAGGAGGCGATGTTTAAATTGGGTCATTAAAAGAAAAATAGAAATAGGCGAAAATAATATTTTTTGATAATAACATATTGAAGTAAATTGGACCGGGAAGGTAAGATCAGTGTATGTTTACCGCTAGCGAAATCTGATCTAAACATAAGTTGTATCCGCTGAATTTGGTCATCGAAAAGACAATTGAAATGAACATTGAACTAATTAATTTTATCCACTAAGAGATTTGAAATAGATTTGAGTAAACTTTGCAGATACATGTGATTATGGCAACACGCATGTTAAGCGCGTGAACAACCTGGCTTATAACCTTCGGTTGCTATATTAACTCGAGATTTTGCTAATAAGGCAGTCGGTGAAGCAGAGACGGGAGAGACCGCTATCGGTCGGCACATCGTTGTCACTGCATGCTGTCACGTGCGTGGGCACCCGCAGCGACCATTACGGGTCGCGGTGCTACAGGCAGATGAGAAAGGCCGACGAGAAAGACAGACAGAAAAGGCCAGACGAGAGAGACAGTCGTCGAGAGAGAATTCTGGAAGAGACGAAAGAGACTTGGGTGAGAGAGAGGCTGTCGTTGCAGGAAGTCGGTCCAGTGGCGAGTCAGAGATAAGGACTTCAAGAAACATCATCGTCGTTGTAGCAGTCGAATTGAAAAGCCGGTGAAACTTAACGTTTGTCACTTACAACAACCAACTGAAAGGCTACACTTTCACGTAGGGCTGGAATTACAAGTCACATATCCTCCCAAGTTGATTCGAACGAGTTAATCACACACACACCTCTCTCTGTTGAAAAATTGTTAGAGGAGTAGTCCTCTGTTCTTATGTTAATTACTGTAAACCTTTTCTACTGTTATTGTTTTTTTATATAAAAGACATCAATATTTTACCCATTGTTGTTCGGCTTCGGCAGATGTTGTTTCCTTGTTTTGCCACATTCTAACTTTCCTGTCACCCACCCTTACAGCCGTGCCTACATCCCCAATCGACCGTGAACGTATGGAAAACACCCCGCTTACCGGATCTAAAAATGAACACAACGTGGCAGCAGGCGGAACTTGGCCAGTGACCGGTCAAATAATTTACGGGTACTCAGGGAGCGTGCGGCCAGCTACCCCTGAGTTCGGTTCAGACCGAGTGGGCGCTTCAACCCAAAGAGGAAGACGCCAGAGGTTGAGGGGTTGAAGGGTCAAGAGGTAGAAGTGAGTAAATATCAAATAAGTTATAAAAAGTTGAATTACAATTTCTACATTGTAAAATATAGGTGAAAACAAATTTCAAAGTGAAATTAGAAGATCACAAACTATATTTAATTTGTGTTAAGTGAGTAAATATCAAATAAGTTATAAAAAGTTGAATTACAATTTCTACATTGTAAAATATAGGTGAAAACAAATTTCAAAGTGAAATTAGAAGATCACAAACTATATTTAATTTGTGTTAAGTGAGTAAATATCAAATAAGTTATAAAAAGTTGAATTACAATTTCTACATTGTAAAATATAGGTGAAAACAAATTTCAAAGTGAAATTAGAAGATCACAAACTATATTTAATTTGTGTAAAGTGAGTAAATATCAAATAAGTTATAAAAAGTTGAATTACAATTTCTACATTGTAAAATATAGGTGAAAACAAATTTCAAAGTGAAATTAGAAGATCACAAATTATATTTAATTTGTGTTAAGTGAGTAAATATCAAATAAGTTATAAAAAGTTGAATTACAATTTCTACATTGTAAAATATAGGTGAAAACAATTTTCAAAATGAAATTAGAAGATCACAAACTATATTTAATTTGCTTAAAGTGAGTAAATATCAAATAAGTTATAAAAAGTTGAATTGCAATTTCTACATTGTAAAATATAGGTGAAAACAAATTTCAATGTGAAATTAGAAGATCACAAACTATATTTAATATGTGTTAAGTGAGTAAATATCAAATAAGTTATAAAAAGTTGAATTACAATTTCTACATTGTAAAATATAGGTGAAAACAAATTTCAAAGTGAAATTAGAAGATCACAAACTATATTTAATTTGCGTTAAGTGAGTAAATATCAAATAAGTTATAAAAAGTTGAATTACAAATTCTACATTGTAAAATATAGGTGAAAACAAATTTCAAAGTGAAATTAGAAGATCACAAACTATATTTAATTTGTGTTAAGTGAGTAAATATCAAATAAGTTATAAAAAGTTGAATTACAATTTCTACATTGTAAAATATAGGTGAAAACAATTTTCAAACTGAAATTAGAAGATCAGAAACTATATTTAATTTGCGTAAAGTGAGTAAATATCAAATAAGTTATAAAAAGTTGAATTACAATTTCTACATGGTAAAATATAGGTGAAAACAAATTTCAAAGTGAAATTAGAAGATCACAAATTATATTTAATTTGTGTTAAGTGAGTAAATATCAAATAAGTTATAAAAAGTTGAATTACAATTTCTACATTGTAAAATATAGGTGAAAACAAATTTCAAAGTGAAATTAGAAGATCACAAACTATATTTAATTTGTGTAAAGTGAGTAAATATCAAATAAGTTATAAAAAGTTGAATTACAATTTCTACATTGTAAAATATAGGTGAAAACAAATTTCAAAGTGAAATTAGAAGATCACAAACTATATTTAATTTGTGTAAAGTGAGTAAATATCAAATAAGTTATAAAAAGTTGAATTACAATTTCTACATTGTAAAATATAGGTGAAAACAAATTTCAAAGTGAAATTAGAAGATCACAAATTATATTTAATTTGTGTTAAGTGAGTAAATATCAAATAAGTTATAAAAAGTTGAATTACAATTTCTACATTGTAAAATATAGGTGAAAACAATTTTCAAAATGAAATTAGAAGATCACAAACTATATTTAATTTGCTTAAAGTGAGTAAATATCAAATAAGTTATAAAAAGTTGAATTGCAATTTCTACATTGTAAAATATAGGTGAAAACAAATTTCAATGTGAAATTAGAAGATCACAAACTATATTTAATATGTGTTAAGTGAGTAAATATCAAATAAGTTATAAAAAGTTGAATTACAATTTCTACATTGTAAAATATAGGTGAAAACAAATTTCAAAGTGAAATTAGAAGATCACAAACTATATTTAATTTGCGTTAAGTGAGTAAATATCAAATGAGTTATAAAAAGTTGAATTACAAATTCTACATTGTAAAATATAGGTGAAAACAAATTTAAAAGTGAAATTAGAAGATCACAAACTATATTTAATTTGTGTTAAGTGAGTAAATATCAAATAAGTTATAAAAAGTTGAATTACAATTTCTACATTGTAAAATATAGGTGAAAACAATTTTCAAAATGAAATTAGAAGATCAGAAACTATATTTAATTTGCGTAAAGTGAGTAAATATCAAATAAGTTATAAAAAGTTGAATTACAATTTCTACATGGTAAAATATAGGTGAAAACAAATTTCAAAGTGAAATTAGAAGATCACAAATTATATTTAATTTGTGTTAAGTGAGTAAATATCAAATAAGTTATAAAAAGTTGAATTACAATTTCTACATTGTAAAATATAGGTGAAAACAAATTTCAAAGTGAAATTAGAAGATCACAAACTATATTTAATTTGTGTAAAGTGAGTAAATATCAAATAAGTTATAAAAAGTTGAATTACAATTACTACATTGTAAAATATAGGTGAAAACAAATTTCAAAGTGAAATTAGAAGATCACAAACTATATTTAATTTGCGTTAAGTGAGTAAATATCAAATAAGTTATAAAAAGTTGAATTACAAATTCTACATTGTAAAATATAGGTGAAAACAAATTTCAAAGTGAAATTAGAAGATCACAAACTATATTTAATTTGTGTTAAGTGAGTAAATATCAAATAAGTTATAAAAAGTTGAATTACAATTTCTACATTGTAAAATATAGGTGAAAACAATTTTCAAAATGAAATTAGAAGATCACAAACTATATTTAATTTTCGTAAAGTGAGTAAATATTAAATAAGTTATAAAAAGTTGAATTACAATTTCTACATTGTAAAATATAGGTGAAAACAAATTTAAAGTGAAATTAGAAGATCACAAACTATATTTAATTTGTGTAAATTGAGTAAATATCAAATAAGTTATAAAAAGTTGAATTACAATTTCTACATTGTAAAATATAGGTGAAAACAAATTTCAAAGTGAAATTAGAAGATCACAAACTATATTTAATTTGTGTTAAGTGAGTAAATATCAAATAAGTTATAAAAAGTTGAATTACAATTTCTACATTGTAAAATATAGGTTAAAACAAATTTCAAAGTGAAATTAGAAGATCACAAATTATATTTAATTTGCGTAAAGTGAGTAAATATCAAATAAGTTATAAAAAGTTGAATTACAATTTCTACATTGTAAAATATAGGTGAAAACAATTTTCAAAATGAAATTAGAAGATCACAAACTATATTTAATTTGCGTAAAGTGAGTAAATATCAAATAAGTTATAAAAAGTTGAATTACAATTTCTACATTGTAAAATATAGGTTAAAACAAATTTCAAAGTGAAATTAGAAGATCACAAACTATATTTAATTTGTGTAAAGTGAGTAAATATCAAATAAGTTATAAAAAGTTGAATTACAATTTCTACATTGTAAAATATAGGTGAAAACAATTTTCAAAATGAAATGAGAAGATCACAAACTATATTTAATTTTCGTAAAGTGAGTAAATATTAAATAAGTTATAAAAAGTTGAATTACAATTTCTACATTGTAAAATATAGGTGAAAACAAATTTAAAGTGAAATTAGAAGATCACAAACTATATTTAATTTGTGTAAATTGAGTAAATATCAAATAAGTTATAAAAAGTTGAATTACAATTTCTACATTGTAAAATATAGGTGAAAACAAATTTCAAAGTGAAATTAGAAGATCACAAACTATATTTAATTTGTGTTAAGTGAGTAAATATCAAATACGTTATAAAAAGTTGAATTACAATTTCTACATTGTAAAATATAGGTTAAAACAAATTTCAAAGTGAAATTAGAAGATCACAAATTATATTTAATTTGCGTAAAGTGAGTAAATATCAAATAAGTTATAAAAAGTTGAATTACAATTTCTACATTGTAAAATATAGGTGAAAACAATTTTCAAAATGAAATTAGAAGATCACAAACTATATTTAATTTGCGTAAAGTGAGTAAATATCAAATAAGTTATAAAAAGTTGAATTACAATTTCTACATGGTAAAATATAGGTGAAAACAAATTTCAAAGTGAAATTAGAAGATCACAAATTATATTTAATTTGTGTTAAGTGAGTAAATATCAAATAAGTTATAAAAAGTTGAATTACAATTTCTACATTGTAAAATATAGGTGAAAACAAATTTCAAAGTGAAATTAGAAGATCACAAACTATATTTAATTTGTGTAAAGTGAGTAAATATCAAATAAGTCATAAAAAGTTGAATTACAATTTCTACATTGTAAAATATAGGTGAAAACAAATTTCAAAGTGTAATTAGAAGATCACAAACTATATTTAATTTGCCTTAAGTGAGTAAATATCAAATAAGTTATGAAAAGATGAATTACAATTTCTACATTGTAAAATATAGGTGAAAACAAATTTCAAAGTGAAATTAGAAGATTACAAACTATATTTAATTTGTGTTAAGTGAGTAAATATAAAATAAGTTATAAAAAGTTGAATTACAATTTCTACATTGTAAAATATAGGTTAAAACAAATTTCAAAGTGAAATTAGAAGATCACAAACTATATTTAATTTGTGTAAAGTGAGTAAATATCAAATAAGTTATAAAAAGTTGAATTACAATTTCTACATTGTAAAATATAGGTGAAAACAATTTTCAAAATGAAATGAGAAGATCACAAACTATATTTAATTTTCGTAAAGTGAGTAAATATTAAATAAGTTATAAAAAGTTGAATTACAATTTCTACATTGTAAAATATAGGTGAAAACAAATTTAAAGTGAAATTAGAAGATCACAAACTATATTTAATTTGTGTAAATTGAGTAAATATCAAATAAGTTATAAAAAGTTGAATTACAATTTCTACATTGTAAAATATAGGTGAAAACAAATTTCAAAGTGAAATTAGAAGATCACAAACTATATTTAATTTGTGTTAAGTGAGTAAATATCAAATACGTTATAAAAAGTTGAATTACAATTTCTACATTGTAAAATATAGGTTAAAACAAATTTCAAAGTGAAATTAGAAGATCACAAATTATATTTAATTTGCGTAAAGTGAGTAAATATCAAATAAGTTATAAAAAGTTGAATTACAATTTCTACATTGTAAAATATAGGTGAAAACAATTTTCAAAATGAAATTAGAAGATCACAAACTATATTTAATTTGCGTAAAGTGAGTAAATATCAAATAAGTTATAAAAAGTTGAATTACAATTTCTACATGGTAAAATATAGGTGAAAACAAATTTCAAAGTGAAATTAGAAGATCACAAATTATATTTAATTTGTGTTAAGTGAGTAAATATCAAATAAGTTATAAAAAGTTGAATTACAATTTCTACATTGTAAAATATAGGTGAAAACAAATTTCAAAGTGAAATTAGAAGATCACAAACTATATTTAATTTGTGTAAAGTGAGTAAATATCAAATAAGTCATAAAAAGTTGAATTACAATTTCTACATTGTAAAATATAGGTGAAAACAAATTTCAAAGTGTAATTAGAAGATCACAAACTATATTTAATTTGCCTTAAGTGAGTAAATATCAAATAAGTTATGAAAAGTTGAATTACAATTTCTACATTGTAAAATATAGGTGAAAACAAATTTCAAAGTGAAATTAGAAGATTACAAACTATATTTAATTTGTGTTAAGTGAGTAAATATAAAATAAGTTATAAAAAGTTGAATTACAATTTCTACATTGTAAAATATAGGTTAAAACAAATTTCAAAGTGAAATTAGAAGATCACAAACTATATTTAATTTGTGTAAAGTGAGTAAATATCAAATAAGTTATAAAAAGTTGAATTACAATTTCTACATTGTAAAATATAGGTGAAAACAATTTTCAAAATGAAATGAGAAGATCACAAACTATATTTAATTTTCGTAAAGTGAGTAAATATTAAATAAGTTATAAAAAGTTGAATTACAATTTCTACATTGTAAAATATAGGTGAAAACAAATTTAAAGTGAAATTAGAAGATCACAAACTATATTTAATTTGTGTAAATTGAGTAAATATCAAATAAGTTATAAAAAGTTGAATTACAATTTCTACATTGTAAAATATAGGTGAAAACAAATTTCAAAGTGAAATTAGAAGATCACAAACTATATTTAATTTGTGTTAAGTGAGTAAATATCAAATACGTTATAAAAAGTTGAATTACAATTTCTACATTGTAAAATATAGGTTAAAACAAATTTCAAAGTGAAATTAGAAGATCACAAATTATATTTAATTTGCGTAAAGTGAGTAAATATCAAATAAGTTATAAAAAGTTGAATTACAATTTCTACATTGTAAAATATAGGTGAAAACAATTTTCAAAATGAAATTAGAAGATCACAAACTATATTTAATTTGCGTAAAGTGAGTAAATATCAAATAAGTTATAAAAAGTTGAATTACAATTTCTACATGGTAAAATATAGGTGAAAACAAATTTCAAAGTGAAATTAGAAGATCACAAATTATATTTAATTTGTGTTAAGTGAGTAAATATCAAATAAGTTATAAAAAGTTGAATTACAATTTCTACATTGTAAAATATAGGTGAAAACAAATTTCAAAGTGAAATTAGAAGATCACAAACTATATTTAATTTGTGTAAAGTGAGTAAATATCAAATAAGTTATAAAAAGTTGAATTACAATTACTACATTGTAAAATATAGGTGAAAACAAATTTCAAAGTGAAATTAGAAGATCACAAACTATATTTAATTTGCGTTAAGTGAGTAAATATCAAATAAGTTATAAAAAGTTGAATTACAAATTCTACATTGTAAAATATAGGTGAAAACAAATTTCAAAGTGAAATTAGAAGATCACAAACTATATTTAATATGTGTTAAGTGAGTAAATATCAAATAAATTATAAAAAGTTGAATTACAATTTCTACATTGTAAAATATAGGTGAAAACAAATTTCAAAATGAAATTAGAAGATCACAAACTATATTTAATTTGCGTAAAGTGAGTAAATATCAAATAAGTTATAAAAAGTTGAATTACAATTTCTACATGGTAAAATATAGGTGAAAACAAATTTCAAAGTGAAATTAGAAGATCACAAATTATATTTAATTTGTGTTAAGTGAGTAAATATCAAATAAGTTATAAAAAGTTGAATTACAATTTCTACATTGTAAAATATAGGTGAAAACAAATTTCAAAGTGAAATTAGAAGATCACAAACTATATTTAATTTGTGTAAAGTGAGTAAATATCAAATAAGTTATAAAAAGTTGAATTACAATTACTACATTGTAAAATATAGGTGAAAACAAATTTCAAAGTGAAATTAGAAGATCACAAACTATATTTAATTTGCGTTAAGTGAGTAAATATCAAATAAGTTATAAAAAGTTGAATTACAAATTCTACATTGTAAAATATAGGTGAAAACAAATTTCAAAGTGAAATTAGAAGATCACAAACTATATTTAATTTGCGTTAAGTGATTAAATATGAAATAAGTTATGAAAAGTTGAATTACAATTTCTACATTGTAAAATATAGGTTAAAACAAATTTCAAAGTGAAATTAGAAGATCACAAACTATATTTAATATGTGTTAAGTGAGTAAATATCAAATAAATTATAAAAAGTTGAATTACAATTTCTACATTGTAAAATATAGGTGAAAACAAATTTCAAAGTGAAAATAGAAGATCACAAACTATATTTAATTTGCGTTAAGTGAGTAAATATCAAATAAGTTATAAAAAGTTGAATTACAATTTCTACATTGTAAAATATAGGTGAAAACAATTTTCAAAATGAAATTAGAAGATCACAAACTATATTTAATTTGTGTAAAGTGAGTAAATATCAAATAAGTTATAAAAAGTTGAATTACAATTTCTACATTGTAAAATATATGTGAAAACAAATTTCAAAGTGAAATTAGAAGATCACAAACTATATTTAATTTGCGTAAAGTGAGTAAATATCAAATAAGTTATAAAAAGTTGAATTACAATTTCTACATTGTAAAATATAGGTGAAAACAAATTTCAAAGTGAAATTAGAAAATCACAAACTATATTTAATTTGTGTTAAGTGAGTAAATATCAAATAAGTTATAAAAAGTTGAATTACAATTTCTACATTGTAAAATATAGGTGAAAACAATTTTCAAAATGAAATTAGAAGATCACAAACTATATTTAATTTGCGTAAAGTGAGTAAATATCAAATAAGTCATAAAAAGTTGAATTACAATTTCTACATTGTAAAATATAGGTGAAAACAAATTTCAAAGTGTAATTAGAAGATCACAAACTATATTTAATTTGCCTTAAGTGAGTAAATATCAAATAAGTTATGAAAAGTTGAATTACAATTTCTACATTGTAAAATATAGGTGAAAACAAATTTCAAAGTGAAATTAGAAGATTACAAACTATATTTAATTTGTGTTAAGTGAGTAAATATAAAATAAGTTATAAAAAGTTGAATTACAATTTCTACATTGTAAAATATAGGTGAAAACAAATTTCAAAGTGAAATTAGAAGATCACAAATTATATTTAATTTGCGTAAATTGAGTAAATATTAAATAACTTATGAAAAGTTGAATTACAATTTCTACATTGTAAAATATAGGTGAAAACAATTTTCAAAATGAAAGTAGAAGATCACAAACTATATTTAATTTGCGTAAAGTGAGTAAATATCAAATAAGTTATAAAAAGTTGAATTACAATTTCTACATTGTAAAATATAGGTGAAAACAAATTTCAAAGTGAAATTAGAAGATCACAAACTATATTTAATTTGTGTTAAGTGAGTAAATATCAAATAAGTTATAAAAAGTTGAATTACAATTTCTACATTGTAAAATATAGGTGAAAACAAATTTCAAAGTGAAATTAGAAGATCACAAACTATATTTAATTTGCATAAAGTGAGTAAATATCAAATAAGTCATGAAAAGTTGAATTACAATTTCTACATTGTAAAATATAGGTGAAAACAAATTTCAAAGTGAAATTAGAAGATCACAAACTATATTTAATTTGTGTTAAGTGAGGAAATATCAAATAAGTTATAAAAAGTTGAATTACAATTTTTACATTGTAAAATATAGGTGAAAACATTTTCAAAATGAAATTAGAAGATCACAAACTATATTTAATTTGCGTAAAGTGAGTAAATATCAAATAAGTTATAAAAAGTTGAATTACAATTTCTACATTGTAAAATATAGGTGAAAACAAATTTCAAAGTGAAATTAGAAGATCACAAACTATATTTAATTTGTGTAAAGTGAGTAAATATCAAATAAGTTATAAAAAGTTGAATTACAATTTCTACATTGTAAAATATAGGTGAAAACAAATTTCAAAGTGAAATTAGAAGATCACAAATTATATTTAAGTTGTTTTAAGTGAGTAAATATCAAATAAGTTATAAAAAGTTGAATTACAATTTCTACATTGTAAAATATAGGTGAAAACAAATTTCAAAGTGAAATTAGAAGATCACAAACTATATTTAATTTGTGTAAATTGAGTAAATATCAAATAAGTTATAAAAAGTTGAATTACAATTTCTACATTGTAAAATATAGGTGAAAACAAATTTCAAAGTGAAATTAGAAGATCACAAACTATATTTAATTTGCGTTAAGTGAGTAAATATCAAATAAGTTATAAAAACTTGAATTACAATTTCTACATTGTAAAATATAGGTGAAAACAAATTTCAAAGTGAAATTAGAAGATCACAAACTATATTTAATTTGCGTAAAGTGATTAAATATCAAATAAGTTATGAAAAGTTGAATTACAATTTCTACATTGTAAAATATAAGTGAAAATAATTTTCAAAATGAAATTAGAAGATCACAAACTATATTTAATTTGCGTAAAGTGAGTAAATATCAAATAAGTTATAAAAAGTTGAATTACAATTTCTACATTGTAAAATATAGGTGAAAACAAATTTCAATGTGAAATTAGAAGATGACAAACTATATTTAATATGTGTTAAGTGAGTAAATATCAAATAAGTTATAAAAAGTTGAATTACAATTTCTACATTGTAAAATATAGGTGAAAACAAATTTCAAAGTGAAATTAGAAGATCACAAACTATATTTAATTTGCGTTAAGTGAGTAAATATCAAATAAGTTATAAAAAGTTGAATTACAATTTCTATATTGTACAATATTGGTGAAAACAAATTTCAAAGTGAAATTAGAAGATCACAAACTATATTTAATTTGTGTTAAGTGAGTAAATATCAAATAAGTTATAAAAAGTTCAATTAAAATTTCTACATTGTAAAATATAGGTGAAAACAAATTTCAAAGTGTAATTAGAAGATCACAAACTATATTTAATTTGCCTTAAGTGAGTAAATATCAAATAAGTTATGAAAAGTTGAATTACAATTTCTACATTGTAAAATATAGGTGAAAACAAATTTCAAAGTGAAATTAGAAGATTACAAACTATATTTAATTTGTGTTAAGTGAGTAAATATAAAATAAGTTATAAAAAGTTGAATTACAATTTCTACATTGTAAAATATAGGTGAAAACAAATTTCAAAGTGAAATTAGAAGATCACAAATTATATTTAATTTGCGTAAATTGAGTAAATATTAAATAACTTATGAAAAGTTGAATTACAATTTCTACATTGTAAAATATAGGTGAAAACAATTTTCAAAATGAAAGTAGAAGATCACAAACTATATTTAATTTGCGTAAAGTGAGTAAATATCAAATAAGTTATAAAAAGTTGAATTACAATTTCTACATTGTAAAATATAGGTGAAAACAAATTTCAAAGTGAAATTAGAAGATCACAAACTATATTTAATTTGTGTTAAGTGAGTAAATATCAAATAAGTTATAAAAAGTTGAATTACAATTTCTACATTGTAAAATATAGGTGAAAACAAATTTCAAAGTGAAATTAGAAGATCACAAACTATATTTAATTTGCATAAAGTGAGTAAATATCAAATAAGTCATGAAAAGTTGAATTACAATTTCTACATTGTAAAATATAGGTGAAAACAAATTTCAAAGTGAAATTAGAAGATCACAAACTATATTTAATTTGTGTTAAGTGAGGAAATATCAAATAAGTTATAAAAAGTTGAATTACAATTTTTACATTGTAAAATATAGGTGAAAACATTTTCAAAATGAAATTAGAAGATCACAAACTATATTTAATTTGCGTAAAGTGAGTAAATATCAAATAAGTTATAAAAAGTTGAATTACAATTTCTACATTGTAAAATATAGGTGAAAACAAATTTCAAAGTGAAATTAGAAGATCACAAACTATATTTAATTTGTGTAAAGTGAGTAAATATCAAATAAGTTATAAAAAGTTGAATTACAATTTCTACATTGTAAAATATAGGTGAAAACAAATTTCAAAGTGAAATTAGAAGATCACAAATTATATTTAAGTTGTTTTAAGTGAGTAAATATCAAATAAGTTATAAAAAGTTGAATTACAATTTCTACATTGTAAAATATAGGTGAAAACAAATTTCAAAGTGAAATTAGAAGATCACAAACTATATTTAATTTGTGTAAATTGAGTAAATATCAAATAAGTTATAAAAAGTTGAATTACAATTTCTACATTGTAAAATATAGGTGAAAACAAATTTCAAAGTGAAATTAGAAGATCACAAACTATATTTAATTTGCGTTAAGTGAGTAAATATCAAATAAGTTATAAAAACTTGAATTACAATTTCTACATTGTAAAATATAGGTGAAAACAAATTTCAAAGTGAAATTAGAAGATCACAAACTATATTTAATTTGCGTAAAGTGATTAAATATCAAATAAGTTATGAAAAGTTGAATTACAATTTCTACATTGTAAAATATAAGTGAAAATAATTTTCAAAATGAAATTAGAAGATCACAAACTATATTTAATTTGCGTAAAGTGAGTAAATATCAAATAAGTTATAAAAAGTTGAATTACAATTTCTACATTGTAAAATATAGGTGAAAACAAATTTCAATGTGAAATTAGAAGATGACAAACTATATTTAATATGTGTTAAGTGAGTAAATATCAAATAAGTTATAAAAAGTTGAATTGCAATTTCTACATTGTAAAATATAGGTGAAAACAAATTTCAAAGTGAAATTAGAAGATCACAAACTATATTTAATTTGCGTTAAGTGAGTAAATATCAAATAAGTTATAAAAAGTTGAATTACAATTTCTATATTGTACAATATTGGTGAAAACAAATTTCAAAGTGAAATTAGAAGATCACAAACTATATTTAATTTGTGTTAAGTGAGTAAATATCAAATAAGTTATAAAAAGTTCAATTAAAATTTCTACATTGTAAAATATAGGTGAAAACAAATTTCAAAGTGAAATTAGAAGATCACAAACTATATGTAATTTGTGTAAAGTGAGTAAATATCAAATAAGTTATAAAAAGTTGAATTACAATTTCTACATTGTAAAATATAGGTGAAAACAAATTTCAAAGTGAAATTAGAAAATCACAAACTATATTTAATTTGTGTTTAGTGAGTAAATATCAAATAAGTTATAAAAAGTTGAATTACAATTTCTACATTGTAAAATATAGGTGAAAACAATTTTCAAAATGAAATTAGAAGATCACAAACTATATTTAATTTGCGTAAAGTGAGTAAATATCAAATAAGTTATAAAAAGTTGAATTACAATTTCTACATTGTAAAATATAGGTGAAAACAAATTTAAAGTGAAATTAGAAGATCACAAACTATATTTAATTTGTGTAAATTGAGCAAATATCAAATAAGTTATAAAAAGTTGAATTACAATTTCTACATTGTAAAATATAGGTGAAAACAAATTTCAAAGTGAAATTAGAAGATCACAAACTATATTTAATTTGTGTTAAGTGAGTAAATATCAAATAAGTTATAAAAAGTTGAATTACAATTTCTACATTGTAAAATATAGGTGAAAACAAATTTCAAAGTGAAATTAGAAGATCACAAATTATATTTAATTTGCGTAAAGTGAGTAAATATCAAATAAGTTGTAAAAAGTTGAATTACAATTTCTACATTGTAAAATATAGGTGAAAACAATTTTCAAAATGAAATTAGAAGATCACAAACTATATTTAATTTGTGTAAATTGAGTAAATATCAAATAAGGTATAAAAGGTTGAATTACAATTTCTACATTGTAAAATATGTGAAAACAAATTTCTAAGTGAAATTAGAAGATCACAAACTATATTTAATTTGCGTAAAGTGAGTAAATATCAAATAAGTTATAAAAAGTTGAATTACAATTTCTACATTGTAAAATATAGGTGAAAACAAATTTCAAAGTGAAATTAGAAAATTACAAACTATATTTAATTTGTGTTAAGTGAGTAAATCTCAAATAAGTTATAAAAAGTTGAATTACAATTTCTACATTGTAAAATATAGGTGAAAACAAATTTCAAAGTGAAATTAGACGATCACAAACTATATTTAATTTGCCTTAAGTGAGTAAATTTCAAATAAGTTATAAAAAGTTGAATTACAATTTCTACATTGTAAAATATAGGTGAAAACAAATTTCAAAGTGAAATTAGAAGATTACAAACTATATTTAATTTGTGTTAAGTGAGTAAATATCAAATAAGTTATAAAAAGTTGAATTACAATTTCTACATTGTAAAATATAGGTGAAAACAAATTTCAAAGTGAAATTAGAAGATCACAAACTATATTTAATTTGCGTAAAGTGAGTAAATATTAAATAAGTTATGAAAAGTTGAATTACAATTTCTACATTGTAAAATATAGGTGAAAACAATTTTCAAAATGAAAGTAGAAGATCACAAACTATATTTAATTTGCGTAAAGTGAGTAAATATCAAATAAGTTATAAAAAGTTGAATTACAATTTCTACATTGTAAAATATAGGTGAAAACAAATTTCAAAGTGAAATTAGAAGATCACAAACTATATTTAATTTGTGTTAAGTGAGTAAATATCAAATAAGTTATAAAAAGTTGAATTACAATTTCTACATTGTAAAATATAGGTGAAAACAAATTTCAAAGTGAAATTAGAAGATCACAAACTATATTTAATTTGCATAAAGTGAGTAAATATCAAATAAGTCATGAAAAGTTGAATTACAATTTCTACATTGTAAAATATAGGTGAAAACAATTTTCAAAATGAAATGAGAAGATCACAAACTATATTTAATTTGCGTAAAGTGAGTAAATATCAAATAAGTTATAAAAAGTTGAATTACAATTTCTACATTGTAAAATATAGGTGAAAACAAATTTCAAAGTGAAATTAGAAGATCACAAACTATATTTAATTTGCGTTAAGTGAGTAAATATCAAATAAGTTATGAAAAGTTGAATTACAATTTCTACATTGTAAAATATAGGTGAAAACAAATTTCAAAGTGAAATTAGAAGATCACAAACTATATTTAATTTGTGTAAAGACAGTAAATATCAAATAAGTTATGAAAAGTTGAATTACAATTTCTACATTGTAAAATATAGGTGAAAACAAATTTCAAAGTGAAATTAGAAGATCACAAACTATATTTAATTTGTGTTAAGTGAGTAAATATCAAATAAGTTATAAAAAGTTGAATTACAATTTCTACATTGTAAAATATAGGTTAAAACAAATTTCAAAGTGAAATTAGAAGATCACAAACTATATTTAATTTGCGTAAAGTGAGTAAATATCAAATGAGTTATGAAAAGTGGAATTACAATTTCTACATTGTAAAATATAGGTGAAAACAATTTTCAAATTGAAATTAGAAGATCACAAACTATATTTAATTTGTGTTAAGTGAGTAAATATCAAATAAGTTATAAAAAGTTGAATTACAATTTCTACATTGTAAAATATAGGTGAAAACAAATTTCAAAGTGAAATTAGAAGATCACAAATTATATTTAATTTGCGTAAAGTGAGTAAATATCAAATAAGTTATAAAAAGTTGAATTACAATTTCTACATTGTAAAATATAGGTGAAAACAATTTTCAAAATGAAATTAGAAGATCACAAACTATATTTAATTTGTGTAAAGTGAGTAAATATCAAATAAGGTATAAAAGGTTGAATTACAATTTCTACATTGTAAAATATGTGAAAACAAATTTCTAAGTGAAATTAGAAGATCACAAACTATATTTAATTTGCGTAAAGTGAGTAAATATCAAATAAGTTATAAAAAGTTGAATTACAATTTCTACATTGTAAAATATAGGTGAAAACAAATTTCAACGTGAAATTAGAAAATTACAAACTATATTTAATTTGTGTTAAGTGAGTAAATCTCAAATAAGTTATAAAAAGTTGAATTACAATTTCTACATTGTAAAATATAGGTGAAAACAAATTTCAAAGTGAAATTAGAAGATCACAAACTATATTTAATTTGCCTTAAGTGAGTAAATATCAAATAAGTTATAAAAAGTTGAATTACAATTTCTACATTGTAAAATATAGGTGAAAACAAATTTCAAAGTGAAATTAGAAGATTACAAACTATATTTAATTTGTGTTAAGTGAGTAAATATCAAATAAGTTATAAAAAGTTGAATTACAATTTCTACATTGTAAAATATAGGTGAAAACAAATTTCAAAGTGAAATTAGAAGATCACAAACTATATTTAATTTGCGTAAAGTGAGTAAATATTAAATAAGTTATGAAAAGTTGAATTACAATTTCTACATTGTAAAATATAGGTGAAAACAATTTTCAAAATGAAAGTAGAAGATCACAAACTATATTTAATTTGCGTAAAGTGAGTAAATATCAAATAAGTTATAAAAAGGTGAATTACAATTTCTACATTGTAAAATATAGGTGAAAACAAATTTCAAAGTGAAATTAGAAGATCACAAACTATATTTAATTTGTGTTAAGTGAGTAAATATCAAATAAGTTATAAAAAGTTGAATTACAATTTCTACATTGTAAAATATAGGTGAAAACAAATTTCAAAGTGAAATTAGAAGATCACAAACTATATTTAATTTGCATAAAGTGAGTAAATATCAAATAAGTCATGAAAAGTTGAATTACAATTTCTACATTGTAAAATATAGGTGAAAACAATTTTCAAAATGAAATGAGAAGATCACAAACTATATTTAATTTGCGTAAAGTGAGTAAATATCAAATAAGTTATAAAAAGTTGAATTACAATTTCTACATTGTAAAATATAGGTGAAATCAAATTTCAAAGTGAAATTAGAAGATCACAAACTATATTTAATTTGCGTTAAGTGAGTAAATATCAAATAAGTTATGAAAAGTTGAATTACAATTTCTACATTGTAAAATATAGGTGAAAACAAATTTCAAAGTGAAATTAGAAGATCACAAACTATATTTAATTTGTGTTAAGTGAGTAAATATCAAATAAGTTATAAAAAGTTGAATTACAATTTCTACATTGTAAAATATAGGTGAAAACAAATTTCAAAGTGAAATTAGAAGATCACAAACTATATTTAATTTGCGTAAAGTGAGTAAATATCAAATGAGTTATGAAAAGTGGAATTACAATTTCTACATTGTAAAATATAGGTGAAAACAATTTTCAAATTGAAATTAGAAGATCACAAACTATATTTAATTTGTGTTAAGTGAGTAAATATCAAATAAGTTATAAAAAGTTGAATTACAATTTCTACATTGTAAAATATAGGTGAAAACAAATTTCAAAGTGAAATTAGAAGAGCACAAACTATATTTAATTTGTGTAAAGTGAGTAAATATCAAATAAGTTATAAAAAGTTGAATTACAATTTCTACATTGTAAAATATAGGTGAAAACAAATTTCAAAGTGAAATTTTGAAGATCACAAACTATATTTAATTTGTGTTAAGTGAGTAAATATCAAATAAGTTATAAAAAGTTGAATTACAATTTCTACATTGTAAAATATACGTGAAAAAAAATTTCAAAGTGAAATGAGAAGATCACAAACTATATTTAATTTGTGTTAAGTGAGTAAATATCAAATAAGTTATAAAAAGTTGAATTACAATTTCTACATTGTAAAATATAGGTGAAAACAAATTTCAAAGTGAAATTAGAAGATCACAAACTATATTTAATTTGCATAAAGTGAGTAAATATCAAATAAGTCATGAAAAGTTGAATTACAATTTCGACATTGTAAAATATAGGTGAAAACAATTTTCAAAATGAAATGAGAAGATCACAAACTATATTTAATTTGCGTAAAGTGAATAAATATCAAATAAGTTATAAAAAGTTGAATTACAATTTCTACATTGTAAAATATAGGTGAAAACATTTTCAAAATGAAATTAGAAGATCACAAACTATATTTAATTTGCGTAAAGTGAGTAAATATCAAATAAGTTATAAACAGTTGAATTACAATTTCTACATTGTAAAATATAGGTGAAAACAAATTTCAAAGTGAAATTAGAAGATCACAAACTATATTTAATTTGCGTAAAGTGAGTAAATATCAAATAAGTTATAAAAAGTTGAATTACAATTTCTACATTGTAAAATATAGGTGAAAACAAATTTCAAAGTGAAATTAGAAGATCACAAACTATATTTAATTTGTGTAAAGTGAGTAAATATCAAATAAGTTATAAAAAGTTGAATTACAATTTCTACATTGTAAAATATAGGTGAAAACAAATTTCAAAGTGAAATTAGAAGATCACAAACTATATTTAATTTGCATAAAGTGAGTAAATATCAAATAAGTCATGAAAAGTTGAATTACAATTTCGACATTGTAAAATATAGGTGAAAACAATTTTCAAAATGAAATGAGAAGATCACAAACTATATTTAATTTGCGTAAAGTGAGTAAATATCAAATAAGTTATAAAAAGTTGAATTACAATTTCTACATTGTAAAATATAGGTGAAAACAAATTTCAAAGTGAAATTAGAAGATCACAAACTATATTTAATTTGCGTTAAGTGAGTAAATATCAAATAAGTTATGAAAAGTTGAATTACAATTTCTACATTGTAAAATAGAGGTGAAAACAAATTTCAAAGTGAAATTAGAAGATCACAAACTATATTTAATTTGTGTAAAGACAGTAAATATCAAATAAGTTATGAAAAGTTGAATTACAATTTCTACATTGTAAAATATAGGTGAAAACAAATTTCAAAGTGAAATTAGAAGATCACAAACTATATTTAATTTGTGTTAAGTGAGTAAATATCAAATAAGTTATAAAAAGTTGAATTACAATTTTTACATTGTAAAATATAGGTGAAAACATTTTCAAAATGAAATTAGAAGATCACAAACTATATTTAATTTGCGTAAAGTGAGTAAATATCAAATAAGTTATGAAAAGTTGAATTACAATTTCTACATTGTAAAATATAGGTGAAAACAATTTTCAAAATGAAATTAGAAGATCACAAACTATATTTAATTTGCGTAAAGTGAGTAAATATCAAATAAGTTATAAAAAGTTGAATTACAATTTCTACATTGTAAAATATAGGTGAAAACAAATTTCAAAGTGAAATTAGAAGATCACAAACTATATTTAATTTGCGTAAAGTGAGTAAATATCAAATAAGTTATAAAAAGTTGAATTACAATTTCTACATTGTAAAATATAGGTGAAAACAAATTTCAAAGTAAAATTAGAAGATCACAAACTATATTTAATTTGCGTAAAGTGAGTAAATATCAAATAAGTTATGAAAAGTGGAATTACAATTTCTACATTGTAAAATATAGGTGAAAACAATTTTCAAAATGAAATTAGAAGATCACAAACTATATTTAATTTGCGTAAAGTGAGTAAATATCAAATAAGTTATAAAAAGTTGAATTACAATTTCTACATTGTAAAATATAGGTGAAAACAAATTTCAAAGTGAAATTAGAAGATCACAAACTATATTTAATTTGCGTTAAGTGAGTAAATATCAAATAATTTATGAAAAGTTGAATTACAATTTCTACATTGTAAAATATAGGTGAAAACAAATTTCAAAGTGAAATTAGAAGATCACAAACTATATTTAATTTGTGTAAAGAGAGTAAATATCAAATAAGTTATGAAAAGTTGAATTACAATTTCTACATTGTAAAATATAGGTGAAAACAAATTTCAAAGTGAAATTAGAAGATCACAAACTATATTTAATTTGTGTTAAGTGAGTAAATATCAAATAAGTTATAAAAAGTTGAATTACAATTTCTACATTGTAAAGTATAGGTGAAAACAAATTTCAAAGTGAAATTAGAAGATCACAAACTATATTTAATTTGTGTAAAGTGAGTAAATATCAAATAAGTTATAAAAAGTTGAATTACAATTTCTACATTGTAAAATATAGGTGAAAACAAATTTCAAAGTGAAATTAGAAGATCACAAACTATATTTAATTTGTGTTAAGTGAGTAAATATCAAATAAGTTATAAAAAGGTGAATTACAATTTCTACATTGTAAAATATAGGTGAAAACAATTTTCAAAATGAAATTAGAAGATCACAAACTATATTTAATTTGCGTAAAGTGAGTAAATATCAAATAAGTTATAAAAAGTTGAATTACAATTTCTACATTGTAAAATATAGGTGAAAACAAATTTCAAAGTGAAATTAGAAGATAACAAACTATATTTAATTTGCGTTAAGTGAGTAAATATCAAATAAGTTATGAAAAGTTGAATTACAATTTCTACATTGTAAAATATAGGTGAAAACAAATTTCAAAGTGAAATTAGAAGATCACAAACTATATTTAATTTGTGTAAAGAGAGTAAATATCAAATAAGTTATGAAAAGTTGAATTACAATTTCTACATTGTAAAATATAGGTGAAAATAAATTTCAAAGTGAAATTAGAAGATCACAAACTATATTTAATTTGTGTTAAGTGTGGAAATATCAAATAAGTTATAAAAAGTTGAATTACAATTTCTACATTGTAAAATATACGTGAAAACAATTGTCAAAATGAAATTAGAAGATCACAAACTATATTTAATTTGCGTAAAGTGAGTAAATATCAAATAAGTTATAAAAAGTTGAATTACAATTTCTACATTGTAAAATATAGGTGAAAACAAATTTCAAAGTGAAATTAGAAGATCACAAACTATACTTAATTTGCGTTAAGTGAGCAAATATCAAATAAGTTATAAAAAGTTGAATTACAATTTCTACATTGTAAAATATAGGTGAAAACAAATTTGAAAGTGAAATTAGAAGATCACAAACTATATTTAATTTGCGTTAAGTGAGTAAATATCAAATAAGTTATAAAAAGTTGAATTACAATTTCTACATTGTAAAATATAGGTGAAAACAGATTTCAAAGTGAAATTAGAAGATCACAGACTATATTTAATTTGTGTAAAGTGAGCAAATATCAAATAAGTTATAAAAAGTTGAATTACAATTTCTACATTTTAAAATATAGGTGAAAACAAATTTCAAAGTGAAATTAGAAGATCACAAACTATATTTAATTTGTGTAAAGTGAGTAAATATCAAATAAGTTATAAAAAGTTGAATTACAATTTCTACATTGTAAAATATAGGTGAAAACAAATTTCAAAGTGAAATTAGAAGACCACAAACTATATTTAATTTGTGTAAAGTGAGCAAATATCAAATAAGTTATAAAAAGTTGAATTACAATTTCTACATTGTAAAATATAGGTGAAAACAAATTTGAAAGTGAAATTAGAAGATCACAAACTCTATTTAATTTGTGTTAAGTGAGTAAATATCAAATAAGTTATAAAAAGTTGAATTACAATTTCTACATTGTAAAATATAGGTGAAAATAAATTTCAAAATGAAATTAGAAGATCACAAACTATATTTAATTTGCGTTAAGTGAGCAAATATCAAATAAGTTATAAAAAGTCGAATTACAATTTCTACATTGTAAAATATAGGTGAAAACAAATTTGAAAGTGAAATTAGAAGATCACAAACTATATTTAATTTTCGTTAAGTGAGTAAATATCAAATAAGTTATAAAAAGTTGAATTACAATTTCTACATTGTAAAATATAGGTGAAAACAGATTTCAAAGTGAAATTAGAAGATCACAGACTATATTTAATTTGTGTAAAGTGAGCAAATATCAAATAATTTATAAAAAGTTGAATTACAATTTCTACATTGTAAAATATAGGTGAAAACAAATTTCAAAGTGAAATTAGAAGATCACAAACTATATTTAATTTGTGTTAAGTGAGTAAATATCAAATAAGTTATAAAAAATTGAATTACAATTTCTACATTGTAAAATATAGGTGAAAACAAATTTCAAAGTGAAATTATAACATCACAAACTATATTTAATTTGTGTTAAGTGAGTAAATATCAAATAAGTTATAAAAAGTTGAATTACAATTTCTACATTGTAAAATATAGGTGAAAACAGATTTCAAAGTGAAATTAGAAGATCACAGACTATATTTAATTTGTGTAAAGTGAGCAAATATCAAATAAGTTATAAAAAGTTGAATTACAATTTCTACATTTTAAAATATAGGTGAAAACAAATTTCAAAGTGAAATTAGAAGATCACAAACTATATTTAATTTGTGTAAAGTGAGTAAATATCAAATAAGTTATAAAAAGTTGAATTACAATTTCTACATTGTAAAATATAGGTGAAAACAAATTTCAAAGTGAAATTAGAAGACCACAAACTATATTTAATTTGTGTAAAGTGAGCAAATATCAAATAAGTTATAAAAAGTTGAATTACAATTTCTACATTGTAAAATATAGGTGAAAACAAATTTGAAAGTGAAATTAGAAGATCACAAACTCTATTTAATTTGTGTTAAGTGAGTAAATATCAAATAAGTTATAAAAAGTTGAATTACAATTTCTACATTGTAAAATATAGGTGAAAATAAATTTCAAAATGAAATTAGAAGATCACAAACTATATTTAATTTGCGTTAAGTGAGCAAATATCAAATAAGTTATAAAAAGTCGAATTACAATTTCTACATTGTAAAATATAGGTGAAAACAAATTTGAAAGTGAAATTAGAAGATCACAAACTATATTTAATTTTCGTTAAGTGAGTAAATATCAAATAAGTTATAAAAAGTTGAATTACAATTTCTACATTGTAAAATATAGGTGAAAACAGATTTCAAAGTGAAATTAGAAGATCACAGACTATATTTAATTTGTGTAAAGTGAGCAAATATCAAATAATTTATAAAAAGTTGAATTACAATTTCTACATTGTAAAATATAGGTGAAAACAAATTTCAAAGTGAAATTAGAAGATCACAAACTATATTTAATTTGTGTTAAGTGAGTAAATATCAAATAAGTTATAAAAAATTGAATTACAATTTCTACATTGTAAAATATAGGTGAAAACAAATTTCAAAGTGAAATTATAACATCACAAACTATATTTAATTTGTGTTAAGTGAGTAAATATCAAATAAGTTATAAAAAGTTGAATTACAATTTCTACATTGTAAAATATAGGTGAAAACAAATTTCAAAGTGAAATTAGAAGATCACAAACTATATTTAATTTGTGTTAGGTGAGTAAATATCAAATAAGTTATAAAAAGTTGAATTACATTTTCTACATTGTAAAATATAGGTGAAAACAAATTTCAAAGTGAAATTAGAAGACCACAAACTATATTTAATTTGTGTAAAGTGAGCAAATATCAAATAAGTTATAAAAAGTTGAATTACAATTTCTACATTGTAAAATATAGGTGAAAACAAATTTGAAAGTGAAATTAGAAGATCACAAACTCTATTTAATTTGTGTTAAGTGAGTAAATATCAAATAAGTTATAAAAAGTTGAATTACAATTTCTACATTGTAAAATATAGGTGAAAATAAATTTCAAAATGAAATTAGAAGATCACAAACTATATTTAATTTGCGTTAAGTGAGCAAATATCAAATAAGTTATAAAAAGTCGAATTACAATTTCTACATTGTAAAATATAGGTGAAAACAAATTTGAAAGTGAAATTAGAAGATCACAAACTATATTTAATTTTCGTTAAGTGAGTAAATATCAAATAAGTTATAAAAAGTTGAATTACAATTTCTACATTGTAAAATATAGGTGAAAACAGATTTCAAAGTGAAATTAGAAGATCACAGACTATATTTAATTTGTGTAAAGTGAGCAAATATCAAATAATTTATAAAAAGTTGAATTACAATTTCTACATTGTAAAATATAGGTGAAAACAAATTTCAAAGTGAAATTAGAAGATCACAAACTATATTTAATTTGTGTTAAGTGAGTAAATATCAAATAAGTTATAAAAAATTGAATTACAATTTCTACATTGTAAAATATAGGTGAAAACAAATTTCAAAGTGAAATTATAACATCACAAACTATATTTAATTTGTGTTAAGTGAGTAAATATCAAATAAGTTATAAAAAGTTGAATTACAATTTCTACATTGTAAAATATAGGTGAAAACAAATTTCAAAGTGAAATTAGAAGATCACAAACTATATTTAATTTGTGTTAGGTGAGTAAATATCAAATAAGTTATAAAAAGTTGAATTACATTTTCTACATTGTAAAATATAGGTGAAAACAAATTTCAAAGTGAAATTAGAAGATCAAAAACTATATTTAATTTGTGTAAAGAGAGTAAATATCAAATAAGTTATGAAAAGTTGAATTACAATTTCTACATTGTAAAATATAGGTGAAAATAAATTTCAAAGTGAAATTAGAAGATCACAAACTATATTTAATTTGTGTTAAGTGTGGAAATATCAAATAAGTTATAAAAAGTTGAATTACAATTTCTACATTGTAAAATATACGTGAAAACAATTGTCAAAATGAAATTAGAAGATCACAAACTATATTTAATTTGCGTAAAGTGAGTAAATATCAAATAAGTTATAAAAAGTTGAATTACAATTTCTACATTGTAAAATATAGGTGAAAACAAATTTCAAAGTGAAATTAGAAGATCACAAACTATACTTAATTTGCGTTAAGTGAGCAAATATCAAATAAGTTATAAAAAGTTGAATTACAATTTCTACATTGTAAAATATAGGTGAAAACAAATTTGAAAGTGAAATTAGAAGATCACAAACTATATTTAATTTGCGTTAAGTGAGTAAATATCAAATAAGTTATAAAAAGTTGAATTACAATTTCTACATTGTAAAATATAGGTGAAAACAGATTTCAAAGTGAAATTAGAAGATCACAGACTATATTTAATTTGTGTAAAGTGAGCAAATATCAAATAAGTTATAAAAAGTTGAATTACAATTTCTACATTTTAAAATATAGGTGAAAACAAATTTCAAAGTGAAATTAGAAGATCACAAACTATATTTAATTTGTGTAAAGTGAGTAAATATCAAATAAGTTATAAAAAGTTGAATTACAATTTCTACATTGTAAAATATAGGTGAAAACAAATTTCAAAGTGAAATTAGAAGACCACAAACTATATTTAATTTGTGTAAAGTGAGCAAATATCAAATAAGTTATAAAAAGTTGAATTACAATTTCTACATTGTAAAATATAGGTGAAAACAAATTTGAAAGTGAAATTAGAAGATCACAAACTCTATTTAATTTGTGTTAAGTGAGTAAATATCAAATAAGTTATAAAAAGTTGAATTACAATTTCTACATTGTAAAATATAGGTGAAAATAAATTTCAAAGTGAAATTAGAAGATCACAAACTATATTTAATTTGCGTTAAGTGAGCAAATATCAAATAAGTTATAAAAGGTCGAATTACAATTTCTACATTGTAAAATATAGGTGAAAACAAATTTGAAAGTGAAATTAGAAGATCACAAACTATATTTAATTTTCGTTAACTGAGTAAATATCAAATAAGTTATAAAAAGTTGAATTACAATTTCTACATTGTAAAATATAGGTGAAAACAGATTTCAAAGTGAAATTAGAAGATCACAGACTATATTTAATTTGTGTAAAGTGAGCAAATATCAAATAATTTATAAAAAGTTGAATTACAATTTCTACATTGTAAAATATAGGTGAAAACAAATTTCAAAGTGAAATTAGAAGATCACAAACTATATTTAATTTGTGTTAAGTGAGTAAATATCAAATAAGTTATAAAAAATTGAATTACAATTTCTACATTGTAAAATATAGGTGAAAACAAATTTCAAAGTGAAATTATAACATCACAAACTATATTTAATTTGTGTGAAGTGAGTAAATATCAAATAAGTTATAAAAAGTTGAATTACAATTTCTACATTGTAAAATATAGGTGAAAACAAATTTCAAAGTGAAATTAGAAGATCACAAACTATATTTAATTTGTGTTAAGTGAGTAAATATCAAATAAGTTATAAAAAGTTGAATTACATTTTCTACATTGTAAAATATAGGTGAAAACAAATTTCAAAGTGAAATTAGAAGATCACAAACTATATTTAATTTGTGTTAAGTGAGTAAATATCAAATAAGTTATAAAAAGTTGAATTACAATTTCTACATTGTAAAATATAGGTGAAAACAAATTTCAAAGTGAAATTAGAAGATCACAAAGTATATTTAATTTGTGTTAAGTGAGTAAATATCAAATAAGTTATAAAAAGTTGAATTACAATTTCTACATTGTAAAATATAGGTGAAAACAAATTTGAAAGTGAAATTAGAAGATCACAAACTATATTTAATTTGTGTTAAGTGAGTAAATATCAAATAAGTTATAAAAAGTTGAATTACAATTTCTACATTGTAAAATATAGGTGAAAACAAATTTCAAAGTGAAATTAGAAGATCATAAACTATATTTAATTGATGTAAAGTGAGCAAATATCAAATAAGTTATAAAAAGTTGAATTACATTTTCTACATTGTAAAATATATGTGAAAACAAATTTCAAAGTGAAATTAGAATATCACAAACTATATTTAATTTGTGTAAAGTGAGTAAATATCAAATAAGTTATAAAAAGTTGAATTTCAATTTCTACATTGTAAAATATAGGTGAAAACAAATTTCAAAGTCAAATTAGAAGATCACAAACTATATTTAATTTGCGTTAAGTGAGCAAATATCAAATAAGTTATAAAAAGTTGAATTACAATTTCTACATTGTAAAATATAGGTGAAAACACATTTCAAAGTGAAATTAGAAGATCACAAACTATAGTTAATTTGCGTTAAGTGAGTAAATATCAAATAAGTTATAAAAAGTTGAATTCCAATTTCTACATTGTAAAATATAGGTGAAAACAAATTTCAAAGTGAAATTAGGAGATCACAAACAATATTTAATTTGTGTTAAGTGAGTAAATATCAAATAAGTTATAAAAAGTTGAATTACAATTTCTACATTGTAAAATATAGGTGAAAACAAATTTCAAAGTGAAATTAGAAGATCACAAACTATATTTAATTTGTGTTAAGTGAGTAAATATCAAATAAGTTATAAAAAATTGAATTACAATTTCTACATTGTAAAATATAGGTGAAAACAAATTTCAAAGTGAAATTATAACATCACAAACTATATTTAATTTGTGTTAAGTGAGTAAATATCAAATAAGTTATAAAAAGTTGAATTACAATTTCTACATTGTAAAATATAGGTGAAAACAAATTTCAAAGTGAAATTAGAAGATCACAAACTATATTTAATTTGTGTTAAGTGAGTAAATATCAAATAAGTTATAAAAAGTTGAATTACATTTTCTACATTGTAAAATATAGGTGAAAACAAATTTCAAAGTGAAATTAGAAGATCACAAACTATATTTAATTTGTGTTAAGTGAGTAAATATCAAATAAGTTATAAAAAGTTGAATTACAATTTCTACATTGTAAAATATAGGTGAAAACAAATTTCAAAGTGAAATTAGAAGATCACAAAGTATATTTAATTTGTGTTAAGTGAGTAAATATCAAATAAGTTATAAAAAGTTGAATTACAATTTCTACATTGTAAAATATAGGTGAAAACAAATTTGAAAGTGAAATTAGAAGATCACAAACTATATTTAATTTGTGTTAAGTGAGTAAATATCAAATAAGTTATAAAAAGTTGAATTACAATTTCTACATTGTAAAATATAGGTGAAAACAAATTTCAAAGTGAAATTAGAAGATCATAAACTATATTTAATTGATGTAAAGTGAGCAAATATCAAATAAGTTATAAAAAGTTGAATTACATTTTCTACATTGTAAAATATATGTGAAAACAAATTTCAAAGTGAAATTAGAAGATCACAAACTATATTTAATTTGTGTAAAGTGAGTAAATATCAAATAAGTTATAAAAAGTTGAATTTCAATTTCTACATTGTAAAATATAGGTGAAAACAAATTTCAAAGTCAAATTAGAAGATCACAAACTATATTTAATTTGCGTTAAGTGAGCAAATATCAAATAAGTTATAAAAAGTTGAATTACAATTTCTACATTGTAAAATATAGGTGAAAACAAATTTCAAAGTGAAATTAGAAGATCACAAACTATAGTTAATTTGCGTTAAGTGAGTAAATATCAAATAAGTTATAAAAAGTTGAATTCCAATTTCTACATTGTAAAATATAGGTGAAAACAAGTTTCAAAGTGAAATTAGGAGATCACAAACAATATTTAATTTGTGTTAAGTGAGTAAATATCAAATAAGTTATAAAAAGTTGAATTACAATTTCTACATTGTAAAATATAGGTGAAAACAAATTTCAAAGTGAAATTAGAAGATCACAAACTATATTTAATTTGCGTAAAGTGAGTAAATATCAAATAAGTTATGAAAAGTTGAATTACAATTTCGACATTGTAAAATATAGGTGAAAACAATTTTCAAAATGAAATTAGAAGATCACAAACTATATTTAATTTGCGTAAAGTGAGTAAATATCAAATAAGTTATAAAAAGTTGAATTACAATTTCTACATTGTAAAATATAGGTGAAAACAAATTTCAAAGTGAAATTAGAAGATAACAAACTATATTTAATTTGCGTTAAGTGAGTAAATATCAAATAAGTTATGAAAAGTTGAATTACAATTTCTACATTGTAAAATATAGGTGAAAACAAATTTCAAAGTGAAATTGGAAGATCACAAACTATATTTAATTTGTGTAAAGAGAGTGAATATCAAATAAGTTATGAAAAGTTGAATTACAATTTCTACATTGTAAAATATAGGTGAAAATAAATTTCAAAGTGAAATTAGAAGACCACAAACTATATTTAATTTGTGTTAAGTGTGTAAATATCAAATAAGTTATAAAAAGTTGAATTACAATTTCTACATTGTAAAATATAGGTGAAAACAATTGTCAAAATGAAATTAGAAGATCCCAAACTATATTTAATTTACGTAAAGTGAGTAAATATCAAATAAGTTATAAAAAGTTGAATTACAATTTCTACATTGTAAAATATAGGTGAAAACAAATTTCAAAGTGAAATTAGAAGATCACAAACTATATTTAATTTGTGTAAAGTGAGTAAATATCAAATAAGTTATAAAAAGTTGAATTACAATTTCTACATTGTAAAATATAGGTGAAAACAAATTTCAAAGTGAATTTAGAAGATCACAAACTATATTTAATTTGTGTTAAGTGAGTAAATATCAAATAAGTTATAAAAAGTTCAATTACAATTTCTACATTGTAAAATATAGGTGAAAACAAATTTCAAAGTGAAATTGGAAGATCACAAACTATATTTAATTTGTGTAAAGAGAGTAAATATCAAATAAGTTATGAAAAGTTGAATTACAATTTCTACATTGTAAAATATAGGTGAAAATAAATTTCAAAGTGAAATTAGAAGACCACAAACTATATTTAATTTGTGTTAAGTGTGTAAATATCAAATAAGTTATAAAAAGTTGAATTACAATTTCTACATTGTAAAATATAGGTGAAAACAATTGTCAAAATGAAATTAGAAGATCCCAAACTATATTTAATTTACGTAAAGTGAGTAAATATCAAATAAGTTATAAAAAGTTGAATTACAATTTCTACATTGTAAAATATAGGTGAAAACAAATTTCAAAGTGAAATTAGAAGATCACAAACTATATTTAATTTGTGTAAAGTGAGTAAATATCAAATAAGTTATAAAAAGTTGAATTACAATTTCTACATTGTAAAATATAGGTGAAAACAAATTTCAAAGTGAATTTAGAAGATCACAAACTATATTTAATTTGTGTTAAGTGAGTAAATATCAAATAAGTTATAAAAAGTTCAATTACAATTTCTACATTGTAAAATATAGGTGAAAACAAATTTGAACGTGAAATTAGAAGATCACAAACTATATTTAATTTGTGTTAAGTGAGTAAATATCAAATAAGTAATAAAAAGTTGAATTACAATTTCTACATTGTAAAATAAAGGTGAAAACAAATTTCAAAGTGAAATTAGAAGATCACAAACTATATTTAATTTGTGTAAAGTGAGCAAATATCAAATAAGTTATAAAATGTTGAATTACAATTTCTACATTGTAAAATATAGGTGAAAACAAATTTCAAAGTGAAATTAGAAGATCACAAACTATATTTAATTTGCGTTAAGTGAGCAAATATCAAATAAGTTATAAAAAGTTGAATTACAATTTCTACATTGTAAAATATAGGTGAAAACAAATTTCAAACTGAAATTAGAAGATCACAAACTATATTTAATTTGTGTAAAGTGAGTAAATATCAAATAAGTTATAAAAAGTTGAATTACAATTTCTACATTGTAAAATATAGGTGAAAACAAATTTCAAAGTGAAATTAGAAGATCACAAACAATATTTAATTTGTGTTAAGTGAGTAAATATCAAATAAGTTATAAAAAGTTGAATTACAATTTCTACATTGTAAAATATAGGTGAAAACAAATTTCAAAGTGAAATTAGAAGACCACAAACTATATTTAATTTGTGTAAAGTGAGCAAATATCAAATAAGTTATAAAAAGTTGAATTACAATTTCTACATTGTAAAATATAGGTGAAAACATTTTCAAAATGAAATTAGAAGATCACAAACTATATTTAATTTGCGTAAAGTGAGTAAATATCAAATAAGTTATAAAAAGTTGAATTACAATTTCTACATTGTAAAATATAGGTGAAAACAGATTTCAAAGTGAAATTAGAAGATCACAGACTATATTTAATTTGTGTAAAGTGAGCAAATATCAAATAATTTATAAAAAGTTGAATTACAATTTCTACATTGTAAAATATAGGTGAAAACAAATTTCAAAGTGAAATTAGAAGATCACAAACTATATTTAATTTGTGTTAAGTGAGTAAATATCAAATAAGTTATAAAAAGTTGAATTACAATTTCTACATTGTAAAATATAGGTGAAAACAAATTTCAAAGTGAAATTAGAAGATCACAAACTATATTTAATTTGTGTTAAGTGAGTAAATATCAAATAAGTTATAAAAAGTTGAATTACAATTTCTACATTGTAAAATATAGGTGAAAACAAATTTCAAAGTGAAATTAGAAGATCACAAACTATATTTAATTTGTGTTAAGTGAGTAAATATCAAATAAGTTATAAAAAGTTGAATTACATTTTCTACATTGTAAAATATAGGTGAAAACAAATTTCAATGTGAAATTAGAAGATCACAAACTATATTTAATTTGTGTTAAGTGAGTAAATATCAAATAAGTTATAAAAAGTTGAATTACAATTTCTACATTGTAAAATATAGGTGAAAACAAATTTCAAAGTGAAATTAGAAGATCACAAAGTATATTTAATTTGTGTTAAGTGAGTAAATATCAAATAAGTTATAAAAAGTTGAATTACAATTTCTACATTGTAAAATATAGGTGAAAACAAATTTGAAAGTGAAATTAGAAGATCACAAACTATATTTAATTTGTGTTAAGTGAGTAAATATCAAATAAGTTATAAAAAGTT
>OZ038490.1:109855473-110007973 GCA_964036315.1 Acanthosepion esculentum | reverse complement strand
GAATTGAATTATGTGGTGTATTTATGTCAAGTTTCAGTGTGTGTGAAACCGTTACTAAGGTTTGTGTGTGAAATTAAACAAAGTGTTTGGTCGTGTACAAAAATGTCTTTTGTGAGTGTTCAGTCAATAGTGTGTATGCGCATGTTTGTTTAATTTAATGTCCAAAGTTGGTCAGAGTTGTGTACCTTTAGTTGTTTTGGTGTTTGATTGAATGTTTACAAATACTTATTTAGTAGTGTGTTATTTCACTTTCTTTAGTATTGTAAGCAATTGTTTCTGGGAGAGTGAAATGCTGTTTGTTTAGTCAGAGAAGTTTGCGCGGGAAAAGTGTAGTTGGTCAAAGTTTTGACTAGCGTGGATTAGTTTGGCATATCTCCGGGGTGAATTTCTGACTGGTTCGAATCGATTCGGACGCTTCTATTTATTGAGTTTTGGGTCTAAAAATCGGCTCAAAAACGTTAGGCGCGAAAAGATATTTTCGCTTAAACTTGCTACAGTTTTAGAGGTCGGAGCCAATGAAAAGTCTAGTTTGCTGAAACTAAGATGCTGATTGGTTAATAGGTGATTAGTGGTGTAAAGTGCATTATCCCGGAGGGGTGAAAGGTAGGTATGGTCTATTCCGTCAATACCCCCCCCCCCCAGTTAATAGTCATAGCATTATGGGTATTAATATGTGAAATATGTCTTGAATTTAGCAGGCCAATGAACGTGTCTACCTGTTACGAGGATGTATTTCTATAAAAAGAAAGTCGCAATAAGGTTAAAATTTATAGTAAGGGATTCTACTGAGTCCTACCTGTTAATACAAAAAAGTTTTCTTTCATGAAGTAGTTGTAAAATAGAGAAATTCGAAATAGAACGTTTGGAAGATTCGAGATCATTCCAGTATGTTCGAGAAGAATCTTGAGGATTCGATAAACATCTAGAAATATGCAAATTAGGTGTTAGCCTCTATAAAATAGGTTTTTGGTAAAGGGTTGTCAGTTGTTGTAAAAGGAAGTGACGTTGTACTCGTCAAATCTTTGTCCTTTACTGACTGCTGCTGACTGTTATTTTTGGATTTTACCCTTTCTGTGTTGAACGTTATTTTTGGTTGAGTTTGTTTTTATTATTACCGCCTTTTCTCACGACTGTTTTGAAAAGATTTTTTGATTGTTTTCTTTTCCTTTTTTACCCCTCCTCATTTTTTAAATTTTTTACCCCTTAATCTTTGCTCTTTCTCTTTTATTCTAGTTTTTCCGTTTTCATTTTCATTTTCTTTCTCTTTATTTTCTCTTTTAAATATATCTCCGTTTTTTTATTTTGTAACCCCTGTCTGTATTTCGTTTCTGACTAAATTTCTCGTTATTTCTTTAATTCCTTCCTTTTAATATCCGTTAAGTTTTTCTCGTGTATTGTTTTTAATTTTTTTTTCTGTGCCAAATTTATTTTAATCTTTGTATTGTCTCTTTGTATTATCTAACTTGTCTATTTATTTTCTTTTATTTATTTGTCTTGACTCGTCTTCTTAGTCAGCCATTTTGTTTTTGTAACTAGCTCTGGCTATTTTTGAAAGTTTCGTTTTTTTTTTCCTTTGTCTAGCTTTTCATTGTTTATTTCGTTTTTTGTGTTTTAAATTTATTTATTTCGCCTATTGGCGAATTTTGTGCTTTTATATATTTTTAGTCTGTTTTGTTGTCCTTTGTCATTTGTTTTTCGTTCTAAAACCTTTTTATTTATCGTTTTCTGTTTCTTGAATTTATTTTTGCTGCCTCGCTTTCGGGCGAGTTTTTCTGTTTAACTATTATTTTTTCGCTACTAGGCGAACTTTACTTATTTAGGTTTCCACCCCGCACACACCGCGTATAGGCGTACTTTGTTTTTTTGATTGACAAGAAAATGGAAATTTCAGAAGCCGGGGAATTGCTCTCTTGTTGGAAGTCCAACCTAGTTGTATAATCAATGTGGCGGAGTTCTTGGAGCGAGCTAAGAGTTGCGCACACTTTGTCATAGAAGGTTGTCTCTTAGAAGACGCCCAGGAACTGAGAAATATTGAAAAACGAAGTGTCAGTTTTCGTCGTGGACAAGCGTACGCGCAAAATTTGTCGCTCGACGAAAGAGACAGTGATAAAATCACTGGAGTCCTTTGGGGTCCTTGGGGTTCAAGCCCCCTAGAATTGTTAAAGAAGCCGGTTTTTTCATGTGGGACGTATTGTTACCCACGCCGGAAGATTGCGGCTTCAAGCAAAGATCTGATCACTAAAGATCTTATCCTACGCTCTAAATACCGAGGCCGAAGAAGGACCATATATGAGGTCCCCCCTTAGGTTATCGGGGAACATCTTGCGGAGTACCTGTCCCAGTTCGGCGAAATACTGGGCGCTTCCTGCGATAGCCTGAGCGGGGGGTTGAGTTTTGATATACGACTATATCAAAAAGCCTTCCTCTCCATCCCCAACTGTCTGGAAGTAGGGAGATTGAAGTTGCCAGACATTGTGACCGGCCGTAAACCTGTATGCTGGAAGTGTGAAAAGACTCGTCACCTTTCCTCTTCCTGCCCAGAGAAGAAGGCCTCTGGAATCCAATACTGTTGACCAAAATCCCCCTATGACCGAGTCTTTACCTACCGCCTCGCCTGTAATGGGCATGCCAGCTTCTGGGACCGGTAGGGATAATCCTCCGGTTGGCGAAAAGACCACATCGCCCGCTGCTAGTGCAGTTGCGGAGAAGGGGGAGGGGGAATAGCTAGTTGCTGGTAAGGCCAGAGGGAAGCGCCATAGAGAGCGGGTCCTCAGTCCCCTGAAGCCCCAAGGACGAAAGGCACTTACAGCCCCACTCCCTCTGGCAACATTAAGGGCGATGCCTCGGATGGCTCAGCTGACTTTCCAAGACAAACAAAGAAAATTTGATCCGGGCTTTGAAAAATCAGAAAAAATTAAGGAGCTGAAAAAGAAATTGGATAAACAAAACCTGTCTCAACCCCCAAATCCTATTCCTTCCACGTCCTCTACCCAGTCCACCCCCTCACCTAAGAAACAATCTTCCCCTCCTGATAACACCGTCCAAATCGCTTCCCCTCAGTAGAGATCACAGCCCTTATAAACATAGATCTTTTCACACTCCTCTCCACACACCCAGTCTTTTTCCCGTTAAACAAAAATCTTCCTGCACACCTCTGCATACTCCCAATCATTCCCCCGTTAAAAAAAAGCGGATATGCCACCTCTCGCTTCCAAACGTTAGAGAAGCCCCACACAGGAGCTAAAAGATAAAAAGAAAAAGGCACAGAAGCTTATTTTCAACACGGTAGAGGATGTTTGTCGCATTTCCCCTGACCAGGCCGAGAGAGCCCGGGATTATGGAAACCGGATAAAAGACCTCAAGTACTTGCTCTCTATAAGGCAGTTTGCCGACCAGGACATTGAAGTGCCTCAAAACTTCCCGCTTGCCCAAAGGGTTCTGACAGTAATCAGAACAGGAGCCGGAGCAAAGCAGATTTGGGCAATGCTTGACGAGGCTATCATGTCTTACAAGATGGCTCTACCAATCGCAATCGTCCAAAACCAGCAGTTAAAAAATTTAAAACAATTTTGTGCAGAGAGGGTCCCAGTTTTAGTTCACCCCTCCCTATATAGAGCTCTTAAATTGACTTTCCCCTGGGATATCGGCGGAATCTCCCAAGACAGTACCATCAAGACTGTGATGGGCCATGGGTCTATGGGAGAGGCGGTCAGTATCCTTACCCCGTCTATGTTCAAACCAGTACTTCAACCCTCTTCAAATCGGTCTTCACTATGGCTCTCTGGTTAGCAAGTATAAATGTCCGGGGCCTGAGGGCGAGGCTCTCTCGCGGCCTTCAGCGCCTCGGGGTGAGTGTTTGTTGTGTGCAGGAGACCCGGTTTTCTTCTCATGACCGTGAAGACGCGCTGTCGAAGGGGTTTTCCCTTTATTCAGCATGTTTTGATGGTCGTTCGAGGGGTGTCTCTTGCATGTACTCTTGTCTTCGCAGATCCGGCGGGCAGGCTTTGCGTGTTGAGTGTTACTATAAAGGATAAGGCGCTACGTCTCATTGGGGTTTATGCGCCCAATAGCTATACTGAGCTGATTGCTTTGTTTCGGCAGATCGGGGCGTACTTAATGACATCTCGTCGGGTAGTTTTAGCGGGGGATTGGAATGCCGTACTTGACCCCGATATAGATCGTATAGAGCAAAAACCGGGTACTAACAACAGGGATGTGAAACCATTTCGGGACTTTATCGATGAGTTTGATCTTGTCGATAAGTACCGGAATGAACACCCTCGGGAGGTAGCATGAACTTGGAAAAATAGTGACAACTCGGCTCCTGGGACGCTTGCTAGCTACCTCGACCGAGTCTTAGTTAGGAGAGTCGATGTAGGGCTCTGAGGTTGTCCAAGTTTCCACTATATAGTTTATACGGATCATAGGCTTGTCCGGGTCCGTGTAAACTTAAATAAGCCTAAGGCTAGGTTGACTGGGTACTGGAAATTAAACTGTTCACTATTTGGTGAGCAGGATTTCCGGGACCAGCTGCTACTAATGATACAGAGGGAATTGACGGGGGCGGTTGTTGAGAACGCCAGGTGGAATAAATTAAAATCGAAAATTAGAACGTTTGCTGCCGAATTTAGCCGTCGACTTAATCTAGATAGATTAGCGGCGCAAACGGCTTTAGAACAAAAAGTTGATCGGGCAGTGAAATCCCGTAATAGTGGGGAAATAGCCTTAGCTAAGGCAGAGTTGTCCTCCTTGCTTATCAAGAAGGATCAAGCTCTGGTAGTTAGGGCTAGGTTAAAAAGAATGTCCTCTGAGGCGACGAATATGGCCACTGAATTGCGTGCAGAGGAAAATCGGAGCGCAGCTCGGTGACAAATCGCGTGCGTCACATTGCCGGATAATCGAACCGTGACTACAAACGCGGGCATATGCGAGGCCTTTCGGGATTACTTTCAGGATCTTTTCACCAGGGAGACCTGCTCGGTTCGACGACTGTTTGGCCGACTTTCCCTGCCTCGAGGCAGCTGAAGCGGCTGGGTGCGAGGGTCCCATCACAGAGGCGGAAATCTGGGAAGCGCTAAAACAGGTTGGCCTGGATAAATCTCCGAGACTAGATGGTCTTCCCTACGAAGTTTACTTGAGGCAGTCGCCCGTTTTTGTTCCTTTGCTGGAACTGGTCTTCAACAACTGGATGAAGCAGGTGTTTATACCCCAACGCTTCACCAGGGGTGTGATCAAGTTGCTGCATAAGGACAAGAACGGTGGGGGTGGGTTAAATAACTTTCGCCTTTTGACTATGTTAAACACTGAGTTAAACATTTTGGCGATGGTCTTAGCCAACCGTTTGCAGCTTGTCCTGTCTAGTCTGATTGGCTCCGAACAGACTTGTGCTGTGAAGGGTAGGACTATTCAGGATAACCTGCATATGGTACGCTTGATCTTAGAACAAGTCGACAGTGAAGCCGCGCTGATCAATTTAGATCAGTCCAAGGCCTTCGATAGGGTTGACCATCGGTTTCTGGAGGCTGTCCTTTCGGCGGCCGGTTTTGGAGCCGACTTTCGCTCCTGGATCCGACTTTTGTATGCGACCCCCGGTGCGCTGGTGGAGGTGAATGGGTTAAGATCGAAGCCTTTCGTATTGTCTCTCTCCATTCATTAAGGTTGTCTGCTTTCGCCTTTGCTTTACTTTCTTGCATTGGAACCATTCCTTTGCAAGTTAAAGGCGAATCCGGTCCTGCGTGGAATTTCCCTGTCTGGGGCTACCAACTCAGCCAGGTATTCTGCCTATGCTGATGACGTTTCGGTTCTTGTGTCGAGCAGAGCCGAGATTGACGAAGTCAGCAAAGAGATCAGTGGTTATGAGATGGTGACAGGGGCCAAAATCAACCGCGATAAGTCTGTTGGCTTGCGGTTGGGTGCGCGGAAGGGAGTTTCTTTGCCCGGATCTTTCCTCTGGACGGATGGGCCGATCAAGATTCTCGGCGTCTGGTTCGGTCCTGATCTCCAGTTGGATATGAATTAGTCGGAGGTGCAAGGGAAGGCCGAGATCGCAATTAATTTGTGGTCTCGGAGGAATCTTTCCTTAAAGGGGAGGGCGGAAGTATGTGTTTCACACATCTACCTGATTCTCCTTTACCGACTCTCTGTGTTTCCACTTCCGTCTGGCACTTTACTGGCGTTAGTGAGGGTCTTGTTCTCCTTCTTGTGGGGAGGCAAGGCCGCCAGAGTATCTCGGGAGATCTGTTGCCTTCATCCTGCCGAAGGCGGTCTGGGTATGCCTAGCATTGAGATTCGTCAATATATGCTTCGCATCGCCTTCCTAGACCGAATGTGTCGCGAATCGGATGAGGTGGGCTCCTTCTGGAAGGAAGACGTCCGTAGAAACTTCCCATCCCTGAGAAGTGTGCACTCGTACGAGGGGGAGGCCGGCCGTACGCCCCGAGCCGAATGCTCCTTCTACCGCGAACGTCGTCGTGCTCTGAAACGTCTCTTACGGGCGTCGGATGGCCTCTCCAACGCTCAGGCGTTGTCTCGTAGGGCATTGTATCAATTGTTAGTTAGGACGGACGTTCAGAGTAATCTGATTGACGAGCTCGGTCTTACGAAGCAGGAGGCTCGCTCAATCTGGCCTTGGGCGCCTGGGTTAAAATGCCTCAATAACCATGAGGCATCACTCAACTGGCTGGTTATTCGTGGGGCCCTCTGGGTCGCCAAAAGTCTTTGTTCAGCGGAAAAATCTCCAACTGCCGTCGCTGTATTGGGGAAGTCGAGACCATAGGTCACGCCTTCTTTCAATGCAGGGTGGTAGTGCCGTTGTGCAAGTTTGTTGAAGGCCTCATTGACCGCATGCTGCAGGGAATGTTCTTGGTCCTTGAGGCCAGTTCTGTTTGTAGCAATGTGGTGCCGCAGATGACGAAGGCTGAACATTATGTGTTCTGTTGCTTACTAGGTGTTATGAGAGTCGTGATTTAGAAGGGATTCTATGAGGGCGAGAAGTTCACTTCTTCCCAACTGATCTTGTTCCTTAAGCATCAGCTTAAAGTCAAGATTAGGACGGAAAGGCGGCGGCTCACCTCATCAGAATTTGGCAAAAGGTGGGTGAATCTTGCACGTTTGTGCCAAGTAAAAGGGGCTGACCTGGAGTGGCATTTTGATGCCGGTTAGGCATCAGGATTTTGTTTTCCTGGGTTGAACTTGGGCAACCCATCACTGGATTTAGGCAAGAAGTAGGTTTTTGATACTTTAGTTTTCCTTTCCTTTTCCAGTAAACTTAGCTAGGGTGTGTTGGCTCATTGGCCCCTTTTATTTCTGTCCCTTTTTTTCCTTTAGTTTAACTCCCCATCCCCTCCCTCGTTAGGTGGTCAGTGATTTCAGTTCTCTGGTGTATGCGGGGCGCCTTTCGTTTTCGCGTGTGTGTTTTCGTATTTGTGTCAGAATGAGTTCATGTCTGTGTGAGTGCTTGGGAAGGATGAATGGTTTTTCTATTTTCTTAAAGCCCCCGCATCGATTTCGTCTAGTTAACTGATTTTTCTGTCACATTTAAGGTTTGTGGTTTTTTTTATTACTAACATGATTTTGCTTAGTTTCTTGTAAATAGTTTATTACCATACTGTATATATATAATTTGGGTGTTTTTAGCTTGTTGTTTTTATCCCCCCCCCCCCACAGACAAAGATTTGTACATACGGGGTCTATTTAGGATGTTCATTGCGACAACGAAGTATTTTGGTGGATGTAGTAAGAAAGGTAATTATGAATGTGTTGTTTTGGTGCTAGGATTATTGTTTTGTACGATTGGGTCAGTGGTTGTGGCTAGCTAAGTTATTAAGAGTAAGACAGATGACGACCGTCTCTTTCCCCCATCCCCTTTTTCGGCCCTGTGCCACATTTGCTGTATTTTACAATAATAAATATTGTTGGTGTAAAATGAATTGCTGCTCCGGCTTTTGATTCAAGGATTATTATATCCAGCCGAAAGAATCTCTATGAAAAATTGCCGACCATCAAAAACCCAAATAGAGAATTTCATGGAACAAATCTGGTAAATAGAATTTTGACTATTTTCATTGACTAAAAATTTATCTTTATTTACACTGATTTTTGGATTTCCAGTAATAGCAACTAAATTACTTCGCTAGCCTTAACGTAGTTAAGACACTTGATTCTCCACCCTTCTCCCTCATAACACTTCGCCGGTAACTCTGTGTTTTCAGTTTTGTATAGCCAATTGTATATCTTGTATATATTTTATTTTGTGTTTTTTCAGTAAATTAAATATTGTTTGTGATTTCGCTCTGTGTTTTGGCAAATCATTCTTTTTTCCTTTGTTACAATTATCAACACGTAACAAAATGGGGGCTCGTCCAACTCGATAATATCGTATAAATAAAATAAAAAACTCAATACGTATTTCACAAAAAAAAAAAAGCCAAAACAAAAACATGCCTTTTTCCGTGAAATTTTTTAAAGTTTAGCTGATCTGGGCGAATTATTCGAAGTTTTACAAAAATCGGAGCTATTACAAATTGCAGACTATTTCAGGTTAAATACAAACCCGTCAATGAAAAAAGCAGAAATAAAAAGTATTGTAGCTAAATAACTAATGGATAAAAACCTCTTAGACTCATGTAATATTGACGAAAAAGACGACCAAAGTAGTTTACGTCTTCAATTAGAAATAAAGAAATTAGAGGTGCAAGAAAGAATAGAATTGGAAAGATTAAGAATTGAAGCTGAAATAGAATTGGAAAAATTGAAACTACAACGAGAAAATAGAATTCAAAATTCCGATAATTCTTCCTTAAGTGCAGCATTTGATGCAGAAAAATATATCAAACTAGTAACTAAGTTTTATGAAAAAACAGTAGAAAAATATTTTCCTCATTTTGAAAAAATTGCAATAAATTTAGGATGGGCTTACGAAATCTGGTCAACACTCTTACAGACGGTTTTGGTCGGCAGAGCTGCTGATATATACTCGGCTCTCAGTATTGAAGAGGCCACAGATTATGAAAAAATAAAAAAATGCCATATTAAATGCATACGAATTATTACCGGAGGCATATAGGCAAAAATTCAGGAAATATAAAAAATTCGAATGTCAGACATACGTTGAGTTTGCTAGAGAAAAAACAGATCTTTTCGATAGGGCGAAAAAAATAAATAATGATTATAAGTTACGTCAACTCATTCTTATTGAAGAATTTAATGTGTCGGAGTTAGCTCCTCCTCAGTTCCTTAATCCTTCAACAGGGGTCTCTCTCTCCCCTGGCTATAAATACTGGCTGAGCCTTCACCTCGCTCTCTCTTTTCCACTTAGGCCTTGGGCCGCCACCTCGCGTGAAGGTGAGGTAAATCTCTCTAACCCCAATATGTGACCTCTCACAGATTCAGCGTTTCCCAAATTCTGGAAATACGCTAAGAATAATGCACGTACGTACGAACACTCACAACACACACGCATAATTTCTCCATACAAACACTATGTAACTGTCCATGTCTTTGTGTAACTCGTTATTAATATATATCTATTTACATATATATCGGTCTTGTTTGTTTTCTTTGTCTTCTTTGGACTTAATTAAAGTCCAACATTCTCATGTAGCTGGACCGGCTAACAGGAAATTTTAACCTTCTGATATCTCTTCACATCTTCAGCCCACGGTCCGCTACAAATGCGTTTCACATGAGAGTCAAACACATCTCGATGATAAAAATGTAGAGACTATTAACGAGGCCGCGGTAATCGCAGATACCTATAGTCTGACTCACATGAAGAATTTTGAAAAAAATTAAAATAACCGAAAACCAGCCAGGCTTTCATATAAATACACAAACACTGTCGGAATCTCACCCTCATAATGTATCTCGGAGAAGTTATATACACAAAAAAATAAAAGATACACCTAAAAGTTCTCTTCTGACAGAATCAAAAATTTCCTGTGCCTACTGTAAGAAGGATAATCACATCATATCCGACTGCCGAATCCTAAAAAGAAAACGGGAAGAAAATAACTCACTTCAACCTCATGCCTTTGTTAGACAACAAATTAAGAGTAACTCCTTTCCTCAGTCTTCCTTCTCAAAACCAAGTGTTAGTGAAAGCAATAAAAACTCATATATGGAAAATTATAGACCATTTTTGTCCCAGGGTTCTGTTTACATCAACGACCCTGAGAAAGCTAGGGCTGTCCAAATCTTGCGAGACACCGGTGCGTCTCAAACCTTACTATTAGAAGGCATACTACAGCTATCGGAATCGACCTTCACTGGCGATTTTGTTTTATTACAAGGCATTGAATTGGGTGTAATTAAGGTACCCCTTCACAAATTTTATATAAAATCGGAATTGGTGAATGGTCCCATCGTAGTCGGTGTACGACCAACCCTACCAGTTAAAGGGGTCTCGTTACTGTTAGGCAACGACTTAGCAGGTGACAGGGTAGTAGCAGAACCAGTCGTCTGTGATAAAATAGAAATAAATGATGAATTTGTGGTTGAAGAAAACAGTGACGTATACCCTGATTGTGTTATTACTAGGGCAAAAGCAAAGAAGCAAATTTCAGAAAAGAAAGATTTACCAACACCAGCTAATTAGTTACAATTGAATGAAACCTTTATAACTCATCATTTAGAACAAACCAATAATTCGTATAAAAAATTAAATAAACCACCTCCCCAAAAAAGAAATGGCACAGAAAAAATGAAAGACGATCTAAATCAAAATCAACTTGTTATTGAACAAGAAAAAGATCCTGAAATTTGTCTTTTAAAAAAATAAAATACTCCCTTTAGAAGAAGCAAGAAAAGTCAGAGAATGCTTTTATATGAGAGATGGCAAAATAGACTGATATTGTCTTATAAAAGTTTTTCATCATAATTTCAAAACTTTTACTTTGAAGGGGGGAAGTGTTACGAGGATGTATTTCTATAAAAAGAAAGTCGCAATAAGGTTAAAATTTATAGTAAGGGATTCTACTGAGTCCTACCTGTTAATACAAAAAAGTTTTCTTTCATGAAGTAGTTGTAAAATAGAGAAATTTGAAATAGAACGTTTGGAAGATTCGAGATCATTCCAGTATATTCGAGAAGAATCTAGAGGATTCGAGAAACATCTAGAAATATGAAAATTAGGTGTTAGCCCCTATAAAATAGGTTTTTGGTAAAGGGCTGTCAGTTGGTGTAAAAGGAATTGCTGCCAGTATCAACTCCGGCTTTTGATTCGAGGATTATTATATCCAGCCGAAAGAATGCATTCGAACACGGCCATTGATGCATTTAGGAAGTTGTTCAGACTCCGGCAGGGAGATAGGGAAGCCATGGGGGATCTGGGAGAGAGAATAGCGGGCTTAGCGGCACTGGCATTCCCGGAGCTGGCGACCCGAAACAGTGGTCCGATACAGGGCCTGTTAGCCGACGTTTACATGGATGCGTTGAGCGATAGGAAGCTGCGGGGTGACGTCCTGAAGGAAGGACCGAGCACCCTGGCCGCGGACTTTGAAGCAGCTCGCAATAGTGAACGACTTTGGGACAGAATAAGGGGCAGCGTAGCCAGGGACCCCAGGGGGACCAAGATAAGGAAAAAGAAGGAGCAGGTTCGGGCACGGGACCCAGAAGAAGAAGTAGAGGAAAATTTGGAATTGGAGGCAGAGCCGAATAAACGAGAATGGGACTTGCGATATGGATTCTATAAATCCACGCCAGGCCGGTATGGGCTAGTGTGCAGAACGTGTAAATACGCTGGGCACAGGGCTCGGGATTGTCCAACCAATTGGGGAGAGACCCCAGGTCTCTGGCACCCAATTGTACGACCTGTGGCGAATACGGGCACAAGGCTCGGTGGTGTACGGTGGCAGGAGACCGTAAATTAGGTAGTAAGCGGATTAATGCGATCGGGATAGAAATGAACTGGAGGGACAGAGGGGTAGAGCGGAAAGGCGCTATCATCCAAACTCCATCCCAACCAAAGGGGCCCCCAGACGAGAAATGGGACCTCGAAGAAGTAAGGAACCCCGTTACTGGCCACCGCCTCCCGGTGGTCCAGAGGGGAGTCGAATAGAAAGGAATTTGGGAATGGAAGGAAGGCCCGATTGTACCATTTGCTAAAAGAGGGGCCAGATTTCACCTGCAATGTCTTGCTGGGAGGCAAGAAGGTTAGGGCCCTGGTTGTTACTGGAGCATCAGTATCACTGGTTAGTTCCAGGACCTATAGACAGTTAGGGAGAAGGGAAAAGTTGAGGCCAGTAGATTTTTCCATAAGCCAGGCCGATAGCAGCATAATGTGGATAGAGGGTATGACATGGCTGCCATTTCAATTAGCAAGGACTAGAGGTGCCATGAAAGTATATGTAGCGCCTGACTTGTGTGGCGAGTTGATTCTGGGGAGTGACTGGCTTAAACAGCACAAGGCACAGATCCGTTTCGACCCAGTCACTCTGACCTTGGACAGGGTAAGGATACTGCTAGGGGAAGACAGTTATGAGCAGCTACTTGTAGTAGCCCAGGCAGATATAAAGTTGCCCCCTAGAACCACTGTATCTGGGGAAGGTGAAATTATAGTAGAGGGAGCCCTGGATGACGGGTTGTATCAGGTAATCCCCACAGACAAGTATAATAATAATGAGGGAGAAGTGACAGTATGTATTTCACTAGTGGAAGGATCAAGGACCGTACCCCTGCTTCTGACTAATTCGGCTAACAAAACCATCAGAATAAAGCGAGGAGATGAGTTAGCACGGGCTTGCCCCGTAGGAGAAGTCGAACAGGTGAAGATAAGAAACGAAAATAGGTCCGGGAACAAGACAGAGATTAGCGATTTGAGGGACGAGGACATAACAGTCCCTGAATGTTATAGAAGAGAATGAAGGGGTTTGCTAAGTAGAAACCGGGAGGTAATAGCAATGACGGATAAGGAGCTAGGACAAACAGAGACAGTGGAGATGAGGATAGACACCGGTGACCACCCACCTATCAAGTTAAGGCCATATAGAACCCCAATCCACAAAAGGAAATTAGTAGAGGAGGCAGTGAATGAGATGATGGACTCGGGGATAATTGAGAGATCCAAATCTCCCTGGAGCTTCCCTATAGTGATAGTGGAAAAGAAAGATGGAGGGCACAGGTTTTGTGTGGATTTTCGCCAGCTGAACGCGATTACAAAACCGCTAGCAGTGCCTCTCCCCCTGATTGATGACATTTTGGCTCTCCTAGGGAAATCTAAGTGTTTTTCCACCTTGGATTTGAGATCAGGTTATTGGCAGGTGGCCCTGAACAAGGACCAAGAAAAGACCGCGTTCACCTGTCACATGGGTCTTTTCAATTTTAGGATTATGCTGTTTGGGTTGGCAAATGCCCCGGGTGTGTTTAGTCAGCTCATGTCCATAGTGTTGAATGGCATGGAGACGTTTGCCATGGCATATCTAGATGATATCATGGTATTTTCAAAAACACCTGAGGAGCATTTTGAACAGCGGGTGTTCGACCGCCTAAGGAGGCATGGCTTGAAGCTGAAGCTGTCAAAATGTCAGTTTCTAAGAGAGGAGACAAAATACCTAGTGTTCGTTATAAATGAAGACGGAATAAAGACCGACCTAGACAAGGTAGAGGTAATAAGGGCCATGCCCGCGCCGAAAACTGTAAGGGAGATTAGGGGATTTATAGGAGCCATAGGATATTATAGGAGGTTCATACCCGCATTTAGCCGGTTGGCGGGTCCTCTGATAGACCTGACGAAGAAATACGCCAGGTTTAGGTGGACGTAGGATTGCCAGCGTGCATTTGAGGCTTTAAAGGACCAGCTGACTGCTGTGCCCTTGTTAGCGTACCCAGACTTAGGTAAGCCCATGGTGCTGTACACTGATGCTAGTGATAGGTGCATCGGAGCAGTACTCACGCAACGCTGTCCCGATAAGGATGGACCCATGCCGGGGGTGCCTGAAGAGGTACCAATCTATTTCCTTTCTCATCGGCTTTCTGAGATCCAACAAAGATGGCCGGTGATAGAGAAGGAGGCGTTTGCCATCCTGTACGCTGTGCAGAAGTTAGACCATTAAGACAGACCACCAGCCCCTCAAATACTTGTTAGAGGCAGAGTGGACGAACAAAAAGATCCAACAGTGGGCACTGAAGCTAAGTGGGTACAACTGTAAAAGAGAGTACCTAGCCGGGAGGGATAACACCTGTGCTGATTTGCTATCGACGATTCCGAAACAGTTGGAAACGGAGTCCATCAGGTTAGAACTAGGTGTGGACGATAAGGCCTTCCAGATTAATGTAATTAACTCACACGGGTTAGAAGGGAGACCTAACTGGGGAGATCAGGAGGCGGGTGAAACAGAGACCATTACGGACCTCCACTGGATAGATATTGTTAGACAAAGTCAAGGGGATAGTGACATAACAGCCATTAGGTCTAGGGTAAAAACAGGAAATACCTCCAAATATGTATTGCAGGATGATGTATTGTATTACCTTTAAGGGAAAGATGAGGAGGTAAGCTTGAAGATGGTGATTCCCGAAAAGTTGAGATCTGAGATCTTAGATCAGTTCCATAGAAAGATGGGACACATGGGGATTGATAAGACGTATGGTTGATAATGAGGAACTACTATTGGCCCAAGTTGTTTAATGATGTTGTAGATTATGTAAAGAAATGTGTAACGTGTCAAGTGCAGAGTAGAGGAAGTAGGGCTGCTCCGGTTTTAGAGACAGATATTCCCCACTACCCATTCCATAAAATGAGTTTAGACATTTCGGGCCCTTATGGGCCAACTGATAGAGGGAATTGTTACATATTAAGTTTTGTGGATTGGCTGACAGGTTGGCCTGAAGCATTCGCCATAGCTGATAAGAAGGCGCGAACAGTGTCAGATATAATGCTTGGCGAGATATTTCCCAGGTATGGGGCTCCCGAACAGTTGGTTACGGATAACGGTTCGGAAAATGTAAATCAGGTTATGAGGGAGACGTTGGGAGAACTGAATATCCAACACATAACCAATCCCCCCCATACCATCCCCAGAGTAACGCTAATGTGGAGAGATTCCATAAGACTCTTGCTGGTGTGCTGGCTAAATTAGCAGAGCATAATAGGGAGAATTGGGATCTGTTTTTAACTCAAGCCTTGGCAGCTATGAGATTCTCGGTGAACGAAACGACCAATTTTCCCCCTTACTATTTGGTATATGGCCGGGACGTGTTCTTACCCATAGACAACCTATTAAGGCCTAGGAGGAAATACTTAGGGGAGGACCATCATAGGATAATTTTAGAGCAGCAGCACAAAATCTTTACACAGGTGAGGAGAGGAATTCGAAGAGCCCAGAAAAAGCGAAATGATGGGATAAATAAGAATAGAGAAGAGGTTTCCTTTCAAATAGGTAACCCGGTGTATTATAAAATACACCTGAGGGACGGTAAACTGGTCCAGAGGTGGAGCCCCTATTATAGAATAGTGGAACAGACAGGCCCAGTGTCCTTCGTGATATGGGATCAACTGACAGGGAAAGTGAAAAGAGTACATGCAAATGACATAAAGTTAGCTGAGATAAAAGACTGGAAAGGGAGCGGCATAGAGACGAAACAGAAAAAACTGAGGAGGACTACACTGGTGGAACCAGAACTACTAGGAAGTGATAGTGAAGTTAGCGATGAGGTCGAAATTAGTCCCACTACCCTTCAAAGGCTAAGGGAGATAACTCGACCCCCGGTTGGACACCCTGAGGAAGAGAATATTAAGCCTAGTGATGGCGGAGAAGAAGACGGATCGAGCAATTGGGATCCTGACGACGAGATTCCGTTAGCTCAATTACGTAATCAATGGCAGACTGAACAAGCGCCTGATAATGAGGAGATGAAGCTGCGATTGCGAGGAGCAACGCATTTCGAGTCGGCCGATTAAATAGAAAATATGTGCAGGGGGTTGTGTTAGACGAGTGACAGTCTGGGGTCGATTGTGCAGTTGTCATCGGCGTTACGCAGGCCGCGTAGAAGGGTCCCTGCGCGGACTCGGCGCTGGTGGCGGTGTGGGTTGGTCCTGGGATGTGTCACTCCATAATGCAGCCGTCTGACGGAAAATATAAATAGTTAATTATGTAAGATAGACTGTCCTCTCCGTCTCTTTCAGACATGCACGAGGAAAGGCCCTGGGCGCTGGTGATGCTGATTTTGGCTGCTAATGCCTGGGAGCACAGTGAAAATACCGTGTTTAAGAAGACGAGCGAGGTGATCATAACTAGATCAAAGTGGTTAATCACGTTAGTGATAGATTTACAGCCGTATGAATTGCTACTAGCCCAGTTAAGGGTCGAGGTAGATAAGTTAGAGACAGTCAGGACACAAGTCGCCGGAGAGTATTCACAAGGTCTAAACTACCACCGGGTGTTGTACTCCTTAACTCAGGAGTCCCTAATGCTTGAGAGGCAATGGAAGGAGATGAGCGATTATTTAAAGGGAATTAAGTTGTTGAGAACTAGACAAAAGAGGGCAGTGTTACCTATAATAGGTAAGGCATTAGGTGTGTTATTTGGAACGGTGTCCGAAGATGAGATAAGGTTGATCAAGAGGAAGCTGACGCAGGTAGAGCAGAGGCAGCAATCGATGGCCCAGGTAGTTAAGGAAAGTGTATCGATACTTAATGTTACTAGGTTGGAAGTGGCTAAGAACAGGGAGAGTATTAATTGGTTAATTACATACCTATATGATCTTAGGCAAGAGCTGACGAATGTAACCACAACTATAACAATTGAGTCGGCATGACTCGGACTGGAGAGAGAAAATGGTTACCATAGTAACCTGGCCAACTGTTGTGGGGGATTATATTAATTATAGGCATGGTTTCTTTGAGTTGGTGGTGGTGGAAAAAGAGACAAGTGAGAATGTCGAGTGTGGAAGTTGAACTGGCAGAAAGTGGAAGTGCGGAGCGTACTGGGAACCCAATTGGTGCGCCTTACAAAGACCGGCTTGACCTAGATGCATTAGAACCTGCAGCCGATGTGGGAGAACAGCCCACAGTTGCTGTGAGAGAATTGGAACCCGTAAAAAGTCTAACGGGGCCGGTTGTGAAGACCCGGACCAGTCGTAAGACAAGGTTGTGAAAAAAAGAAATAAAAGGATAATAAATAAGTAAAATATGTAGTTGAAAGAGAGAAACAATGAGTGGTTAATCTTGAAAAAAAACCTGAGTGTTTAATTTAAAAAAACAAAAAAAAGTGAGTGTTTAATTTTGAAAAAAAAGTGAGTGTTTAATTTTGAAAAGAAATGAATGTTTGATTTTGAAAAAAAAAGAGTGTTTAATTTGTAAAAAAAAATTAGTGTTTAATTTAAAAAAAATGAGTGTTTAATTTTGTTGAGTCTTGACTCAATGTTGAATCTCGCCTATTGCATGGAATAATAATGCAACACAAAATGTACTTAGAACAAGAATGTATTATAACAAGAAAGTGTACACAATAAGTACATATAGTATTTCTGTATATTTCTGGGAAGACGTTCCTGGAGAATGTGTTGACTAGTCGCAGTCGATCAGATTCTCTAGTTGGATCTCGTGATTCTCTTCTTCTTCGTCTTCCGGTACCAACCACTATTTATGTAGTTGATAGTCACCTATGCAGATTAGGTGGATCCCACCACAACACCCCCCTCCCAAGCCTTGGAATCCTTTTGGATTTCAAACTGGCTTCTATATGGGATGATGATTATGGTTATTCCTTTGTAGATCCCCTTTGCATAGTTCATATATATATCTGTTTTTTTTTTTCAATATCTTTTTCGTTTTGGATTCACGTCCAATGGGTCCGTGAACTTTCGTTTCCTACCGGATCTTCTCGGTTCATGAGCACTCTGCGGAGGTTCTATTTGAAAAGTATCATACATTACATCAATGGGATCTTCCTCCTCATCCGGTATACTCTCTTCATGCTCTAGCACGTAGCATCTTTTGAGTTGGTTCTGGTGCCTCTTATGAGTATTCTTCGGCCCTTTTATTATGTAAATCAGGTCACCGATTCTCTTATCCACTATGCCTCGCTCCCAGAACTCAATGTTGTTTCTATAGCACTTGAAAAAGACCTTCTCTCCGGGGGTGTATCTTTTTCTAGCTGTATACATAGTGTTCTTTATTCTATTTCTTCCTGGCAAAAGCTTGTCAAACACTGACTTAACTTTCCTAGCGAACATTAGTTCAGCTGGTGCCATGTTTGATGGTGTTCTCTGGTTAGGCGTGATTCTGTATACTTGTAGGAATTGCTGAAGCGCCTTTTCCGTTGGAACTCCTGAAGCTTTCTTCAGAGCGCGCTTTAACGTATCTACAAATCTTTCTGCGAGTCCATTGGATCTCGGATGATACGGCGGCGTCGTTATGTGGTTAATTTGATATAACTCACAAAATTCCTTAAATTCGTCAGAAGTGAATTGTGTACCATTGTCACTCACAATACACTCTGGCACACCGAACCGTGCAAATAGTTCATGCAAAAAAGTTGTTGTGGTATTGGACGTAGGCTTTTTGCAGCGTAGTACTTCCGGCCATTTTGTAAAGCTATCTACCACTATTAAGTAGTAATAATCTTCTACTGGACCAGCGAAATCAATGTGTAATCTTTCCCACGGATGATCTGTCTTTGGCCATGGTTTGTGTACTATAGGTGGTGCCTTAGCTGCTAACGCACACCCTTTACATCGATGAACCATGTTTTCGATATCCACATCCATTCCTTTCCAATATACAAAGCTTCGCATTAAGCTTTTTGTTCTATTAATCCCCGGGTGACCCATATGAAAGTCCCGTAGGATTCTTTTCTGCAACTTTTTTGGTACTACTACTTTCTCACCACTTGCGAAAGGCACGTTACGTTTCTTTTTAAATATAGGCATAGTATTTTCTTTTAATTCAAATTTAGCTTCAAACTTGTTACATCTTCCAAGACCAGGTGTAAAGGTTTCCGGAAACTTTTTCTTTAATTCATCTTTAATGTCCTGTCTTGTTTGCGTATTACTTTCTACTTTTCTGCAGAATGAGCTTAACGGTTTATCCCACAATTCGAATGTTTCAATAAAATCTGTACCCAACAAGTTTTCTCCATTTCTCAGAATGAAAACTTTTATTTTTTTAACGATCCCATTCAATTTCATTGGAAGTACAACCTCGCCTTCGAAGTTAATTTGCTTTCCAGTTACCGTTCGAGCGAGTTTCGTTGACTTCATTATAGTAGGCCTTTTTAAAATTTTCCATGTTTTATCGTTCATTATTGTTAAATCTGACCCTGAATCGAGTTGAAATTTGATATTCTTTTTGAATATTTCAGTCGTCACATATTTCCTCAAATCTCTATCTGATTTGATATTCGAATTTGTTTGTCTAATTCGGTTCTTGCATTTTTTCGTTTTACAACAAGATCCTTTGTGACCATTCTTTTGACACACGAAACATTTCTTATTTCTATATGGGCAATTTACCTCCCAATGTCTTTCGTTACAACGTCTGCAATTATATGGTGGGACTTTTTTATTTTCGTTCTTTTTATTTTCTTGTCTATTATTAAAGTACGCTGAATTTTTTCTCCAATTTTTCTGTAATGGGTACTTTGACTGCTTTTTTATTTTTTTAATATAAGCAATACCAGCTTTTTCGATTTTTTGCGACTCTTTCTTTAACTTTACAGCCCGTTGACACTCCTCTGCTAACTTTTGCAGGGTAAGGCCTTGTTCAGATTCGAGTTTAGACAAAACTCTACGTCTTATTTCGGCACTCTTACTGGATACCAGTCCTTGAGCAAAAATTAAGCACTTGAATTCTTCAACCGTAATCTCTGCCAATCTGAAATTGTCACAATGTCTATTCACTATAGATGCATATGTTAAGTAATCCTGATCGTCGGATTTAGAGACATTCATGCATAACCATCGCTTATGCCAAAGCGACATATTTGCTCCAAACAGCTCTTTTAGCAATTTCACTGTCTCCGAGAATTCCAATTCAGTTGTTTTTCTTGGTAGAATAAAATCTACAAATTTGCTATGTTCTGCTGTACCTAGCTTTCTTAGTAATAGACTGACTTTTCTTGAATTCGACCAGTTTTCACAGTCTGTGTAGAAAATATCTTCATATCGTTTAAAGTACGCTTCAAACGTTTTTTCTTCGTCTGGCACATAGTTGAAAGTTTCCAGTGAATTAAATATGGTGTTATTAGAATATGAAGAATTTCCCTCATTTGCCTGAAAGTTGATTAATTTCTCCAGTATTAACTTTTGAATTTCTAAAAGTCTTTCATCTTGTTTATCCTGATATTTTTGCAGCGCTATTTGTTGTTTTTGTTGTCTTTCATCTTGTTTCTCTTGATATTTATGCTGTGCTATCTGTTGTTCCCTTATTAATAAGGCAAACTGTTCCTGCTGGGATTTGAATAATTCAGATATGACTTTGGATAGTTCATCCATCTTTAGCTGATAGTGTTCATGCAACAAGGAATATACTTTTAATTTGTGTATCCACGAATATCATATAAGCTGACCAAAAAAATCGAAACAACGTACGACTTTTCTATTTTATGTCTTGCTTTTACATTCACGCCCGTGCTAATCAACTTTGGTATTTTTTTTTCGTGAACAGAGAGCGTCGGACTTTTTTTTTTTTTCGTTTTCGACTTCTGTTCGCGTATTTCAATGACAACGTTTGATTTTCTTATCAGAGGTAATTCGTCACTATATTGTTGAACAAATAATTTACAAAAATAATTTTTTAAAGTTTGTTACCTTTCAAAGTCGACACGGTGTATTTGTGCTCCTTTTAATCCATGCATGTTTTTGTAGTCGGTCAATTTTTCTTTTTAGCGGGTGTCTCGGTGTAGATCATTTTTTAATTTAAAATTACCGTTATTCGTTTACGACACCTTCCAATTTTTCTGAGTGAACGTTCGTTTATGCTTAGTCGTCTTTTAACGAGTTTTACTTATCCAGAAGTTCAGAATCCTTCGTCGTTACGTTAACGTTGGACTTTGAATTAATAGTTTTTTTTTTCAGCCTGGGTTCTTCAATGACTTGTCCCAATTGTTGAAAACTCTCACTATTAATTCTTTCTTCTTTCCTTATGGTTCGTTCTACTTCGTGGCCATTGTTGAAACTTGACGTATGGTTCGTTCTACTTCGTCGCCATTGTTGAAACTCGTTCTACTTCGTGGCCATTGTTGAAACTTGACGTATGGTTCGTTCTACTTCGTCGCCATTGTTGAGTCTTGACTCAATGTTGAATCTCGCCTATTGCATGGAATAATAATGCAACACAAAATGTACTTAGAACAAGAATGTATTATAACAAGAAAGTGTACACAATAAGTACATATAGTATTTCTGTATATTTCTGGGAAGACGTTCCTGGAGAATGTGTTGACTAGTCGCAGTCGATCAGAGTCTCTAGTTGGATCTCGTGATTCTCTTCTTCTTCGTCTTCCGGTACCAACCACTATTTATGTAGTTGATAGTCACCTATGCAGATTAGGTGGATCCCACCACAGCAAATTTTAAAAAAAATGAGTGTTTAATTTTGAGAAAAAAAATGAGTGTTTAATTTTGAAAAAAAAATGAGTGTTTAATTTTTTTTTAAAATGAGTGTTTAATTTTGAAAAGAAAATGTGTTTAATTTAAAAAAATGTGTTTTTGATTTTGAAGAAAAAATGAGGAGTATTCAATTATAAAAAGAAAAAAAATCTAATAGATAAAATACATATGTATTAGGGTTTGTGCAAAAATAATGTCGTTATTTACATAAGTAACATATGTCAGAAAACGACATTATTTTTGCACCAACCTAATAGATGAATGAAGAGATAAATGAGTTGGTGAAAATATGGGAGCATTCCAAGTAGTGAACTGGATGAAAATACTAATTGTTGTGAGATCAATGAAAACATATATTCTCATAGTAACCAAACTTCTTTTTTTTTTGCATGTGAAAATCTGAACAATGAACCTTATTCAGTGAAAGTACGACAGTGTACTTTATAAAGACGCTCTAAAAAGAAACAGAAAAGGACTCAGAACCCGATATCTCGACTTCGTTTTTTTCTTGTTCATGTTTTATTTCTAGAATTGTTCGCAGTTCAAGTCGGACCGGATTGCCGGAGAACCATGAACTTCCAGCAAGGACAGCTGAACGACCCTGTTTCTATTATCGTTTTATTTTATATGGCGCCTCATATGTCATTTACTAGTAAATGACAGATGGGTAAGGGAGGAATTGTAACAGAGAGAGAGAGAGAGAGAGAGAGAGAGAGACCACCCCCCAGGTGGGTTTATTAATCAACGGTTCTAAAGGATTGGGATGAAGGTACAAATTAATTGGGTAGAAGGGATTTCGGAGTAATTCCAGAAATAAGTTTTTCTTTTTAATTAGTTGTTTCTGGGATTGAATTATTAATTAACTAGGTGAATTAATTCCAGAGTCATTAATGGACGGGTTCGTTAAGTAAAGCTTGTGATAAATGGTGAATTGGATTTTGGGTGGTCTGCCGGGCGAAATCCAGCCAGAGCCCTCAGACGAGATAAGTGCTTTTCGCCGGGCTTAAATGGACGTTGTCTGCGGAAAACCCAGCAGGAAGTCCGAATCCGATTTTAGAACATCTTGAAAACTGGGTTCCCGCGGAGTTTCGGAGAGCAGGCGGAAACACATGGTGGTCAAGGCGATTTGCATATTAAAATTCGTGGGCGGTGCCTAAAAATTGTTTAGCTCCGCCTCACTCTATATAAGCTGACTGTACGCTTGAGTCAGACAGAACGAGGCAGTCTGCAAAGAGGAGCGCGTCAGAACGACGCAGAGTGCGTCAAAACGCGGAAGAACACGGCAGAGAGCCGACAGAGAGCCGACAGAGAGCCGGTAGAGCCGGCAGAACGAGAGAGAACGAGGCAGAACGCAAAGGAGAACGAGAGAGAACGCGGAAGAAAACGCAGCGGAAACGGCTTGGTGAATCTTGCTGGTCAGTTGGTTGCCATGCGTCACGAAGACCGATCCGAACCCAGAGATAGAAATAGAACCCGTACGAATCCAGATAACTTCGTCAACAAAGCTGAGAAAACCGACTGCTATATCGGAGGGTGCAGACGAAGATCCACGAATTATCTTCCTTAGACCTGCCGAATTCTATCGGCACGATTTTGTCTTTCTCTCTATGTGACGTTCCGTCCCAAACGAGTGAACCTCGTTAAGACAGTTTGTATTCGTGTAATTTCTTTGATAGTGACATAAAAACAGTAGCCTTAAAGGGCTCTTTGTACAGGAACCCAAAGTGTTGCTTATTTCTTTCTTCTTTGTGCCCTTGCGGTTACCACAAGAACTTTTCTGCACGAATAGCGATTTCTTTCGGCGTGGATCCAGCCATTTAATTCGTCCTACCTCCGGATCGTCTTGAAGGATCGAAATACTGCTGTTTGGATCAAAAATACACAACGTGGCAGATAGTGGGTGGTTCCTTCAGTTCACCGGAGGAGGACCGGGTGGTTTACTTTTCGGCCAGAACCACCGGAAAGACAGGACAGAGCTGTACCCGGCAGGGCTTCTACGTCAGATGGTAATCCTGTTAGTAAAGATTGCGTTAGCTATTGCTTCAGCTGTTATTGATGGAAGAGGTATGGCTACTGGCCAGCGCGTGAAGCGATCTATAATGGTGAGTATGTATTTGTAGTCGTCTACACGTTCCAGTGGACCGACAAAATCCGCGTGTAGGTGGATTCGTCCATCAGGATTGCGAAAAGTTGATGCAGGCGCTTTGGTGTGTCTGCCTTTCTTGGTTGTTTGGCAACGTAGGCACGTGCGGGACCATTGTTTAATATTAGCTGCAATACCGGGCCAGACGAATCTGTCCGATATGGTCCGCAACGTTGCCTTATCGCCGGGGTGAGCTTGGGAATGAAAGTGATCGAATATTGGACGTCGCATTGCTGTTGGTATGTAAGGGCGCGGATTGCCCGTGCTGACGTCACAGTATACGGATTTATCCGTAAACGGAAGTGGTCTTTTCTCGATCTGTAAGGAAGTGTCAGATCGGACGGTTGAGAATGTTTCATCATTTAGCTGTTCGTCTGCTAAAGAGTCAAAATTGAGTGTAGCAGGTTCAATGGTATTGAGGGTTGTACGAGATAACGCATCGGCCACTGTGTTGCTGGTGCCTTTGACGTAGCGGATATCCAAGGTAAATTGTCCTATATAGTACATATGTGAATGTCACGAGGATTGTGCTTCTCGGATTTTGCGTGTAGAGCATACGTCAATGGTTTGTGGTCGGTAAATATTGTGAAGTCACGTCCTTCTAGTATATGACGATAATGCCTGATGGCAGGGACACTGCCAACAGCTCGCGTGAGAAGGTACTATACTTCATCTGTGCCGAGTTGAGTTTAAGAGAAAAGAATGACAGCGGTTTCTCAATTCCGTTAATAACTTGGTGGAGGACTGCGCCGATTGTGTTAGACGATGCGTCAGTGGTGAGAGTCGGTTTTGCGTCATCCGAGGATGTTATGCAAGACAATTTAACACAATTCTCTAATGCGACATTGAAAGAATCCATCTCATCTGCAGACAAAGTAATTTTTGGGTTCTTTTTTTATGCTTAGATAAGAGATTCGTCAGAAGCAGTAGTATGGTAGCACAATTGTTGATAAATTGACGATAATAGTTAATCATACCCAGAAATATTCTAAGTTGACGTAGGGTGGAAGGTGATGGAAAATCAGTAATATCTTTTACTTTTTGGTCCAAGGGAGTTAACCCGTGTTTGTCGATTACGTGACCAAGAAAAGTCAGACTAGGGACAGCGAATATGCATTTCTCAATGTTTAATTTTAAGCCGTAAAGTTGTAAGCGTTGAAAAACTGTTTGAAGATGGTCGTAATGTTCTTCATGTGTTTTGCTGGCTATTAATACGTCATCGATATAGGCGTAAGTGTAGGATAGTCCGCGAAGGACTTCATCAATGAGTTTTTGAAATGACTGTGCTGCGTTGCACAAACCGAATGGCATTCTGGTAAATTCTTATAAGCCAAAGGGAGTTGTTATTGCTATCTTTGGGATGTCGGATTGCTCAATCGGAATTTGGTAAAATGCTTTCCGCAGATCCAACTTGGTGAAAACTGTAGCGCCTTCTAGCGATAGGGCAAAATCTTTGATGTGGGGATTGCATATTTATCCGGGATGGTTTGGACATTTAGTAGCCTGTAATACCCGCACGGACGCCAGTTGTGATCATCGGCCTTTGGGACCATGTGGAGCGGAGTAGCGTAAGGACTAGAGGATGGTTTGATTATGCCCAGTTTGAGCATATTGTCAAACTCGTCCTTAGCTACCCGAAATTTGTTAGGGTATAGACGACGCAGTTGAGCATGAACTGGGGGTCCAGTCGTTTTATGGTATCAGTGGCATTATGCTTGATCGGCTCTGCACACGTAAATGGTAATAACAACGATTTGTATTTCTGTAGTAATTTTTCATAGCCATTTGCTTTGGGTATCAAAACTGTTAAACCAATTGTAGAGTGCCTTGATGTTAATCCGCGGCGCTGTAGATTCATACGTGCGTCAGTAAGCGTACGCGAAGATAAGTCAACGGATAGATCATAATGTGCTAAAAAAATCTGCGCCTAGGATTGGCATTTCAACATCGGCGATTGTGAAGGTCCAGACGAATTCCCTTCGTAGTCCTATGTTGACATGACTCGCTCGCGATAGGTGTTAATTGATGTGCCGTTAGCGGCCTGTAATTTTAATGAAGCTTCCTTGAGTGATATTGTTGATTTGTCGCAATTTTTGAACGGTACGATGCTGACTTGTGCACCGGTGTCAACCAAAAAATTAAGGTTGCTATTTCGGTCACAAATGTAGGACAGGCGGTTTTTATTGCCATTCCTGGCAGCCAACGCCTTCAATAGTTGCCAGTCAGGTCGTTTCCCTGTAAGTCTGTTGGGAATGTGTTTCGGAAAGCAGATGGCGGCTGGCACTTCCTAGCGTGCGCGCCAAACACCTCGTGGTACCAGCAATTACCATGTTGCCGGTGACGAGGGCGACGCGACGCTGAACGCGGTCTACGATTATGGTGCCGGACAATTGAATTGCTCCGACTTCTAGGCTTGTTTTGAATTTCATCAAGCCGAAGAGATAGTTTCTGTAGCTCTGATGTCATAAGTTGTAATTTTTGATTGAAATCCGGAGTGAAGTCGTCTGACGGGCTTACGGAGGAGACTTGCCGAGTTGGTATGGTGTCTGATATTTTGTCGGCAATCACTTCTAACTTCTGGATGCCAACCTCATCTGTGAGCGCGGCTAATATTCGTACACCTTCAGGTTGTAGTTTATCTAGCCACATCTGTTTCAGGACAGTGTCAAACATGGCATTGCTGCCGAGTAATGATTGTGGGAATCGTCCATGTTATTTTAACATCCCTGCTGTAGGAACAATCTATTTTTCACGCCCACGTAAATTAGCTTATCCAACGAAAACCTAATTTTTCCGAACTAAGAATTCTATTGGCTTACAGCTCAAAAATTCGAAAGCTCACGTGAAAAGAAGTAAATTGCGCCAAAATTCTGTGAGCCGATTTTGAGATCCGAGAACTTATAAAAGGAAGATTTTGGACTGACCAAGTCAGTCAGCGGATCGAGCACAGAGAGATGCCAAACAAAACCACGCAACTCAAAATAATAACTTTCCCGTGCAAAAAGAACATCACTGACTCAACGACGACTTGGCTCGAATAATCCTCTGTGACCAAAAAAGAACTTCGAACTTCAAACAACTTTATTTAACTAAAGTGAACAATTATATTCACTACTATTCAAGTAAAATTACAATCGAACTAAAACCTTAAACTACAGTTAAGGGTACGCAACTTCGAACGACTTAACCAAAAAACAGTACATAAATAATTACATACACATTCACGTTGAATAGTAAATGAACATTTAATTTACCAAAAAAAATCATTTGACTATAATTTTGCAATAGTTCACGAATATATCGAAACACTCAAACAAACCTGATATTTTAGTACAAATACAAACACACCAACATTTGATATCTCAAAACATTATTGTAAATATTTTCTTAATTATATATAAATATGCGTATTGTTTGAATCGATTTTTTTTCCTCGTTGTGTTTCATATTGTAAAATATTTTATTGTTGAGGATGAATGATTTAGAACACACCAGCCTAACCCCAAAATCCTTCTGATTAATTCCAACATTCTAGTTAAGAAAACTTAATACATTTCACTCGTCCATAACAATTGCATTCGGCGCAAGAGTTGAGATGGTTTGCTAGTTCCTATGGTTAAATTCCTTTATTCTACGTTCTTCTGAACTCCCTGTGTGGTGTAATATGGCTTGCCTGAGTACTTCATATGGCTTGTCAGTCGGAAGGCTTGTGAGAATGTCTGCCGCTTCTGCAGCCACCTCTGCAGGTAATTTTTTAACGACGAAGGCAAACTTCGATTGCTGCGATGTGATGTGTCGAGTCTGGAATATCGCATCGAGTTGTATAAACCACATTTGTGCGTTAGAATTGTATGCAGCATTTCTAGTCTCGTTGCAGCCTCAGTCTGGGCAATCGGTTCAACCATGTCGATTCAATGTAATTTTGGAGGGAAAACAAAAAGATTTCGCGCCTTTTTGTTTTGTGTTAGATCAGTTCTCGCTATGCGAAAAACTTTCCTTTTAGAGTGCTGTGTGTCCTGAACGTCGTGTTTACCAATTTAGTTGGTGCAAACGTCAGCGGTCATTAATTTTGTTAACGCCGTCGGTTTCACTATTTCTTTGGTTGGAGCAGACTTGAACGTTGGTAGTCACCGATTTTGTTGATGTAGATGTAAACGTTGGTAGTGATCAAATTTTGTTTGCTGTTAACGTCGGGGTTTCCAATTTTGTAGGAACGTCGGGGTTACCAATTTTGTTGCAGACTGGCGAATGTATTTTATATCAGAAGGTTAGGTTATCAGAAGGGTTAGTGATGTTGGTGTTCTTAGACATTCATCCACAACAAATTAAGAAACAAGAATATTGAAGGCAAATCATTCAATAGAAATCAAAGTGAAAACAACATAATTAAAAGTTTAACAATAACATTGATTTATAAAATTAACATGCGCAATTAAGTCAAATATTGTTGGACAAGTGTGAATGGTTGAATTGATTATGTAGTGTATTTATGTCAAGTTTCAGTGTGTGTGAAACTGTTACTAATGTTTGTGTGTGAAATTAAACAAAGTGGTTGGTCGTGTACAAAAATGTCTTTTGTGAGAGTTCAGTCAATAGGGTGTACGCGTATGTTTGTTTAAATTAATGTCCAAAGTTGGTAAGAGTTGTGTACCTTTAGTTGTTTTGGTGTTTGATTGAATGTTTACAAATACTTATTTAGTAGTGTGTTATTTCACTTTCTTTAGTATAGTAAGCAATTGTTCCTCGGAGAGCGAAATGCTGTTGAGTCAGAGAAGTTTGCGCGGGAAAAGTGTAGTTGGTCAAAGTTTTGACTAGCGTGGATTAGTTTGGCATCTCTCCAGGGTGAATTTCTGACTGGTTCGAATAGATTCGAACACTTCTATTTATTGAGTTTTGGGTCTAAAAATCGGCTCAAAAACTTTAAGCGCGTAAAGATATTTTCGCTTAAACTTGCTACAGTTTTAGAGGTCTGAGCCAATGAAAAGTCTAGTTTGCTGAAACTAAGATGCTGATTGGTTAATAGGTGATTATTGGTGTAAAGTGCATAATCCCGGAGGGGTGAAAGGTAGTTATTGACTATTCCATCAAACAAAGTCCTTAAGTACGAAACACGTCACACGAAAACTTTTTCCACTTTGTCATAGTCTTTCCCCCTAATATATATACAGGAAAATACATGTTGACAACACGAATATTATGAAAATAATAAACAAAATCTTCAAATTCTCGAGGACCTCTATATCAAAAGAATCTAACCAAAACTGAATAAAATTTATTCCGAGTATAGCAATGTTTTAAAATGCATTGAATTTACTAACATTTAACACCATTCTGCAATTTACCATCTCTGGTTATCCCCTTTACATTGTGGACACTTGTTTACAAAACATCGTGACCACAACGGTTAATTTTAAAATAAATATAGCAGAACGCGTTCGTGCGTGATGCAAAAATCACCATCACAACGATTACAGTTACATTAAGTTTGTCTTTGCAATTCACTCCTGAGGATTATCTTGGAGTAGATCAAAAGTACTTGGGTTAACAAAAAATACGGCCCCTTCCTTGATGAATTTCAACAACAACAACAAGATAATTAGAAAACTAAAAAGGATTATTATGAAAATAAATAGACATAATATGTCTATATTATTTAGTGAAACATGCTTAAATTAAGATATGCTATAAAATACACACACACACACACACACACACACACACACACACACACACACATATATATATATATATATATAACATTAATGATAATATAACAACACAACAGTATTTCATAACATTGAACCTGTAACTAATTAGTGCTGGTGTAAAATCAATGTTTAATTTTAATGTCTAAAAGACAGAGCTACTAAAACTCAATTAGACACAAAAGAAAAACAAGCGCAACTGGCAGTTTCACGTTGGGTGCTTTTCAGATGCCTCCAGATCGTCCAGTGGGAAACTGACATTTGCGTTGCCATACCTGTTTTATGTCATTAATTCATTGGAACGCGTGTGCGCGTGTGTATGTGTGTGTGTGAGAGAGAGAGAGAGAGAGAGAGAGAGAGTGTGTGTGTGTGTGTGTGTGTGTGTGTGTGTGTGTGTGTGTGTGCGTGCGCGCATGAGCACGCGCCTGTGCGATTTCCTTTTTTTTTTACAAAAATTTGCGAATTAATGAAGAGGACATGAGTGAAATTTTTCTTTACTTTCCAAGTTTTGAATGTTGTTTTTTTTTTTTGTTTTTTTTATATTTTTCTTGTCAATTTGTTTTTCTTTGTTTTCTTCCGGTTGATTTGTAATTTTATCCGAGACCGGATGTTACTAGTTCGCAAAGCTTTTTACAGCGACTATACCATATGATTTACTCAAAGAAGAAAAAGAATTGGACACTTTTGAGCATTTAATTTAAGATTTTTAAATAAGTTTGATGCTTGAATAAGTATTAAATTTTGTCCCATTGCCTTCATAGTCCGGTTTCGTTAGAATGAAACCGAACAGGAAGTAGGACATGTTTGTTGGTTGTGAAATCAAGATAATGATTAATAATTCACATTCAAAAGCATTTATTTTTTGTATAAATGTAGGTTATCCTAAGATTCTCAGTAAGAATTATAGAATATAGTTATTTTATATTTTTTGAAAATCTCTTTTTTTGTGGGGGATCCATTGTTATTATTTTTTAGTGACTTTTTTTTTTTGCAGGTGTGAACTTTGGCCAATGAGAGAAGGCGTTGCATTGTGATTAACCAATGGCATGAACAGTTGTTTCTGGATAACAGCATCCAGATAGTCAACATGGAAGCCTGGGTATGGAGTTGACACTTACGGTCAACCCCGATCTGCTCGCCACGATGCAATGGAAGCGGGTCTTGGAAGCATTTAATTTAGGCATCAAACCGAAGCCCGCTGATTATTGTTGTCGTAAGAAGAACAACATTCTAAAACACTAAAGCCGACAAACGAACGATTAAAAAATTATTTTCCTTAGACGGAGAGAAAATTTCTGCTTGGTGAATAATACCAAAAATTTGAAACATACATCAGATCCATCGAGAAATTTACTCAAGAATATTATTCTGTACTTGTGTATGTAATATATCTACCTATTTATATATTCCTGCACATACATATATACCTAATATGTATGCAATGCTTATATTATCACAACTACATTCACTCCCGCTTGTGACTAGGACCCTTTTAGTTTGAAAGAATAGATTCTTTCTTTAATTTTTTTTTTTTTTGTATATTAGTGTTTTGGTTTCGTTTTGCGATTCTCTTTGGTTTAATTTTGAATGAAGTGTTTTCTGGACGATCGGCTTTAACCTCCTCCCTAAAAAAAAATTAGTATTATTTACTTGAAAATTACCAGACTTAACTTTTTTTTTGTTTTTACTTCTCCTCTCAAGACTCACGCACAAAAATTGTTTTTAACCTAAAAGAATTACATCACAAGATTGTGATCAAAATAAAAATATTAATTTAACAAAGGAATAAAAATCTAACTTTGCTTTTCGCAAGAAAAAAATATCTTGCTGCACTACTAATTAGTTCTAATTTTTAATTTCAAAACCTAATTCTGTACGAAGTTTACAAAAACAAAAACAAACAACAGCAATAAACAAAAAATAAATAAAACATTTTCTGATTTATTTTTATTTTTTAAACTTAAAAAAATACCAAATATGATAAAGTATTTTGTGGGGAAAATTAATTTTAAAAAAAAGAAAGAAAAGTTCAAATAGCTCGTTGTAAATGAATGAAACTAATATAGAAGAAGAAAGGTAAAGAAAGATAAATTAAAAATTCTCCTCCCACGTAAATTTTAAGGGAAACAAAACTAAAAAGTGAGGAAAATTTATATAACTCAATTTATTTAACTGAATCTTGATATTCTATTGTTATTATTTTAACAATCATATGGAAAAAAAAAATGAAAAATAAAATCGCTGACTCAATTTAAATTTATTGATTTTTATTTTATTTTTTTACAATTTTTTTTCGTTTTATTATTTCTTCAGAAACAGCTTCCAAGTATAAATTAACAAAAATATCTAATTAAAGAGGCAAAGAAAGTATACATTTTTTTTTGTATAAATTTGAATAAAAAGTAAAATTATTTTTAAAAATAAAATTCTTCATGAGAACTGATTAATTTAATTTTATTTTTTATTAAAACATAGTTTTATTTCCTTTTTGTTTATTTTGTGAGGATTTTTAAAAAAATCGGCAAAATTAAATTCATAAAGGAAAAATTTAAGATTTTACACTTTCACAGCAAGGACAGTTTTCTTGACACTTGTAAACAATGATCTGGACAACAAAAAAAAAGATTTTTTTTTTCGCATTTACTGTTTCATTTTTAAAATATTAAAATAAAATTTATGTCTTAGATATAAAAAAAAGAAACGGAGGTCTTTATTTTATTAAATATTTTCAGATAAATAATACTGCCATAGGAGGAAGGGAAAAAAAACATCGAGAAGAACTTGTTCTTTCTTACTGTCTTACAGAGAAAAAAAATCTACGAAACAAATTCTTTTTTTTTTCTATCCCCCCTCCAAATATTTCCTTTTTTCTTTGTATGTTAATCATCTGACAATGGTGAAATTTCTCCTCCATCCCGACTCTTTTCTTCACATTTTATTATTCACCAAAGATTATCCAATATGAAACAGTTGAGGCCTGTGTAAATCCATTTATTATTATTTTATTTTTTTTACTTTTTAATTACTTTTGTTTTAATTTAACAGCCTCTTGTGATATTTTCATCACCCTTTTACGTCATATGTAATTGCTTTTCTTTTTTTTTTTGGCAATTATGTATGTATTTTAAGAAGAGAGATTTCAAAAAAGGTGATTGTTGAGAACTCGTTTAAAAACAAAAAAAGGTGAAAAGCATTTTATCTTTGTACACAGATTTGCAGTGCGGACACACACCCACACACGAAACAAGTCTTTACATATTATTACAAAAAACAAACTAAAAAAAAAAGAATAATATCCAGAAATAATCTGCCAGAATGGAGGTTGACCCTCCATCACTGACAAACTGCCCATCTGTTGTGGTCAGTGGGGGTCCTGGGGGCCCTTCAGGACTCAAACGCTCAAATAGTGCCCCGATGATCAATATTCTTACCACATCTACTGTGGATTACAGGTAAGTTTTTTATTTTTATTTTTTACTTGTAACCATTTCCATCAGCTAAACACTGACATTTCATTTCTTTTTAGAATGAAAAACCAATAACAAATATATTTAAAAAATAACAACACTCGGAAAAAGAAAAGTAAACTAGACATAAAATTCGTCTCAGTGACGTTTGGGTTTCCTTCTCGAATTACCCCTTCTCATTAATTAATTAAAAAAAATCTGTTTTTTTTTTTTTAGATTAAAAACTTTGAACATTTATGTTTTAACTTGGAGTAGTGATTTTACTAAAACTGAAACACCTTTTAAATGCTTTATATTCTTTTCACAAAGATTTGTATTTAAAAAAATTAAAAATATTTTCCAATGGAGTTTTTTTAGTATTTTTAATATTTATTTTTATATTTACAATAAATCAATTTTGTGGAATAATAATTGTTCAACTTTAAAGAAAAACTTTATTTGTTTTCCTAGGAAATTTTTTTTTTCTTTTTTAGTACTCAAGTTGATATTTAAATTACATGAAAATTTATTAAATTTTCCATTGAAATATAATTGTTTGATAAGATTTTATAATAAAATTTATTTCAATTTTAGAATTCATTGATTTATTACTAATTGCTGTAAAATGTAGTTTCTAAGTTTGATTAATAATGTAAAAATGTCTAGATATGACCAGTAATGGCAATAAACAGAAAAGAATTAAAAACTATCTGGAAACTGGAATTTAGTTATATTGCTTCTTGAAAATGGGACACCTGACAAAATATTGCATGAAAAAAATGTTCATCTCAAATTGTTAAATACTTGAAAATGTAAAATACATGTGACATGATGTTCCTGTTTTATCATCAGTAACTTAGAATTCGGACAAAATGAACACTTGTATTTATTTAGAATCATAACGAGTCAAATGGAATTTCTGAGACACATAATGAGAAGAGTGGGCTTGAAGAATTTGACACCCATTAGGTATATTGGGAGCAAGCGGGGTGGAGAGAAACAGAGTAACCTACTTAATGAACTTGTGTATAATGGATGTCAAAAGAGGGATAAACATTGCTAAGAGCTACAAATGATAGGAAATGTGTGTAGAGCCATGATTACCCATGACCTGAAGTGAAATAGCACATAAAAAAGAATTTATAGCTGGTGTTATTTAATTTATTTTGTAATTATTAAAATAATTGTCTATTGCTGATGAGATTTTAATTTCTTGACATAAAATGTAATTCTTTTAGTTTCGGCTTGCTTTTGACTTTTCATATTTGGTGAGGTGTACAGGGTTTTCTTTTGAGGTAAAAGAAGACAACAGTGATTTTATTTTCTCTTCAAATACTTTTTTTAAGTAATTTTTTAAAATCCTTTTGTAAAAGGATTAAGTGACATGTGAAATTGTTATGAACATAAAAAAAGAGTATACAAGTGAAATATTTTGATAAGACTTAAAACAAACCCAAAAATGTCCAGAAAAGATCTTTTCATTTTGTTTTGTTTGCTAGTTCTTTTATGTGATTATGCTGAAAAACTGTGGACATCCGGATGCACTTTCTCTCTTCAACTTTAACTTAAAATTCAAGGTCAGTCTCAATAAAAACAAATTTGTAGTAAAATTATTTTCTTTAAAGAACTTCCACAATTTGAAGGACAGAATTAAGTAAATTAAATTCAAGGGACAAGACTCTAACTGAAAAATTAAAAGAAATGGCCCCTTTTTTCCCTTCTTTATGTAGTTCCAATTATATTAGTTTAATAATAGGAAATTAAAAAAAAAAATCATACAAAATGCATGAAATTGAAATTTTAATTGTCAGATTTCTTTACTTAGTATCTAGAAAAGTGTTTTACAGTGCAAATACTTAAATTTTGTCAATTTTTCAAATTATATCATTTTTCTTAACAAATTTTCACTTGTCTTCTTTTTTATTTTGCACATTAATACTGTATAGTGTGACCCCTGAATATTTTTGCATGAATTTTAACCCCTCCAGAAAAATTTACCTGTGTATAATGCAACCAGTCACTAAAAATGCATGATTTTTAACCTTTTCAAAAAATTACCTGTGTATAATGCAACCCCTGTTTCCCATAAAAAACTGATCTTATAAACTCGCACTATACTCAAGTATATAAAGTAAGTTTATTCTAAACCCTTTAATAGCTTATTTTTCCCCTTTGGGTAGTTACTTTTTGTGTAATAGAAAAAAAAGTCATTTCAAACTTTAAAAGTATTTGGAAATTTTCATCCAATTTTTCTTATAATAAATTATAAATCTTTCTTCAAAATCTGTGAGAAATATTAGTAATTAATAAGATGAAATTTCCTTCTCTAATATGAACTTTGTTTGGTTAACTTGAACTTTTCTAAGCTTGTCTGAATTTCTGGGCTGATGAGTTATCCTTATTTGCACTATTCACATGCAGACTATTGTCTTCATCTTTGTTGTTGTTATCACATCTCTGGCCTTCATCGGTGTATATCGATGTGTGTAACCTACAAAGAATCCCAAACTGAACCATTTATTTAACCTACAAAGGTAGACTCTTTTCATTCTACCACTCATATCTAGAAATATTGTCTAGTTCTCATTTTTTACTACTGCTCAGTTATTGCTTGCCATGTTTTCCACTGAATCCAAGTACACACTGCCTAGCCCAGGGATTGAACTCTCAATTACTAAGTCACCAAATTCATGAACCAACATTTTAATCCACTAGGCTATTGTCCTGTAGATTAAATAGATGGTTCAGTTTGGAATTCTGTTGGTTACCTGGATTTTCTAAGCTTCTCATAGGCATTCACACTGGCAGTATTGTGATTCTGGGATGAAATATTCTCATTCTTACACATTTTATTAGATTTGACTAGTCACTTTATTAGTATTACATTTCCAATTAATCTATTTTCCAACTGTTGAATTGATTTAATATTCATGTATAAATTCTATTATCTTGGGAATATCTGCAGCTTGCTAGCTGAAAAGTAGCAAAAAATGTGTGCAAAAAGCAAAACAAAAAAGACAGACTTGTCAAAATGTTTAATGAAAGTAATTTATCAGAATCTCAAAACAGTTTAGTAATGTTGCTATTGTTGAGGAGGCACGAGTGGAGTAATGGATAGAGGCTTGGGTTGAGGAAAAAGAGTCAAGTTCGAATTCCAGACAAATCCATTACATTCACTTATGTGCCAATGCCCTTGGGGAAGGTATGAAGCCTCTTCTTCTCCCCTCATATATGGGTAAATAGTGGGACAGACCGAGTTCTATAGTCTTGGATGGCAACTGGTCTACCGCAGAAAGAAATGGCAACCTACTGTTGGAAAAAATCTACCTTGTCAGTCATGTATCGAAAGATACATGATTGCCTAATTCAGTCAGTTGTGTGTCATGCGTGTATCACACATGGCACATAACTGACTGACTTGTTATTATGACTATGCAATAATCAACAATACAGCATGGAATAAAATCAAGAGACACTAGCAGAAAGATTAGATTGGTTGCTAAATATGTCAGACCTGAGCAAAGTCAGAGAGTATGTTGGCGGAAATATGACTCTAATAAGCCAGATGGTAACACCTGTTGGAATAAGTTGGTCTATGATGATGATGGTGATGATGATGATAATTCCTCACCTTACAAATTCTATTGGTGGTGCTGCTAATATTTTAAATCAATATAACATAATTTATTAGAATATTTCAAGAACTATATTGTGGCTGTCTTCAACTTGCTTTCTGAAGTAAATAACATGGAAATGAAGTCGATTAGGAAATTGCTGAAAAAAATCGTACACAAATATAGAAAATTTAGAGGTTGATTCTAGTATTCCATAAGAACCTTATACAAGGTGTAAAAAAAAACCTTTTTCTGCAAAATTCTGGTGTTTCATCATTTGGTCAGACCAAGAAATTTTCAGAACCCCAGTTTAGTATTAATTTTTATTGTAGTACTTATTGTTATTATAACTAAACATTATTTGATTACATATATGATCATTAATAATCCTTTAGACATAAATTTATGTGCCCCTGAAAACATTTTTCTCCTTTATATATTCCTAAAGAAAAGTCATCTCATTCAAACAATATAATTGTGTGAAAGAAAACAGAATATTTGGTAATGGTATTTTACCTCTTCTTTTAATCAATCTCTGCATGCATACATGTACGCAGACTCTCCTCCCCCTCCATGTAATCCCTAACCCTGGCATCCATGGGTAAGCATTATACATTGATAATAGAGAGTTAATAATCTTTGGTTATAACATTCAGCAGGTCTTTTCTGTTAATTCAACCCAAATAATGTAAAGTTACTTATCGTAAATATTAATTCATCATAAATTATAAATTTTAAATCAAAGTTTGTTTTTATTAAATTATTGGCACTTTTTTGGTATTATAAATTTTAAATCAAAATTTGTTTCACTTGCCTCACAACAACTCCAACCCTCAGAATAAAAAATTACCAAAAATCAGGAAGTTATTCAGATTTCTTAAGTGCAGATGATATTAGAGGTACTTACAATTTTTTACAGTTGACAAAAAAACATTGTTTTGGTCTTGTTTATTGGGGTGAGTGCAAATGGAGACCCTATACTTAGAAATAGCGCACCTGAGTTGCCCACATCTGGAGTGATCACAAAGGTCAACCCAATCAGAGTGCAATGGAAGGATATCTCACTGGGATAATTTGCTGTGAATTTTAGTAAATATAAATTCTTTTTATTTTGGGGTGGATTAACAGAAAAGATTCATCTTCAATTTTTATTTATAATTTTAGCTTTGTATTAAAATAAATTCAAAGTTTTCATTTTGAAAGTATGAAGCTTGCTGCATGTGAAAGCTATTCTCTGCTGTATATTTTATGTACTGCATGTTTTCATTAATTTCTTCATGTTATTTTTATAAAAAAAAACAAAAACAAAACACATACTAAAACAAATAATCATTATAAGCAAAATGGTGCCGTAAGACAAGTAACCAAGTAATTGTTTTAAGTTTTGCCTGAAAAGAAAGTGAGGTGAGTTTGTTAAGTTAAATAAAAAGATTTTAGTTTCTAGAGTGTTTCTAAAGTGAACATTGGGATATTTCTTATCTTGTTACTTTTCTTTCACTTGTAAGGCATAACAAAAACTGGGACATTATTTTGTTTCTGACTATTCATTAAAAAATACTAATTCTGTATTTGCTATAGAGCAGGCCTTTTTACTCTAAATATTCTTTAGACTTTTATTTTTTTATATACATTTTAAAATGACTCTAAGAAAGATGATGAAATGGTATTGTGATGGGAATGCACCACTCACCAGTATTCTTGTATGGAAGAAGTTCCACCCCAAAAAACTTATATTTTGTGAACCAGATTCCTGCATGGATTTGTACTCTTCAGTTTTGGTCAATTATTATCTTTTTTATCCTCATAATCTTCACTTCCTATTTCTTTCTTTTTATGTTTATATTACACACCTCATTCAGTAAACCTCTACCTTGAATGGTTCATGGGCCTTTTATTATGTGAACTAATTAAAAGAAAAATGATGCAAACTAATTTGATATAATTTTAAGGCAGAATTAACAATGAATTATTGAAGATGCAATATTAAAACCACTTAATAAAAATGCATTGATTTCATAATTTCTCAGGTACAAATAGTTTTAAATCTTACCTTTTATAGGTAGGTAATAAATTATTGTTTTTCCTTAATGTTTCTATATTACATTAGGAATGCAGGGGTAGCCTAGTGGTTATCACTATGTAAAACAAAATTGGTAAACTGAGTTTGAATTCTGTTTTTGGCTATTGATGTACACTTTTCCTGGTGTTCTTTTCCATTGCCAGATACCTTAATGAAATATCTCATTACTGGCATGTCATTTTGGTTGACAATGAAAAGCAAAGGCAAATTATTATCCCATAAATATTTTACTTAGGTATAAACTATTAGGCTCATTGTCAGTCTTGACAGGAACTAATAAAAAATATATAATGTTCTTTTTTATTTACTAGATACCCAATACAATGCCAAAGAGCCACTCAAAGTAGAGGGTTACTAAATGAAGTATCGATGTAAGAGGAAGAAGTAAATGGCAGATTGGGATGGTATGCAGGATATAAACAGTTGAATTGATACATGAAGAGGTTAAAAGGGTAGCGGTTAGGAAAGCATTCCCTTGACTGTCTATTCCACACAAAGTAGCAGTTCTCTGGAAGAGAGAGTCTGAGTGGAATGTTTTCCTTATCACTGTAATACTATCTGAAAATCTGAATGAGGATAATTCACTCCTGCGTACATGGAATGGGGAAGGGGTCCTTAACTGTAAAGGTAATTGCACATATATATGATGTTATATCATATATTGTATCTAAAAGGTATTTGCTATTTTAATTTTTTCAGATAGTGCTAAATATCTTGATTACTGAGGTTACTTTTGATGTTCCAATTTTTGTCTGTTTCTTTTGTTTGCATCAGTAAAGCCCATAATATTTAATGTTGACCAAAGGACAAAACATTTGTCTTTTTTTATCCTAATTACACTTGCTTTTTATTTTTTTTTAACAGTAAGGTTCACCCTTTACAAGGCCCTGGGGCCACTCCAGGTATGGGTTTATGGTAGGAGGAAATTTGTGCAGATAGCAGTAGAAGATAACAGTTAACACTAGCGATATCATACAGATATTTCACGTTTTATGAAGAAAATTTATCTCATTTATTTTATTTTCAGTCTGATCTCTCATGTCATATTTTAATATTAAGGAATATCATCATAGAGATTGATGTACAGTGTAACCCGGATATAAGAGAGTTGTCGGGACTGGAGAAGAAATCTCTTATATCCGGGTTTGGTCTATTTTATATACATTAACACAGGCTCTAATTTGGGACCAGATAAAATCTCTCTTATATCTGGGTCTCACTGTAATAATAACCCTTTCAATGCATCATTCAGTCAAATAGAAAGTGAAAACAGGTATCCAGTCAGTAAATATCAAACTTGCAAATTGATCTGTTCAAACTTCCCTTTTATCAATGTTTAATCGACTTGCTGTAGATTCCAGATATCCAGCATCAAGAAGTTCTATTTCCATGTTTATATACTTCCCACTCACTCTCCCAAGGACAGACCACCTCGCTTGTCCTTAGTTTAACATCCGGTTCAAGGGCAATAACTCCTCTTAACAACTCTTCACCCCCCCCCTTTCTTTTTTTGTGACAGCAATTTTAGATATTTTTGATTTTCATTGTAGCAAAGATACTTTAGGTTCAGAGTCCATCCAAATGGACTTATTCTGATTCAGGACAACATTCATTGTAAATATATTTCTTCCTGCTACTTTGCCCCAACCTCTGCACATAATATTCATTCTCCTCCACTTTTCTCTATTAGAAGATCATCCACTTTTGTAGGAAGTGAAACGTTAGTTGGTCAACTTCTGGTTGGAGCTGCTTGTGATTCTATCTCAGTTATGTCACCTTCTTCCATTTGGTTATCTCACCATTTAACTCGCAGCTCATATCACTGTTTTCCTACTCATCTTTTTGTGTGTCCATATTACTAGACACACTGTAAAAGAAAAAACACAATGGTACTTTTGCTTCATGAATACTGGATCATTGTCATAATCAGGTGTCTCCCCATTTCTGTCCGAATACACTCTTCAGAAGGTTCCCTGTGTCTGACAAGTTTCTTTTTCTTTTTTTGTTAATTATTGTAGAAAATAATGGCTTCTGTAAGGTCAGCCATGGTTAATGTTGCAAGAGCCAAAGTACTTTTGACTTATCTTTTAATATATTTTGACTACCAAGAAACAGACATGTCCAATTTTACCGACCAAAAATAATATATATCCTCTTTGTGATCACCCATAGAATAGATTAGCAAAATGAGTCATCACTATAAGAGCAACAATCTTTACTCTTTCAAACTTGTCCAAAGCAGAAATGTCTCTGCTTTTCTTTTAGCTTTCTTAATTTGTTTAATACAATCACCATTTTTCTTGCTTCAATACTGAACTTTGTTCATAGCTCAGCTCTAGTCGAGTTTGAGTTAGCAATCATTTAGGCTGACCAATTAATTGCCTGATTTTTGTAACCGTGTAATATTTCCTCTTGAACATTTTGCTTAATTTTCAATGTGACAAGCATCAGGTTTTTATCAAATTCATCCTACCCAAGTATTTTGCTTTTTTCAATTTACTTTACTTTCAACCCAATATACATAAAATTAGTAGATTCTTCTGATTTAACTTTGCAAATTTTATGAATCTGGACTATAATGGTCATATGAAAAAGAAAAACACTTCATTCAGCAAAATACGAGGGTCATTCAATAAATAAGGTGAATTTTTCGGTATAAGGACTTCTAATACAGATAGAAGCTTACCTTTTTTTTTTTTTCAACGTAGTCTCCCAGCACTGTCACACACTTTTCCCATCTGTGCACAAGCTTCCGTATTCCCTCAGCGTAAAAATCTTTGGACTGATGTCTCAGCCAGTCGCTCACAACACTTTTGACTTCATCATCACTTTTAAAATTCGTGCCTCTCGTGAACGCTTTCAAGGGACCAAATAGGTGAAAGTCTGAAGGGGCAAGGTCTGGGCTGTAAGGGGGATGAGGGAGCAGTTCCCAGCCCAGCTCATTGGTGGTCTGCACCGTTTGGGCTGCTGTGTGAAGCCTTGCGTTGTCATGATGCAAGATGACTCCTTCTGACTGATGACCCCTGTGTTTGTCCCAACAGATCAGCTCAAAGTCCGTGCAATGTCATCCACTGTCACCCTTCTGTCAGACTGAATGAGGTCATTGACTGATTCGATCACTTCAGGAGACCTCACTTCTGTTGGCCTCCCAGGCCTGTCTTCATCCTCAACACTGCTCCGTCCTTCTTTAAACAATTTAGCCCACTTGTAGACATCTTTTTGTTGAAACATGTGGCACCATACACAGTTGACATTCTCCTATGAATTTCAACTGGTTTGCACCCTTCAGCAACCAAAAACTTGATAACTGACTGCTGTTCAATCCTGGAGCATGCTTCTTGGTCGGCCATCTTTGTTAATCGCCAAAACTCTCAAAGTTTTTTTTTAATCTGCAAAAGAAATTAAATCCATGTGAAAAAGAAGTAAAACAAAAAAATAAAAATAAAAAAGAGTAAGCTTCTATCTGTATTAGAAGTCCTTATACCGAAAAATTCACCTTATTTATTGAATGACCCTCGTATATACTCTAAAACCGTGTCCTTGCAGAAAAGCACTTTTAATGTCCATTAATTTAAGTATGCATCTATTTGAAGGTATTATTTCATTGCAATTAGAAGGCCTTTAGATGTGTAGGGGAATAGCATTATCTGCTTCCATGTTTTGGAAAATTTTCCTACTTGTCTTACCTGAATAACTTTTTTTCCACAGATCCATTTTGTATGTATTCTTGGATGACTATTATCAGGAACTTATTCATATATTTTGTTTTCAATCCTGCTCTGTAGTTCTTTTTTTTTCTTTTTCTTATTCACAAATTCTATTTACTGACATCACAAGTTCACTATCAGATATATATATATATTCTGTATAATTTGTTTTCCAGCTTGAGACACCATATTCAAAACAACAAACCTCAGGGGTTCACCAAATCAAGAAGTGTTATTTTTGTATAGCTTTTGACTGATTATCACAATATTTGTTAAATAATCTTCTGCTTGACTGTTTGTGATTTTCTCTGTATATGGACTGCCTTTGACCAAGTGAAAAGTGCAGAGACAAATACTACACCTAGAAGGCCTACCATCAGGCCCTGGAGGATTTAGTAGAACAATAAAAGTTTCAGTACTCTCTTTGTATTTCTACCATTTCTATTAGAGCCAATAACCAAAACAGACTTTATCAGATGCCTCTGGTTAACTTGAGTTTCTAAATATTTTTTTTTTTTTTGTAACTAAAGTCTATATCTATCTCATCTTTGACCTAAATTGCTGAAACCTTATCAGTGGAGTTAATACTAGAATACTCTCTTAAGTTGTTCTTACATAGATTTAAGATTTAGCTCATTTACTTTGACTCAACTTGCTTTTCATTTTCTTGTTATAAATTTTCATAACTCTCTAACTCCGATTTTGATAATTTATCATTTCTCTCAACTTTGTTAAAGGACAAATCAAAACTCAAGTACTCCCAACCTGACATATCTGTAGGTTTTTGAAATGTCTGAAAACTTCATAGGGTATAAAAGCAAACTGGTTCCTGTTTTCTTAAAGTGTCAAATTCTCTTATAAAGTTTTTGCCATTCCATTGTCTTCATTCAGATCCTTTAATCTGTTAAGGTCAGAAGTTCCCAAATGCACCTATGTTTCACATTCTTACAGTCTAGGATCACCAGAATGTGCTCACAATTAAGTAGCACTATATTTTCAATAGGCAATGTTAACATCCATCACATGATCAACTAGAGCCACAACTTTTATAAAATTGTAGATTTCCCAAACCATATTTTATATCAAGTAATAGCAAGGAGGCTAAATCTGGTATCATTTGAAAAAGAAACCAATTTCCTACCATATAAAACCAACTTATAATACTTGATTTCAACAGTTTTTGAGATATATCAATTTACTTGTACTAATAATGTATGCAGATTTTTCAACAATTCAGTCAGGACTCCAGGGATTTAACAACTGAAATCTCTTAAGAGCTGATAGGGTTAAACCCATCTTACAGTACAGTCATTCTAGATATATCTTTCTGCGGGAGAAAAACAGCAGATGCTCTTTTCTTTGCTTCAACATTTGTAGCCATGGTTTTATTCTTTTCTGTGACTCTTATCTATTTTTAGCAGAGGTAGGATTAAATATTTTGAAGCCTCCTTTTTATTTTATTTTTTAACTGCATGTTTCTATCACATACGTCTGTAAAACATTGATGACAGGCACTTAGAAATTTAGATTTTAATATCAGAAGATATCATGTGTTGACTTTAATAATTACATCCTGTTACTAATATACAAAATCATCTTTACCAATATTTAATTTGCTTGTCATAGATTCCACATGTTCAATATTTATTTTTCTATAAAAAATGTGGCATGTAGTGTAAAAATTCTAGTTAGGTGTCTGTCTTAACTATCGTATTATTAACATAGCTAGTTGCACTTATTGACCTAACCATTCTTCATTGTTTCTTTTACTATAACGTCACATTTGTTCTAAATCTTTCATTTAACAATCACTAAAAAGTTACATTCTCTCTTTGAAAAACTTTAACTTATAACCCATATTTACAATTTTGTGTCCGGAGAAAAATGAAAACAATGGACTAATACACGACAACTTACATCCCACTGCCATCGTCAAATAAAGCAAAATATATTTACAAAAACATGTTAGTATGTGTCCTCTCTTCACCCCTCAATGGTCTAATATGAAAGAAAAGTAAGTTAACTGGTTAAAAAATATGAAAAATGTAGACAAAAATGAAAATATACCCATATCACCAAGAAATTTTACCTTCTCTGCTTTAACTGTAAACACACTTTAACCAACTTCAGTCACCAAGGAAAGCATTTATCCTGCCATTGCTGTTAATTCCAATTGCCAAATAACAGTATATTTAAATTTCACTATTGTGTTTTTACAACCTGCTATAGCAACAGCAAAAAAATAGCTTTGACTTAAATCTAGATCAAAGTTACTGCAGTTTGTATTCCAGGAGCCACCATATATAGTGGAAGGAGAAGTAATACTTACGAATAACGTAGAGTGCTAAAAGTTAATGTGGAAAGAAGAAATGGAAATATAGGGAGCTAAAAAAAAAACAAAAACAAGAGATCATTGAATATACATACAAGTTAAACTAGTTTTACAAAAGGAAAACAAAACTGTTTTTTTTTTTGTTTTTTTTTAACTTGGACTGGGTTGATGATGTTTTTTCTTTTTCTTACAAGCACAACATCCTTATTCCTAACGAATGATTTGAAAATGCCACTCTAAATTATCCTCTCTCATGTAGCACAATTGTGTCACATTCATGCACCAATAAAAATAGCCACCCTTTCTCACACCACCCTGATTTTCATCTTAAGCTAATGTTTAAAGTAATTGACCAGATAGTGGGGCGTAAGACAAACCACTATGAACTTCATCCATTTATGTCAGCCATATCACTATTTGCATCATATACCTTGTAATCACAGAAACAGTATTCCTTCTTATCAAGCAACAGGCTTACAAGTAGAGCTGTCTTCCCAGATATAAAAGGAAAAAAAACTCTTCCTGAAGCATGCAAACCATGTAGACTCCAACAAGCTTGCAAGAAGTTATCTGACTGCACAATTTGACTCTTCTATATTACCACAAAGATGTAAAACAACCAAAATCTTTTGCTGTCTCATAGAACACTTTTGATCATTAGTCAGATGAGAGATGCTGCAGATTCTTTTGCTAATCTCCTCAATTTTGGCATTACTTATTACAAGTGTGAAGATGTTGTTGGCATAGGCAGAGTACCTGCCCAAGGTGGCAGTATCGGGTAATGTAATTTTGCACAGGACTCAGTTCACCTCCAAAAACTTCCAACACAAGCATGTACAGTATGGGCAAAAAGAAGACAATCTTAAATAGATCTGAACCACATGAAGGGTTTCAATCTTACCTTGGTCACTTCCACCACAATTCCAGGGAAAACCATATACAAGAAGTGTATCCAGGAGCAAAAGTAGCCAGCTGTGGACAAGACATCTTCCATAACAAAAATGGTCAACCCTGTCCAAAATTTTGGACTGATCTAAATGGATTAGTGCAGCTTGAAGAAGGTTATCTTTGTTAAATCCTTCCCTTCACAATACAAATGTGGTTGAGAGATAGGAAATAATCCAGCAGAGCCTGCAATTGGTTTACTAAGCTTTTGGCCCAAATCATTAACTCAGTATTTAACATGATTAAGAAATGAAAATTACTCATCCCATCTTTGTCATGTTCTTGTATGACAGCTTTCTCACAGCTCTGGTAACTTGTTAGTAGGTATCCCAGACTGCCCTAGTTTACAGTAGGAGCCTCCACAGATTCGCAATACCTAAGATTTAAAATGAATTTTTAAAAATGAAAAGTCTTTTTTTGAAGCTTTTATTTTAATTTTAAGCTAATAGATTAAATTTAAAATTTCCAATAAGCAAAATACTTTGTGATATGTCAAAACTAATTTAAATTGACTGGAAAGATTTTTTTTCTTTTTTTAGCCCGTGTTTATTGCAGTGTAATTCTCTTTATTAAAAAATCTTCCAAAAATAAAATATACTTTTCTGAAACTTTATTTAAGGAATATTAGCTGATTTGAAATATAATTAATCTGATTTGAAACAAATATTATTTAAGTTTAAAATATATTGCAGAAATGCATTTTTTTAACATGGTGGTAGCTGTCTATTTGAGCTATTGATATGTTTTACAAATTGATATTTATCTAACGTTATTCTATGGAGGTTTTAGTCATAAAAAATAACTGAATATAACGCGAGCGCTTTTTATATATAAATTTTAAGTACTCCATAATCTTAAAAATTTAAGAAAATATTCTCCATAATCTAATGTTTTATTGAATTTTAGATACTTTCCGGCTTTAAATTTACTATATTTATCGCTATTATTTTCTGATAATGTTGTGTATGGATGACCGTATTTACAAAAATCACCACGTTTATTAAAATTAGTCGAGGTACCTAGTTTACAGTATGACGAACACGTAACAATATTTCCTTCCATTTCAGTTGCTGATATTGCATTTATTGTCAAGGTTTTTGATAAATTAGTATGTACACTAAATTTAATCTTTTCTTTTTCTAAAGATACAATTCTTTCTCATTAGTTTTTATTTCATGTCTGTTTAAATATCACTATTTCAATGATGGATAAAAGTTTTTATTTTTTTAATTATTTTCCTTATTTTCAAAGTTGATGATTTCATAATGTATTTTTGAAATTATTTGTGTTCAGAGTGGTGTCTGTTTATGCAAATCAAAATAGACCCCTCTGAAAGAAAAAAGGAACTTGTGGCCATATCACATGGAAATACTGGTTCCCGCACAACCACACCAAATGTAAGCAATGTTGAATCTGGTCAGTATCTAGATAAGTGATCGCTTGGGTGTGTAGGTAGTGTAATGGATAATTGTTCATAAGATTTAAAGTTGTCTTTCTTTAAAGTTTCCAAGTTGAAAAGTTTATGGATAGAATACCAGAGAAATTCAACTCTTAAAAAATGCAATTTACACCCCCCCTTGTGGAGCAATGCTTTATCTTTAATAATCAGTTGGTTGCATGTCTCTGCACCCATACATGTTGAAGCGCACATGAGTCAAAAAGAGTGTATACTGCATTCATTTGTGCAAACACATCAACATTTGTATTGCTGGCTGAGTGAATGAACATTGCCAGCTGAATCCCATTTTAAAGAAGATTTGTTTTATCGATGGATATTACAGTTAAATTTTTTTCTTATATTTTTTTTAATGATGCATTTTAAAATTGTATAAATAAAGTAATTATTTATTTTCAAAATAAATTTGAGCTGACAGGTTTTATTTTGTTCAAACTGTCATCCTCTATTCACCTTATTTTCTAAAATAAATTAACTGAAATAATAAAATAAAATATATATACTCTAAATTCTTTAAATTTTGTGCATTCTTTTTTGTCCATGAAAAACTAAAATAAAACTTTTAATGCTCATTTATAAAATATTGCTATAAACTTACTGAAGAAAACTTTAAAATGCATTTTGAATAATTTAAATATCTCATTTAAAGTTAAATTTAGTTTTTATTTGTATAAAAGAAAGTAGAAACAACTTTATGTAAAGGTTTTACTTTTTAAGACATTTTAAAAACCTTGCCAAAGCGACTCACTGAATTTCCATTCTTGATAAATGAAAATAAAAAAATTAAAAAAATTTTGTAAAAATCCATTATTTGTCTTTTGTTTCAAAGTAAATTAGTAAAATTAAGGAATAATTGAGTTGATATTGTAAATTCTTTGCTTTTTGCTTAAAACAGTGAAAATGACATTTATTTATGCACAGTAACCCGTGAATTGTCTAACCAGAGTAGGCGTCTAATGTTAACACTCAAAAATGCTATTAAACTTTACATTTTTCAGTTCTTAAAACATCTTCATTTAATAGAAAAATACCTTATTGAGGGAATTTCAGAATTGCAATGAAAAATTACAAGTATACTTTTTAAAAAGTAGATATTCAATGTAGATTTTTTTGTGTCAAATGTGAAAGAAAATATTTTAAATTATGCAAGTACCAGCTCTCATGGAAAATATTTTTTGAGTTTTATTAAGTTATTTTTGGTAATGTTCATGGCAAACTTTCAGTAAGTTCATAGTTGAATTTGAATATATATATATATATATATATATATATATATATGAAGAAATATAGTCTTAAAGTGTGTTATATTTATGGGATAAAGTGCTCAATATCGGAGATAGAGCGTGTGTAAATATAAAAGTGAACATAGAAGTCAACACTTAGATCTCTGTTATGATATGAAGTATAGAAGTATAGGACAAAGTTACAAGTCATTTACTGTTGAAATGAAACTTATATGATCAGTCAAATTTGCTGTTGTTATATTTTTACAATTTTTATTTATGAGAATGAAATTTTGCCAATGTTTAGGCTACTCTGATCTAAGAATTATTGATTCCATTAGAACTTTCTTTTACTTCAATACTATCTATATGACATGATATTTATAATGATTTTTAACTTGTTTGAAACATGCATCTTCAGTTCGACATTAAGATTGGCTTTTTATCCAATATCACATGAGACAAAAAGGTTTTATGAACTTTGGTCATAACAATTTGATAATTGAGAAAATTTGGTACTATTTTTTATGGTTTGTCAAGATCTCTATGCTTGTATTAAAGATTTTTAGACATATTGAAAATAAAATTTTAGTTTGGGATGACTAATGTTAGTGTATACTCTCTTGCTTTATCCACTTGTTCAAGATCAGTACCAGCAAGGGGACAAATGTGTGATAGTTTCAAGTATATTTTGTACAGGGAGACTATTGATCCAGAGTGTTTCGTTTGTCTTCTTCAACACTTCCTGAATCTCATCCTCTGTTATTTGCCTCTTGCCCTTTGTTGTTTCAGTCACCTTGAGATGAGAAAAACATTAAAGTAAACAGAGCTTTAAGCAGACATTGGTGATATGTTTATCTGTAGAATTCTTGAGCTCTTCTACATGCGATTCTGTGGCCATATTCGTTGCCTCTGCATATATTCTTTTTAATCTAGCTCTAACTACAATTAGAACTTGGTCTGTCTTGATAAGCAAGGAGACCCTCTTTGCCTTAGCTATAGTTACATTGCCAGTATCTCCTGATTTTATTGCCCTGCCTACTCTATTCAAATACCATGTGTTATCAATCTATCGATGGTGAGCTTGTAACTATAGACAGCAGAAAATGACCTAATTCCATTTTTCTTTTTTCTTTTGCCCAACAACCTATTACCAACCGCAACGCCACCAAACGCAATATGTCACTGTTTGTCCAAATCCAATCTATCTACTTCAGATGTAGATTTTAAAACTTATTCACTCCAATGCAATGAAATGCTTTCTACTTTATGGTAACATCTCATACACACACAGCTTGCTATTTGGATCTGCAACAAGTGAGCAGTTTTCACTCAGTGAGTGGTTTACCAAATAAGAAAAATCCACTCAAATGATTATCAAAATATGTTTTGAAGAAGTGAAGACTCTTCACTCGAATATATTCAGTCAACTACAATGTGCCTCTTGCACGCAACATAGGTCAACAACACAGCACTAAAAAAAAAACGGTATGGCAAGACCAGAAAATTTTGAAGGAGAGTGGCAGGTTCCAAGAAAAGGTAAGAGGAAGATTCAAGCAGCAGGAGTTTGTTTCAGAATTGCACTAGTGCAATTCTGAAACAAATTGCAGGAGTTTGTTTCAGAATTGCACTCCTGCTGCTTGAATCTTCCTCTTACCTTTTCTTGGTACCTGCCACTCTCCTTCAAAATTTTCTGGTCTTGCCAAACGGTTTTTTTTTTTTTTGTTTTTTTTTGTTTTTTTTGACAATTGAAAAATTCTGAGGAGAGTAGGCAGAGGTGTGCCTCTATGTCTGGCTAAAATATTTTGATCAGAGATGGACATCAAGGCTGTTATAATCTTTTCTATGGGTGAGACAAGAGAGTGAGAATATTGACTATCAACAAATAGTTTCTTGGCAAAGGCTTCTTCCTTGAGAAAGCTACAGAGTGATGATCAATCTATCTACAATACAAGAAATGAAGAGATGACGTCCAGCAACTTCTGACTCTCTCAACATCCAAATAGTTGGGAATGGCGTTTAAGGCTTTCCTATTTATTATGGTGTCAAACTCCATGCATGGGGGGTTGTGACTCACAGTTATGATTTCCCAAAATTAGAGATAAAAAACATGGCTAAAAGAATTTCCAAAATGTAGCAAGGGAACTCGTATAAAGAATCACTTGTCCTATGAAATTTCACTTTCTTTGAATTTGTTGGAATTTCAAGATGAGGAATTGTCATTATTATAAGCTTTGCATGATTTGTATACTCAATGTTTCAGCTGTTCTCGCCTCCATCTTTCTTCCAGTATTTGTCATTGTACTTGGTACCCTTCTTGGAAATTCCAACTGAATAAAATTCAAACCACAGTTGTAGATTATTTCATTCAGCTTCTATGCTTAGGGGAGATAATTCATATAAAATAGAAGAGATAACTCATACCAGATAGGGTAGATATCTATTAATACTCAAAAGTCTTATTTACATTCACATGTGTAACTTTTCATTCAAGAGAAACATAGCCTAGTGAATTAAAACATTGAATTCCTTGACAGTTGTCAGTTCTTTTCCTGGATTTGATAGCTGTAGTGTACAATGACTGTAATGTAAGTGTAAAATCCAAGATAAATATATGCTGGTCAAGATAGCAAAGCATATAATGATACTTCTGTTTGTAGGATCATGCACTCTTTGGCCGTGGGCTGTGGTGTGTACTACATGGAAAAGGTACTCCTTTTTATGACCTTTCTTATCCTGAAACTCGATAATGACTTAATCACATACTTTTGTAGCTATGACAATCTTTTTTTATTTTTCTGTTAACGACAAAGGCACAATTTTTTAAAGCAGGTCAACTAGCACCTCATCTTCCTTCACTAGATGATTGTACTGACTGTTGCATGAAATTCATGACATCAATTAAACAAGGGGGAGTGGTTTTCCATGTTTTTTTACTTGTCGTTCTGTTATTTCTTTTCCTTTAGATTCATTTTCAATTTCACTTTTTCCCTTTTCTTTTGTCTGTTTGTTTTCATTTGGCTTCATTTTTTTTTTCTTAGCTCCTTTTTCCAAATCTCTTGATGGCCTTACTGAATAAGTGATTTGTTTAAAAAATACAAAGCAAAAACTTACCTTTACAGTACAAGAAAAAGTTGCTTGACTGTATCATTCCAGAAAAAATAATTTCACTTATAGACAGTAAGTCTTCTCAGTCTTGCCGATAGTAGTTTTTTTGAAGAAAAAAAAAAAAAACATTCTTTAACATAACAAAAACCAATATACATGAAACTGAATAAACACTTAAAACTATTTCTTTATTTATATACTTCCTCTTATTCTCTCAAAGACAGACCACATGATATGAATTTTACTTTACTGATAACCAAATATATTTTTCAGTTAACATCATGTTCAAGGGCTGTAACTCCTCTTAACCAAATCAAATTTGCAAATAATTTGCTAATCATTGTGCTATAGTAGGTGCCTACGCTTCTTTTCGGTGTTAAATTTTGAATATTATTCAAACATTAAAACTGTTAAAATGTGCTAAGTCATGTGGTTGTATTCATAATTTTGTTTTTCTGTTAAACGTGCAAAAACTTTGAGACAATAGAAAACAACTTCATTAATGATGTAATTGTATTGAAAATTTAGAGTGCAACTATGAATTCTATTCCAGTTAATGATTGTTATGGATTTCTTTAAGAAAAACAAAGATGAAGAAAGGATACCAAACCTTTCCATTTTTTTTTTTTCTTTTAATTCAGAACTGAGGCCTTAATTTTCTGGTAACAACCAAAAACATTTTGGAGATGTTCATAATTTGTTCCTTCATTTGTTTGCTCAAACTTATGAAATAAGTTACCTGCTGCTTTCTTTTGCTTTGGGGTTATCAATATACCCCATGAGTATTTAATACTCTGTCATTCTTTCACACTGTGTATCAAAAATTTAATTTTTTTTATAGTTCCTATTCTCCTTAAAACGTCTTCATTTGTTGCATCCTCTGTCCATTGTATTCTATTTAATAGTTCTAATTATATAGACTGATGCGATTGCAATTTAGCTGGGCTGATCATGTTGTGAGGATGAGTGACAGAATACCTAAGGTCCTCGTATATAGCCAGCGTGACAGTGGATAAAGGAGTGTTGGACAGCCATGGCTCAGGTTTAAAGACAAACTAAAGAGTAACGTCTCAGCTGTCAATGTGCCTCACTAATTTTGAGTGAGTTACCTTGGATAGAAACAACTGCAGATATTTGTGTGAGAGGTGGTATCAGAGATTTTGAAATCAGTTGTATTGAGTGGCTAAGAGACATGTTAGCAAAGATTCCTGTTGCTATGTCTTGAGATCCTCACTGTTGCACAATATGTGGACTTGTATGCAGGTCACTAGCGCAAGTGAAGTATCACTCCCCCCCCCAAAAAAAAAATACTGAATGAGGTTGTCGTATCCTTATACATTGAAATCGACAGGAGTGCCCATCATATATATATATATATATATATATATATATATATATATATATAAAAGTGAACATTGAAGTCAACACTTAGAGGCAACGGGCTGTTTTATGCTAGACACAATCGTCAGGCCACATGTTGACTTCAATGTTGACTTTTAGATTTACACACACTCTATCCCATAAATATAGCACACGTTAAGACTATATTTCTTCATATATATATATATATATATATATATATATATATATATATTAAGAAATATACATAATATCTTACATTAATTGCACAATTCTGAGTTTCATGATGAAGCAATTTTTAAGTTCTGGAATTATTATTTTTATTTCTATTTAAATAAAAATAATTTATCATAAATAAAAATAAATATAATAATTCCAGCACTTGAATATAAAAATTATCGGAGCCCTTTTAACATTCATTCTCCTTTACTTTTCTCCATTATCATTAGAGTGTTTAGAAGATAAACCACTTTTGTAGGAAATCATCCAAGTAACATTTGATTCATGTGTCAAAACGGCAGATAATAAGCCATGTGTATATCACTGTGTAATATGATGAACATGTAGTATAATGTTATGTTACCACTGTAAAGACAAATAAGAACAACACTAAATATCACATATGTAAAATTATTTTTATTCACTTCTAGACTTCAGTCAATTAATATTGGTCTAAGGATATGTGTGGCTTTAGGGGCTTTCTCCAAGTGTAGATCTCCTTCTTACAAGGATGTAAGAGACTGACTTTTTCTTCTTGTGTGAGATTCCTTATCTATCTTCCTGTGATCTGGTTTTTCACATCTTAAATGCAGCTGGGTCATCCACCTGTTTATATGTCAGGTGCAGCCACCGACATCATGTGAGGTGCAAATCTGCATCTAGTGTATATGAGGTCAGCTTACAGGTCAACCCTTTGATGCACCTGTCCCTGCTGATGTTCTGGTGTGACCCTTAGTGCAAAGCCTGCTTAGTTATCTTTTAGAGTGAGCCTAGTATGTATTGGGGTCACCACAGATCAACTTCTATTAGAAGAAAGGTTCCGTCTTGATATTAAATTTGATTTGGATCATTCTGGTCTAAATTACAATAAAACTGATGTTAATTAACTTATTCTACTACAATTTCTTTGCATCTAGCATTATTCTATTTCTGCAAATAATATTAAATACTGCAGATATGTATGTAAAATGTTTCAATGTTTTTTTTATTGTATCTGTGAATCTCATTATGTTTCTGCAATATCATTAAACAGCCATAATATATTATCATGCAACTTTGCTCACATTTGCAGTTAGTAAGATCAGCTGTTGCTATTTTGTGCTTTTAACCATTGAAACTAAATTTGTATTGTAGGTTAATCTGAACTGAATGACCTTTACATTGCTAAGCCACCATAATAAAAACAAAAAGTGATTAAAATAACCAAAAAGTCAGTTCTTGACTTATGTCCTGTGGCTTAAATCATAAAGATTTATTTCATTATTTAATAACAAATTTGATGCTTATCTCTTTGAAATATTTTTTATTCACACCATCTTATTCTCCTCATTTGGGATATAAAGATCATGTAACTTTCTTATTTATTCAAAAATACTTACTTTAATATTATTTAAAAAATATTTTAAAAAGTGATGTTAGTTTTATTTGGTTGTTCTCTATAAATTCCATATTTTAAACAAAAAGAATATTTTGATCAAATTCTATAAAGATTCATTTTTTTTCTCACAATTAAAAGAAACGTTTCAGAAATACATTGACATGATGAAGTTTCTGATCTTCTTACAACTCATAGAATCTGTTCAGTTTTTTTCACCCTTCCTCTTATAATCGAATGATGAGAATCTTCAAGATTTAAACAGCCCACTGAGAAACTCCAGGATTTACTGAAAAAGCTCAAATTATTGTTTTCTACAGTTTTTCTCAGTTGGATACCATTAATAATATTTGTGAATCTACCTCAAGATTTTCATTTTTAATATTTCATCTCTGGAAGAAAATTTCTTAAACCACCATTCACAATTCCTTCTCTAAATGTCAAATTGATATTTCTCTCTGCTTCACCTGCATTATATCTCAATTTCTACTTATGCAAAAAGAATAAAAAAATAAATAATCGTCTTGTATATTTTTAGGGGTGAATAACACAGATTATGTGAAAAGTTAGGTACAACAGTATAATCTACAGATCTACAATACTTATACAATATCACGTATCATTTTAATAGCAGTAGATCATGATTTATCAGGAGTTATCACATAGCACAATTTAAAAAACTGAGGTGCACCATACAAAAAATCTGCCCCACCCCTCCAAAAAAGATCATTTAGTTCATTAGAACACAATTTTAGATACATTTATTCGTATTAATTTGTCATGTTAACAACATGTTTTTAAGAGCTTATGTAGGAATTAAATTTTGAGTTTTAATCTTTTAGAAATCATATTAAAAAATTAGTCAATTTTAGTATGAGAAGAGTTTAAGAAGTTTGATTTTCTTAATCATTTCACCCCAAGCCAAGCAATAAAGCCAATAAGATGCAAGGGGTTACTGAGTGTGAAAGAATACAAGAAAAAGGAAAACCTCATTAAGGAGAGAATACAATAAAAGCAAGAATATGTCTGTCTGTATCTTGTGCCTGTTGCATAACCAGGCACTTGTATTGCACAATGAAGATGTTTCAGACTTTCTCTTGGAACATTCAACCATAAATTGTTTCTCTGCTTTTGACAACTGCTTGAATTAGTTATCTTTTTGTCTTCTTGATGACTTCAACGTAATCTTTGGATTACATCTATGAATCTACAAGATTTAAGAGATTTAAATTTTGTCTACAAAATGCATTAGGAATAATTGGAAGTAATTTTCAATAACAAATGGAATTGGTTATTTAATTGTGATCTGAAACACAATTATCATTAAATTAATAGATTAATGTAGGTATCACCATAAAAATGTGTTACCTCAGATTTAAAATGAATTTTAAAAAATGAAAAATTGTTTTTGAAGCTTTTATTTTAGTTTTAATTTCAATCTAATAGATTAAATTTAATATTTCTAATAAGCAAAATACTTTGCAGTATTTCAAAACTAATTTAAATTGAGTGGAAGGAGGTATTTTTTTTTTAAATACTTGATTAGTGCACATTTTTAGCCCACATTTATTGCAATCTCTTTATTAAAAACTCTTCCAAAAATAAAATATACTTTGCTGATACTTTATTTGAGGAATATTCACTGATTTAAAGTATAATTAATCTGACTTGAAACAAATATTATTTACTTTTAAGTTTAAAATATTGCAGAAATGCATTTTTTTTAATACAGCAGTAACTGTTTATGGAGGCTGTTGACATGTTTTACAGCTTGATAACAGATTGATATTTATCTATTATTCTATGGAGGCTTTAGTCGTAAAAAATAACTGAATATAATGAGTGTCTTTTATATATAATTTTTAAGTATTCAGTAATCTTAAACATTTAAGAAAATATTCTCTGTAATTTAATGTTTTATTGAATTTTAGATACCTTCTGGCTTTAAATTTACTATAGTTATTGCTCTTATTTTCTGATAATGCCATGTGTGGATGACCATATCTACAAAAATCAGCATGTTTATACACGTACAAAAAAAATTCAAAATTCTTTTAAAAATATTGTTGTTTGAAGATTTGTACTAAGTTTTTCCATTTATGATTATTATGTATAATTTGTACTTAATGATATCATCTAAAAGGGGGAAATTAATATAGAATTTTAAAAGATTTAACACTTAATAAATATTTGTAATTAAAATTTAAACAAAACAATTCTTGATTCATCAAAAGTTTTTTCTCAAGACAATAGTGTCCTTAATATATCTTATTTATAAAAGCAATTAAAACCTTTTTTAATTAATGTTATAATTTTATTTCATTTTTTATCTTATGATTCAGAGCAGGTTTTCATTAAATGGGTTTTCTGTTTAAAAAAACAAAACAAACTGATGATTTAAATTCTCCAATTCTAAACTAATATAAATATGAAGAAGGTGGAATTTTAATTAAAAATGTTATTTTTACATGTTAAAGATGAAAGAACAAAATATTTGTAAAATACCAGGACTTCACCTGGGAACTGAAAAAGCTATGAAACATGAGGGTTAGGGCTTTGCTCATGATAATTGTTACATGAGGAATTTTGCCAGAATCATGAGAATTAACCATCCAGACCATGGCAACGTTGCAGCTTGTGAAGATTGTAATCAACCAACAGCAGTAACCACAAAACCGTCCGGTGGAAGCATGCAAATGCAAGAAGGAAAAAAAGTAATAATAATACTAATCACAACACTGACTACTTTTTCTTTACTAGTTTTTGCATAACTAGTGTATAGTAAATTTATGTCATTCCAAAATTTGAAAAATGAAAATATATAAACTCTACTAGAATAGACAATGTTTCCATTATTATATGCAGTTTTTTGCAATGTTAATTACAGCCAATTTGTATATCTTAAGTTGTCTATTCATTTCAAAGAGAATATTAATCTGTAACTACATTGTGTTTTTTTTAATCATTTCACCCCAAGCAAGACAATAAAGACACTAAGACACAAGGCAGTTACTGAGCATGAAAGAAATTGTGAAAAACTTTGAGAGAGAGGACAGTAAAAAAAACAGGATTCAAAGAGAGACAGATGATGTTGATTGATGCTGCAAGTATTTGAAGATTGTAGTTGCCAGGAAAGCAAGAATTCCACAAGCGAGTGGAAACTGTTAGTATAGAACTTATGATTACAAGTGACCATTTGAACAGTAAAATAATGAAACCTAGTATTGCATTTAAATTTGTGAAGATGAGGGTAGCAAAGACAAAAGAAAATGCACAGAGAAGCTATGTTATGGTGGTAGGAAATTGGCTGACATTGAGATGCAAGGTCTGCATCAATAACATGCAAGAGTCTCTAGCTACATAAGCAGAAGCACCAGTCCACATATAGCAGCAATATTCAGTGCAAAGGTATTTACCAAAAGCAGTATATACTTGGTTAGCAACAGATAAATTTATTTAAATTTTTTAAATTTTTTATTTATGCTTAAAGAAGGAATAAAGCATTTTATCTAAATAGATAAGATTAATTGGGAAACTCCATGAGTGTTTTATGCAATCCATGCTATTATGAGTAAGATTTATTAATGAAATCCATCAAAATTTTTGTTCCCTAATGATTACATGTGACATAGAAAAAAAGACTATAAGCATAAGTAGGAAGGAAACTGATGTGAACGTTTTGGTGGGAATAGACAAGTGAATATTAAAAATTAAAAAGCTTGACTTTGTAATGGATGTATGTGATGGTTTAATGGATAGAGGTTTGGAATGAGAAATTGGAGAGCCAAGTTCAAATTCCAGCCGGGTTTATTACATTCACTTGTGCACAAAACCCCTTGGGGATGTGGTGAATCCATCTCTTCACCCTCCTATGACAGGACAGATTGGGCCCTATAGCCTTGGTTGGCAACTAGTCTATGAGAAGGAAAACTCTGGAGAGGGTTGGGCTCCGTCAGGCTATTTTGCTCTAGACACATCACTGCTACTATGGCTGCAGTACATGTGGCACCCTTATGACTCTAACGGATTACGGGGATCATGACCAATGTTTTTGCCATGAAACTGTAGAAAAAAAGTAGAAACTGTACAATTTGACCTTTGTCCCAGACAAATTTGTCACAGCCCATTTTTAGTGTGTGATGGTCTTCCTCCCAAAATCTATATATTGTTTACATGGCTATGAATTGATGAATGAAAATCACCTCAATAACATTAGTATTTAAAAATAGAAGTTTGGGAGTTAACTACTGAATTTGGCCATTTTTAATTTAAGATTTTTTTTAGCAAGTTTTTGGCACTCGGTCTGTGTGTTGTGTATTGCAAGTCAAGAAGAAAGAAATTGTTACAAATTTCTGTCAGAATTGCCAGGATGAGGAGTTCAGTTAGACTAATATCCTCATCTTTGTTGTTGTTGTTGTTATCACAACATTTCAGCCATTGTACCTGTCAGCTTTCTTTAAGTGTAACTGCCAGGGTATTTCAAACTAATAATTCTGAGTTCAATCCCTGAACCGGGTTGTACAGACAAATTTAATGGAAACAGGAATGGCAATAACTGGGGGTACTGAAAAAGAACAAGACAAGATACCCCTAGATATAGACAGCAGAATGAGAACAATCTACCCTTGTGGATTAAATAAAGGGTTCAATTGGAAATTCCCTGAAAGTTATTTGAAGGCGGCTATAGGGCACAACTGTCAAAACATTGTGATAGTAACAACAAAGATGAAGATATTAGTTTGTAAATAATGTAAATGAAGATTGTCAGTAGTTAGGAATTAAGGCAAGTGTTACTAAATGAATAGGGTAATTATGTTTATAATTCAATCCAGTTGTGAAGAGCAGAAGAAGATTTTTCAATAAACTCTCAGCCTGTATCAATTTGACTTTCATTATGCATACAATTCACCTACATTATATAATAATTTTATAAAACATTTTATGGACTTAACCTGGTGGCTTGATTATACTTTAAAATAAATCATTCTAAATGTTAAAAAAAGATAAAACAGGAATGTTTATCACATTTTCCCACTATAATGAAAAGTATGTTTTATGTGATTGCTTTAGTTCTTGATATAAGAAAAACAAACTATTTTCTTTTCTTCAGCCCTTCTCTGTTCAAACAGGAATCTAAAGTGAGACGATTCAGCTCAAGTAATATGTCATTAAATAATCTTAATGTAAGTATATTGAAGTTTTTTTTTGTTAGTTCAATGGTTACTCATGTCAGAGACTGACAAAACTGATATTATTCAGTTTTCTGAAGTTGGTGACCGTTTTTTACCATCTTTGTTCTGGTTTTAGTTATTTGTGAAAAACCAAAGCAGAATAGCTCATTATTTTTTAAAATTAATTTTATCCTGCTTGAAAACAGTTTTATTTTAAAACAAAGCTAATTACAGATTTTTATCTGCTATGCAATCAAACATTATGTTTATTGATAATGGTAGGTATTAAATGCTATTTTTTAATGTGGAAAGATCCAAAGATCCCTTATATTGAGTGTCCTTCAGCTATTTGTTGGAGAGGAGTTTTATTTTGAACAATCTGGAATCTCATTTTCATTGCAATGCCAGGCTTTAATGAAATCTTGATGCTGATGAAGAATTGGAAGGAGGAGTTGAACACTCATTGCAGTCATCACTTGATTTTTCTCTTTCTGTTAGGGAAACCTTAAATACATTTCTATGCTGCAAGAGCCAATGTATTATGCATTTAGAGTACAAAGAGAATTGTTGTACAAGAGATACATTGCATAATGCTTGCAGCTTGTTCTAATCATGTTACCAGTGTTTTGCCATGAAAAGAGGAAATTGGAAATAATTAAAGCATCATTTAAATACAAGGAGCTTCTAACAAATTATTATTACTTCTTTATTATCAGAGTGTATAATTGACATTCAGATAATCATGATTAATAACAAGAAATACATTTATTTTGGCAGGATTGATGTGGATCTCTCTTGTCCTTCTCTCAAAATGTGGATGAAAGTCAGTTTAGAAGAGTTAATTTTAGGGAATACAATGAGTTTTGTGAAAAGTTTTCAGTGTACATGAGATCTGGTGGATTAGCAAACCAGCTGTTGTTGAGTTGGAAATTGGGCTGCACATTATTTGCCAGTGCTTCATGTTCTACAAACATCCATAAAGAAAAGAAAATCCTTTTTAGACATTTAAAATTTTTATTTGATTACAAGAAAAAGCATTCAGATAATTTCTGTTACTTTTGTTTGTCATGATCTTAACCATTTTTTTTTCTTCTTTAAATTGTCTTTTGCTGTTTTCAGTCCAATTTAAAATTTCCTGACCGAATAAATCAGATCAAAAGAGAAGAGAGTCATTTGTCAGATAGAGAAACTGAACATGAAAGGTAAGATTGCTTATCAATTCATAATTCAGTGCTTATAGAATTAATCTTTTATTTATTATTCTGTAAACTGTAGATATTAGATATTTCTGAAATACTTTAGCTTTTAAAAAAATTTATAAGAAGTGTGATGATCATTATTTTCAAACTTTTTATTCATAATGCAATTTTATCATTTCCATTCTTAAGGAAATTTGATTTTATAGATTAAGGAATAGTTTTGATTTGATCTTTCTCATAAGTACGTTTATATGATGATGGTCATGGAAAGAGGTAGAAAAAACAATGTATTGGTATGATGGCGGTCACGGAAAGACATAAAAGGAACAGAGTATTGGTATGATGGCGGTTGCGGAAAGAGATAGAAAGAACAATGTATTGATATGACAATCGGTTTCACATTCCCAAAAATATGTTAATAAAGTCATTTAACTAATGGAAGATATATATCTGTATGTTCTTCATTTAAGATAAATAATTATTGAACCTCTATGATTGTACATGTGCCTCTAAAAGGAGACAAAATATAAAAAAAATAAATAAAATAATAAAGTTTAAAAAAAAGAATTAAACAAATTTTAAAATAATTAAAATAAAAAATAAGGAAAATCCCAAATTGAGAAAAGGAACATCAGTAGTATGCACTTATCAATGGCATAAGTACAGTTTCAACATTTGTAGATAAAAAAAAAAGTATAGATAACTCTTTAAAAAGTGACAAAGAGTACTGCAATTAAGGGGACTTGAAAAATAATCCAGTGGAAAGAGAAGTAATATTAGTGAATCATACAGTGTGCTAAAGTTTAAGAAAGGCTGAAATATTATCAGAGCAACAAAGATGAAGATCCTGGTGCAAATAATTCAAAATAATAATAATAATAATAATACTGCTCTGGGCATTAACAGGAGTCACTGATCACTGATGCCATCTACAGATTATTTATAACATCATGGCCTCATTGGAGAGCTCATTATAACAAAGAAAACAAAATGATGGATTTTGGGCTCAGTTCAAAGAATAATGTTTCATTTAATAAAGCCCTTTCTTGGCAATGACATATAGTGTGATTCAGTCTGAGATAAGGAAAGGATTCAATAGAAAAATGATGTTGATTCTAAAAGTATTCATATTTACCATTTTCATTTTGAATTTTTTTTGCTTTGAAAAGAAAATAGTTTTGTGTTCTATCAAAATGAGCAATTCTCATTCAGCGACAGTTGTGGTTACTGCAAAAAACAACCAAAATATCAGTTTAGTCTCTGAAAATAAATTTCAGCACAAAGCCACAAGCACCCAGTGAGGGTTAAACTTACTAGAAATTAATTAGTAATGTAAGAGAAGTTTGCTAATCATCATGCCACTAGGCAGCCACTCTGGAAAAAATTTTTTAGTCAACAAAGGTATTTTGTAATTCATTTTAATGTCACATGAGTTTTTTATTTTGTAAAAAGAAAGTTAAAAACATGATTTTTTTTAACAAAATCTTAAGACAGATTTAAAAAAAAAAACAATTAAATGAAATTGTTACAATTAAAACAAGAATTTTTTTTTTTTTTTTTTCTCTTTTTACTTGCATAATATCTGATTGGGTTAACAAATTGTGTGATAGCCAAAAGCAACTGTACTTCATGATCTTGATGTAGGTTTTAAGTAGCTTATTTATTGTTATAAGTACAAGTAGGTTATCATTTATTTATTGTAGAACAGAGGAAAAAAACACCCTGGTGAAAAGATTTGCATTTGAACTCTAAAATTAAGGCTGAATGTATTTTCCTTTCAGAAACTTTTTAATCATACTCAACACAATCATAAGCCAAGCACTGAGAGATTCCCCATTTATCTTACTAATTAACTACTAGTTATTTTTATTGTATACACCAAGAAACATTAATTGCAAAAAGGTCAGCACATATGTATATATATATATATAGAGAGAGAGAGAGAGAGGCAGACAGAGTTTGTCTGATGATCGCAAAAGCGTGAAACCCAGGATCACAAACTCATATCCATACAACTTATATGGGTGCCTGGCTGAGGGGTTAGAACATTTACTTTCTGACCACAAGACCAGGGTTCGAATTTCACCATGGTCAATTTGTCAGGAAGGAGACTTCCTGATGTTATCAGACTGGAGCGGGGACGATCCCAGTGTGCGGCACATTAGGAAAGTGCCTGAAAATCACACCATGGGTTGACCCAAACCTTGTGAGTAAAATTGGGTAGACGGAATACTTGGTGTCGTCGATAGCTGTGCTAGCACAAAGTCACAAGTCATTGTGACCGAGGGTTGGAGTGTGCTGGTGTTGTTCAGATTGTTGATCATTCTAGATAACACTCTCTCTCCCAGAAACTGTAACTAAGGTCTGCTTAGCATAGTTGCAGTATAAACCACAAGTGGGCTCTGTGGGTGTTGAACAAACACAAATGTGCCTGTGCAAGAGTCTGCAATAAGGATTGGCTAGCTGCCCTAGTAGATGGGTAATCTCGAATACGAGTGGCCATCTATTGTGTGTGTGTGGCAACAGTCTGTTTCATGCTTGGACACAACCTGAGGCCATCTAACATATTCTCTATAACTACTTTTACCCATAAAAATACCATACCATAAAGCTATATTTTTATCATATATATATATATATATATATATATATATATATATATATATATATATATATAGGGTGCAATGAGCAAATTGTCACCATTTTATATTTTTAATTTTGTTTATGCATGTTGTTCGTTTTTGATTGTGTTGATTGAAAAGTATAGTAGGCTCAGTTGGGCACTGTCTGTGAGAAAAAGAGCCCCCCATGACACAATTCACACCACCAAAAATTTGGAAATAGCATGCTGTACTGCTTGGTATTTGTGCTGAAGCTCCAATACGAATATTTCAGTGTTTGGGTGTCAGTCTGAGGAGAATGCACAGGATTTGCAAAGAGTTGGATGAGTTTCATGGTGATTACAAAGGTACAGCAGCTCAGAAAACTCACTCTGATCATATTGATAATTTGTTGGTGAGGGCCTCGGACTCAACACTGAGGCCTACATCAAGTGCTTTGAGGAAGTAGTACTGCCCTGGGTAAGATGATAGCTGTTAGAAGATGCTATGTCTGGCAGCAGGACTCTGCATCATGCCACACAAGCAGGAGAATCCAGTTATGGCTGTCAGACAGTTACTGCAACCACATCACCTCTTACATCTATTCACCAAACTCCCCAGACTTCAACCCTCTTGATTTAGGCAAGGATGTCATTAGTGTATCAAGACTTTTAAATTTGAGAATGTTCATGAATGTTTTTAAAGAGTTATCTGTACTTTTATTTTTATCTACAAATGTTGAAACTGTACTTATGTCATTGATAACTGCATACTACTGATGTTCCTTTTCTCAATTTGGGATTTTCCTTATTTTTTATTTTAATTAATTTATAACTTGTTTAAATTTTGTTTTATTAATATTTATTTGTTTCTTATTTTGTATCTTTTCAGAGACACTTGCACAATCATAGCAGTTCAATAATTATTTATCTTAAATGAAGAACGTACAGATATATATCTTGCATTATCTATTTAAATGATTTTATTAACATATCTTTGGTCATGTGAACCTCAATTAAGGATATGTATCACAATGATGATTTTTAGACAATTGCTTGGTTTTAATATTAAAGTAATTTTATTTTTGTTACCAAAACAATTGCTTGTTTAAAAGATTTTATTAAAGTAAATCACATGGAAATGTACATATGTTCTTAAAAGGAATCCTGTTGTAAAAAATAAAAAAATAACTGAAAAAATTCTAAAAATAAAAAAATGGGGAACGTTCCAAATTAGGAAATAGGACAACAGTCGTACAGTTATTTATCACATACAAATTGACATTTGTTAATCTGGGATTGATTGGACACTGGATTTATATTTTGAACAGAACCCCTACACACACACCTAAAATGAAAAAAAAAATTTTTTTTGATTCTGTCAAATCCTGTGGGTAGAGGGAGGTCTCATGAATAAATAATCTACAAAAATTTATTTAAAAAATTTTTCTGTATTTTTTAAGGAGCAGACCAGTTAACCTCAGTAGTGTCCTAGTATATATTTTTGTAGGTTATTTTGTATATCAAATACATTGTAAGTCATGGTGTGAGGTTTAAATCTGGCTGAGAGCAATGTTTTTAAATAATTTTCCTGTAAGCTTTTTATCATTTATTTTCTCATGAAAGAAGGTAGTAATGGATGTACTGTTTTTAAAATCGTATCAGTCCCTTTTTAAGTTTTATATTTCTATGCTGAAGAGGAATGTTTAATATTGTCTGCAAATATTCTGTATTATTCAGATTGTTTTTATTTTTGTATTAACACAACATTTTGGCTGATACATTCTTCAGCTTTCTTCAGGTGTGTATCCAAATCTTTAAAATTTGCTCAAGATGTTTTGTTTAAATCTGATACATATATTTTTTCAGCCTTCTGCAGATGTGTCAGCTGAAAATGTTAACATCAATAAAAATGAGAATAAAAGTACAAATAATGTACGGAATAAAAATCAGAACTACAAAAAGCCTTACACAATTATGATTATCTGATTCAAAAGAAAATCATTTGTTTTATAATAAAAAAAATTAACTTCTATATTTTATTGTTTGCAGACAAATTCAGAATGCAATAACTATGTCTTACTCTTGGGAAGACTTCACCCTGGTAAGAGAAGTTGTTTTTTTTTTTCACAAATATATTGCTAGTGTGCATGCTTTTTATATATCCATTTTTTTTTTAAGAGGTTGGATAAATTAGAATCATATTTAGTAAATTTCTAACTCAGTTTAAGAATGTACTCTGTGAAAATGTTATTGTCTAGTCTATTAATTTTGTTTTTCTCTTGGATGTTTCTGTTATTAACAAGGTTTGTACAGGTCTGTCAAAGATAAATTAATTCACATTCATTGAATTTGTACTTGAAAGGAAAATAATAAATTATTTTACAGTAATAAAATACATTTTAGTAGAATTTTGAAAAATTGATCAGTGTTTTTTAAGATTTGAACAATTGAAGAAATGTTATTCACATGTCAATTTCAAAAGTAAAAAGTCCTTTTGATCTCTAGTCAGCGGTGGGTAAGTTCATGCTGAAAAATAGATATTCTACATGCCCAAAAGTGTCAATGTATAACTGATGTGTAAATTATGGTTGTCTAAATTGTTGCCAAAAGTAACAAGTGTGTAAAAAAAAAAAACAAAAAAAAAAAAACTGAAACTTATTTAAGTTTTATTACTTGGCTTTATATTAAAGGTTCAATCTGGCAACCTTGTCCCTTTACTTTTGTATTTCTGCCATAGTTGGCTAGAAAATGTACAAACATGTGAACAACCCCTAGACATTTGGCCAGATGTTATCAAATTTGTGAACTTAATTAAAAAAAAAAACAGAAAAATGTCCCCAGGCCAAGTCCTTTTCTGCGGTACTGTTAAATGTGAATGACATTTTATTTCTAGTGAAACTGCATATTTTTGTGTCTATTTCGAAAGGAACCATTTATAATGAAATATTGCAAAACCATTGCTGCCTTTCCTTGTAAATGATCTTTTTAGCATAGGTACCTCCACCAGTTTTTTTGAAGAAACAGCAGAACATGATGAAAAAAGAGCCCAAACTTAATAAAAACAAAGTTTTATCATCAAAATTAGGCACCTCCACTGAATTTTTGGTACCTAAGGTTTAAAATAAATTTTTAAAGATGAAAATGCATCCTTAAACCCTTCATTTTATCTTGAATTGAAAGCAAAATGATTAAATTGACTATTTTCAGTAGGTATGTCCAATATTTCGCTAAAAAGTGGTATACCTTGACGACAAAAGGTCCCCAAATTGATAAAACAATTTTTAAGGTTTAAATATTTATGTTGTTATTAAAGAGGAAAGACCAAAGTATTTTCTGAATATTTTTTCAGATTTTTTAATCCTTCCTATAAATGTTAAAAATTTTATTAAAAAATCTTCTTTTTTTTTTTCGAGTCAAAAAATTTCGTAAAATCGAACTTATCGGCATTTCTGTCGGAAAGATCATAGTTTGTTAGTTAAAAAATCATGAAAAATCAATTACACCTTTTTCTTTTGTTATCTTAGGAAATTTAGAATGATTAAATGTAATTTGAAAGAAACATTACTTACATTTTTAGCAGAAAATTTTTTAAGAGATATTTCCAACCGTAGTCGTTCCTTTCTTGAGCGTTTGACAGGCGTTGATTGATGTACGTCAATATATTGACAACTTACGGCAGGGGAATTTATCGGATGGTAGCGCAGAAGTGATATAATTCGTTCTAATTTTAAGTGAATCTGGTTAGTAGATTTTTTTTTAAAAATTCACTTTCAATTTTTTTTTTTTTTTTTTTTTTTTTTACCTTACGTTTGAGGAAGAATTCTGCACATTTAAATTATGAAAGAAAATCAAATTTTACAAGTAAAAATAAAACAGTAAAAAAAATTTTTTTAAATTGAGGTTTATTATTTCAGTCATGAAATATTTTTCTGAGAATATAAAAATTACATGAAACACTATTAATTGAAACGGGTTAACTTAATGAAATGAGATTTTATTTCTTTTTATTAAGGCAGATTTCTTTTCTATTTATTAATAATTGTGATATGACGACAGTCATGAGAGTTTTACATATTTTATTTATTAATAAAATTAACATGCTATGTTGGGTTTGACTCAACAAGTATTTAGTGGCGAGCTAACTCCAGAGAATTTAAACTCCAAAAATCGTTTTAATTCATAATTTGTCATGTGGATAATAATTCCAAAGTAATGTACAATGAATTTATGCATTCGATTTCAAACTTGAAAATTTGGGTGGATTTCCAAGGGCGTTTTTTTTTTTTTTTGTAATTGTATATAGTCGATATTTTCTTTTATCCCACTATTCGATTATATTTGAAAAGAAAAAGAAAAAAATTGAAAATAATACGACGATATTCAGAAAACTTGACAAGCGTTGTGTTGTTACTGAACGAATGCAAAGCAATTTCTGAAGTAAAAACAACTTGCTTCTATCAAGGGAAACTACTCACGTGACATTATTTCAATGCTGTGCATCCATACTTTCGTTGGAGACGATTTTAAATACAATTTTGAAATATTAAAAATTATTTTAAAAATATCAATGGTTGTCAGATTTTAATAAGCTTTCAAATTTATGATCTTTAAAAAGTAGAGAACACAATATATCATTTCCATAAGGTTGCATAAAGAACTTAATGTATAAATATATAACAACCTTTTGTCATATTGTGTATTTAAAATTGAAACAAAAAAAAAAAATTAATGTAAAAATTCATTTTTCATCAAAAAAATTTTTTTCTTTCAGATAATAATTACCTTGGTATATATTATTCAGAAAATCCATTAAAAACTTTCTTAATTAAATATTGTCTTAGTTTTATTGGATTTTGTATTTTTACAATTGAGGTAAAAGTTTGGACAATTTCGGACATTTTTTTAACAAAAGAATCGATGATTTAGATTTTTCAGAGTTTTGTGCATTTAATTAAAAAAAAAAATTCAGGTTGCAAATAAATTTTTTTTGAGTTTTCATAAAATTAAGTTCGAGGGGGGTAACAGATATAAAAAAAAATATTTATACCATGACTTTCAAAGAGACAAACATTTCTAAAATAAGTTCTAAAGAACTGTTCTTGAATGCGTTGGACTTTGCCACCCAGTACACGGATATTACTGAGGATGAAAAGAACATTATATTAAATGCGAAGAAATCGGTACTGATCCATAATGGTGAGCAATGGGTAAAAAATTCATATGACCATTTTGACATCACAATGGGATCACTAGACTCAGCTGAGTCTTCTGATCTCATTGGTCTTTTTATTTTATACAACCTAACAGCGCATCGTGATATTGATTCAACTGACATTGGTCTATACAGGGACGATGGTCTCATGGTTATTAGGAATTCTACTAACTTCAGAATAGACAAAATTAGAAAGGCATTATATAAAGAATTTAAAAGCATGGGTTTAAAAATTACCGTTAGCACTAAAATTAAAAAAGTTAACTTCCTTGATATAACATTAGATTTAAAGAACAATACATACACACCTTATAAAAAACTCAATACGAATCCTGTATATATACACCCTAAATCAAATCACCCCTCATCTATAATTAAACATATACCTTTATCTATCCGAAAAAGAATTAGTACAAATTCAGCAAATGACAAGATTTTCGACGAACATATTAATTTCTATAATAAAGCTCTAAAAGATAGTGGCTACAAAAACCTAAAACTAACTTATATTAAAAATGAAAACGGTAAACATAGGAAAAACAGAAGCAGGAAAATAATTTGGTATACACCCCCATACAACCAAATGGTAAAAAACAAATTGGGACAAAAATTCCTTGAATTAATACTCAAGCATTTTCCCGGTGGAAGTAAACTTAGTACCATTTTCAATAGAAATACACTAAAATTAAGTTATAGCTGTACTGATAACCTAGAAAAGATAATTAAGAAACATAATACTAATATCTTAAATAAACACTTATACCAGAACCAAAAAATTGTAGACAAGGGAAAAATACAAACAACAACTAATGAGGGTGAACAAAAATTATGTAATTGTAGAAACCCTCAAAACTGTCCTTTACAAAATAAATGTTGCATAGAATCAGTAGTATACCAATGTAATATATCTTCTGTTGAAAATCCTGAAAACATAAAAATTTATATAGGTTGCACTAGCCATGAGTTCAAAAAGAGGTTCTACCAACATCAATCCTCGTTTAGGATAAATAAGTATAAAAGTCAGACATCTCTTTCGAAGTACTTTTGGCACCTAAAAGAATCCAATAAAACACCTACAGTGAAATGGAAGTTAATAAGAAGAGCTAGAATATGTAGGTCATTAAATGACCCATGTCCTTTATGCATACATGAGAAACTATATATTACTAAGTTTATAAAAAATAAAAATTTACTGAATCAGAGAAATGAAATAGCTATTTTTTGTCGTCATTGCCAAAAGTTTTCTTTAAATAATCTTTAAATAATCTATAAAAAAAAAAAAAAAATTACCTGATTATTATACATACTCATATTTGATGGGTATAAATAATTTTAAATAATGTAGATAATTATATTACATTTACTTGGTTTATAAAGAAATATAGCCGATTAAAATTAAAAAGTTAAATTTGAAAGTAGAATTTTAAAAATGTTTTAAAATTGAAATTAAATAAAACAGATTCTAACCTAAATATCTTTTAAAATTGTAATTAAATAAAACGTACTCTAACCATAACACCTCTCTCAAAGCAATTCAAACACTGGAAAGAATCCAAGTGAACACCGAAAGTCATGTGAAATTAATAAGTTAGAATATAATATTGAACATTAAATGTCCTTTATACATACATATATACATTTATAATACTAAGTTTATTGAATTAGTGAAATAATTTAACCACCTTTGCCGTCATTGTCATAAAGTTTACATAAAATAAAATAAAATAAAATAATATTTACTTATACTCGATAAGAATAAATAATTTTAAATACTGTAAGTAATCCTAATACATTTACTTGGTTTTTAACTAGAAGTATAGTATATCAAATATTAAAAATAACTTTTTAGAAAGGTGGATAAAACATATTCTAACCTAAACAGTCCCTCAAAATCTTTAAATATACAAATAGAAATAATACCATAAGAATTTTTGCCGTTAGAAATAAACCCAGATGACATGAATTTAGCGGATGTCAGAATTTGTTAAAAGATACATCCCTACCCATCCCTAAACATAACCCCGCTTTCAAATGTAACTATTAACTGAGACAACGAAAATTAAAAATTGAACCCTCTACCACCCCTTGTCTAGATGAATGGATTTATCGGTAACCTTGGAAACCCTCAAACTATGAATCTTTCCTGTGCCGTTAACAACCGTAAATTTTAAAAAGTAAGTTACTCCAAAATTCGCTTGATGAGGAAATGGAACTAATGTCTTTGGTTTAATAACAAAATTAAATTCAGGGGCTTTAGCTTCCATTTCTGAAACATGGTCATCACTGTGTAGCGGTAAAACCATATTTTAAATCTATTAATTTATAATATTAATGCTCTGTAAATTTAAATTTACATAGAGCACTATTGTGTAAAAATAAAAATATCTATAAGAACACCGGATTTTATATCTTACTGTTCTTTCCTTTTTATTTATATATACATATATATATATATATATATATAAACTTCAAACATTATTTTTAATGGGTACTCATGTTTGAGTAGATGCCATATTTTTTAAATAGTGGATATTACATCTACCAATATGTGTGCTCAAGTAAAACTTAAGTACACAGGCCGTTAGACATTATACACACTGTTTAAAAAAAAAAAAGTGTTCCTCTAGTCAAACATGGATATCCACTAAAAATAATGTTTGAAGTGATAAAAAAAAAAACCTACTTAAAGAGAAATAGAGTAGATTCTATTAAGGTCAGTTCTAGGAGTCACAACCTTTTGCTACTACTGTTTAAGTATATAAGATAGTTATGGGAGAGTGGTTTTGCCTAATTGTTTACATGCCTATTATCTTCTTCAATCATTTTGACATGTTGCAGATGAATCTCTTTGGCAATGAGATAGAACAACATTAATGCCTTAAGGGCTTTAACCCCTTCCCCGCCAATTATTTTGGGTAAAACATTTCATTTTAGACAATTTTCTTATTTGTTTTTAATATAGTAACTAAGAAACTGAGGTACCTTGAAGTACCCGAGCAGTGACTAATATCTCTATCAGATGTATGAGTTGACAACTGGACTCATTTCAAGCTCAGAAGGGCATAAAAAGAATCTAGATCAACGTATAAACATGTCTGTAGCTGGTTTTTGAAATTTATATTTTGGATGTGTTTATTTGTCCATGTTTGAAAACGATACTTTCGGTAAAAACGTAAATACAACAGGGAAGTGGTTAATACAAAATGAGAATAAATACTTAGCCGAAATTTGAACTTGGTTCATAGACTTTGTTTTCAGTGCTGTTAACCATTATGACAGTCTGCATTTTCTAACTTTCCTCACTCTCATATATATTTTCACAAATTCCTACTCTCATACATAATTTATCAAAACCTAGAAGTAACATTTCTAGAATCACAAGATAAGTTTGGCAAACAGAAAGTACAAAGGAAGCACTGTTCTTTCTGCTTTTGGGAATGCTGTTGATAATGAGAAAGAGGCACCAAGGATGACATGAAAAATATTGGCCATGCTCAGGGCTTATAAAAGGAATGGCAAAAGATATAATTTATGCCTGACAGAAAATGGGCCGTAATCTATTGTACTTTACTAAGCATAGATTAGATGTGGCACAAGGCCAAAAGTATGGAGAACCTAATGAGGATTGAACTCGCTATTCAGTTGTCTTTGATCTAATGAGACAAGCTTGCTAACCTTATATCACATTGAGGTGCTCTGGGCAGTAAATATATTGAACAAGAGAAAGGAATTAATGGCTTTATGTAGACACAAAAGCAAGTATTTGATAAAAAATAAACATGCAGTGGTCTATTTAATGTAGGCCACATGGAAGAAAATCCCAAGAAAAGACTTGTTCAAATGTCATCGAAAAACTTTAGAAAACGATTGCAGCAAAGTTATAAAGATGAGAGGCCATCCTATTGACTATTAATATTGTGAAAATTGTTCAGTTTTTTTCTATTTTTCATACTGGACAAACGATTTTGTCTTTCCTATTTTGCATAATTCACCTGTCAAATTTGTTGTATTTAATCTATTGTTCTGAAAATTGAGTTTTATTTTCCTTTTTTGTGTTTATTAACATGTTAGAAAACTGGCATCATATGGGCATTACATTCTGCGAAATGCATAAAAATATTCAAAATTGATGGGTGTACAAATTATTTTGTTGTTGACTATACATACATATATATATATATATATATATATATATATACACACACACACACATAGCTGGACACTCGTATTCGAGGATACCTGTTTACTAGGGCAGCTAGCCAATTCCTATTGCAGACATCTGCTCAGGCACATTTGTGTTTGCTCAATACCCATAGAGCCTACCTCTGGTTTATACTGCAACTATGCTGAGAAGACGTTAGTTTCAATTTCTGGAAGAGTGTATGTTATCTAGTGTGAACAACAATTTGAACAAGGCCAGCATGCTCAAGCCCTCGGTCACGATGACTTGTGACTTTGTGCTAGCACAGCCATTGACAGCTCCCTGTCTACCTAATTTCACTCATGAGGTTTGGGTCAATCCATGAGATGATTTTCAGGCACTAGTCTAAAGGTGCTGCACACTGGGATCATCCTCCTCCAGACCAATAACATCAAGAATTCACCTTCATGACAAATCGACCATGATGAGATTTGAACCTGCGTTTCATGGTCAGAAAGTGAACGTTCTTACCGCTCTGCCATGCACCCACTTATATATATATATATATATATATATATATACGCACACACACACACATACATACGCACAATGTTTGAAAACTGTAATAGTGCATCTAATAAAGGATTTACCAAGTGATGAGGTTGGAGTTGGGACAGATTTCGGAATGACAGCATCATTATCTCTGACCCAGTGTGCTCCAGAAAACCTCACAATATCACCAAATTTTGTTGTTCTGAATCATATTTTTAGGAAAACCAGATCCATGTAGATGCCATCTCTGCCTATATTTCCCCTTTACCAACGCATATAGTCATGTTCATGCACAGCACAGTTTAATGTCTTTGATTAATGTTATGATGCTAGAAAGTTTATAATTCCAACTTCAAACATTCCAGCTCTTTGTTGGTATCATCATTATATTTGAAATGTGTTGTCCTTTATGCTAATTCCGCATTTATGCAAACAATCTGCCACATAAGATGAATTAAAACATGCTTCAATTGTAAAACACATTACAATTTAGCAACTGATTTTAAGTGAATGTGTCTCTTCTTCAAATAATTGTTAACATTTTTAAAAAATTTTTTTTAGGAGGAACCAATGCTACCTGAGCGAAGGCCACGGTCTTGCAGTGAGTCACTGTCCATTATTACACCCCCAGCTATGGCCTGTGGATCTCCCTCACCACCCAGAGTTGGCAAGGTAATTTGAAACAGTCTGTTACACTATAATTTATCACATAATTACAGGTTTTTAATGTTTTCTTAATTTTCATTATGGTGATAGTGATTCATGATACAATATTAACGATCTGTAAAGCTGGCTTGATCATATATTAAATAGTTACATGTTTTTGAATGCATATGGAATAATTGCTAATTATTAGGAGTTTGCAAGTTTTTAGTATGTTATTATTTTTTTTTTCTGTTTATCTGTTCTCTATCAAAAAAGAGGCTGAAAACTTTTGCACATATTTAATATTATTTCCACATGAATACTTTTAAAGTCTTTATTTATGGTTTCTGTTTGTTTTCTGATATACGCCCTATCAAAATGAATGCTATAATGCAGAGCTAGATGGCTTCACCTGGTGGAGAAGTTGTGTAACAGAGAAAAATGGATGTCTGTGAAAAATAGATGTATTTATGTTCATCTGATTTCAAAAACAGTTATCAACCTTGATTTCATTAAACAAAATGAGGTTTTCATTTTGATATTTACTAAGCTTAATATAGCCTTTTTTTTTTTTTTTTTTTTTTAGTTTTGGTTTAGTATTCCACTTGTTGAATATTAATTAGTTCAACAAATTTTTTTGGAACTTAAAATTTTTGTAAGTTCAACTCCAGGAGTAGAATATTTGAAATTGTTTTAATATTAATTTAATAATTTGAATTGAAGCATAAATTAGATATCTAATATTCTAAAAATTATAATTTTTATTAAAAATATCCTTCAAAATTTCTGTTTTGAAGTTTTAGAAAAGTTAAATTATTACATGAAATAATTCATTTTTATTAAATTTGCTAAAACTTTGAAAAGTAAAAAGAGTTGAAAATATAAATTCATTTTTGGGGGTTGATGAAGAAGAAAAGCATACATTGTAATGTTTTATTTTTTATTTTGCTCCATTAGTGATGTTTATTTTAATTTTCCTCATGTTAGAAATGGTAATTTACAAATTGTATCTTAAATGAAGCAAAAAGCCACAACTATGGTGCACCCATGAAGGATCACACTATTCAGTTGTAATTGAATTAACAAGACAAGCTTGTAAACCATTAAACCACATTGAAGTGCCCAACTCATGTTAAAAATATTTTATAATATTATTTCTAATATTATAGTGATGATTATTGTACATAATTAGGTTTCAATAGAATTTGCATTCTATGAATTCTAGTTTATGAAAATTGACATGTAGAGGGGAGGCCTTGTGGGGAAAATGAAATAAAAGCAATAAAATAATAATAATGAATAAAAAAAGAAAAGAAAAAAACTTTAATTTTCTCATGATGCAAGTTATAAAGAAATGAGGGTTTTTGGTCACATGTGCGATTTTTATGACCCTACTTCTGGAAAGGACTGAATCTTTCTCTTTACACTTTTCAATGACATTTGGACACGTTTCGGCAGTCCTCCTCATGAATTGGTCATTTCAACTCAACACAAGGCTGACTTTTAATCATTGTTACCCTGACTTAGTTCTGAACTAAAAAGGAAAACGGACATACACAAGTGACATTGAGAACTTTGTCTCACTACAGTCGCTATAAAAAGAATAAACATCTGTAAGTTTTGTATGCTTCTTATTTCTTTGTTTACATATTGAACATGCACCTTCATTTAAAATACATACAACCTGTTAACTTCCATAATTAGTACCTGCCCCCCCCCCCCACATTTAAAAGAAGCATATCCATATGACATACTAACTACCTTTGGTGTTTCCTGGGAATGGTTACCTTCTATAGGAAATGTATTCCATAAGTAGCAGACATTCTTCTACCACCCACTGAGCTGATAAAGAAACATCCCCAGAACAAAATCATACGGCTCTCACTAATGCTGAAAAAGAAGAGCCTTCTTGACCATTAAAAATGTTCTGAACAAATTGACTTCATTTCCTAACCCAGACTCAGGTGTAACTTGCTATCTGGTGTCAGATAGTTCCAACTATGCTATCGGAGCAGTATTACATCAATGTTCCTAATAAAACTAAACAAATTCTGCTGCTTTTGATCCTGACATGGATAAGAACACACATTCGTAGACCAAAGAATGCCTCAATTAGTAATCGCCACACAAAGTCAGCAATAGTTCTATTCCTACTAACCTCTATACAATTTGAAAACATACATATTGACATTGTAGAGACATTGCCACCAACCATCAAACCCAACAACACATATTCCTCACCAGTGAGATACATCCTAACATACATAGACAGAATTACCCGATGGGTTGAAGCTACACCTATGTAAGACTCTACATTTACAGCAGCGGTCATGTCATTTCTAAATGTATGCATATCTCAATTTGGAGTTCCCTTGTTATGTTGTCACCAACAGAGGAAGTCAGTTTGAAAGTGAGCTTTTCAATGAATTATCAAAACTTCACAGACTAAGAACTACAGCATACCATCCACAATCCAATGGAGTAATTGAAAGGCAACACAGGACAATTAAAATTGACATAATGGCAAGAAAACAAAACTGGTTAGATGCCTTGCTAATAGTATTACTTGGTTTATGAAACCTACCAACAGACCACCAGCCGTTGCAGTAACAGGGACTTCAGTGCTACTATCCAAGCCTATGGATGAAAAGGACTCTATTGAGTTTACCAGTGAAAAGGTTCCACAATTATCACAAAAAATGATGAGACTGAAAACTGAATTTCTCTATGAAGAACGCCTCCACACTGTTCCAAAGCCCTTTATTCTGCAAGAACTAAATAAATGCACACATTACGAGTCAACAACACTCCTTAAACGCCCTGCCCCACACTGGACCATTTAAAGTACTAAAGTGAAATTAAATTATTTTACTATTGAGCTAAAAAAAATAATAAATAATAATAGTCAATTTAATAAATTCAATAAATAAAATAATAAAGAATAAAAAAAAAAAAGAAAAATTACACTTTTCAATGACATTGGATTTGTTTTGTTTCATGAAGTAAAAATTGGTTGTTCCAACTTGGTGCAAAGCTGACCTGAGCTTGACCAAGAGACATTGAGAACTTTGTTTCACTACAGTCACCATAAAAAGAATAAACGTCCATAGTAAAAAATCAAGTTTTTTATGCTTCTATCTTCTTTGTTTACATATTGAACACCTACCATCACGTAAAATACATGCAAACATGCAGTCTGTTAACTTCCTTAGCCACATATGATATATTTGCAAGGGTTTTTTTGATGCAAAATTTTTCAATTTCTGGCATGATTTAAACTTGCATTCCTGAAGAGTTGTAAAAAGAAAAAGAAAAAGGAAGCTGAAAGTAAAACTAGTCAAAAATGAATGGTTGTGAATTAATTTAATTTCTTTTAGATGTCGTTTATCATGCCAAAACACTGATTCTCATATGATTACCAATGTTAAGCAATGTTAAGCCTGGTCATTACCTAGATGGGTGACCTCTTGAGAATACCACTACTATAAACTTGGATGTGCAGGTGGTATGATTGATAACAGCTTGGAATTGTTAAATGGGTAACTGAGTTCCAATTCCAGTCAGGTTCATTGTATCCACTTACATGAAAAATACCTTTGGGGAAGGTATGAGCCACATCTCCCCCTGCTATGGGTTAATTAGTAGAACTTGTATCAGTAAACCATTATTATCTTAAAATCTTACATGGTAGAAATATATTCTGACTTTAAAAAACCTGAAAAAGTTTGGTAAGACATAAAAAAACACTGATCATTTATATGTTCATTTTTGTATGTTTCTTCCCCTGTGTCTGATCTTTTAATATATTTTTTTTTTTTTTTTTTTTTTTGCAGCAATGTTTTTCTCCCTCCATGCAAGTCCCTGTGAAAAATGTTGCATTTTTGTCTAGCCCAACGCACAGTCCCAACACTAAGACATTGATTCGGTAAGCAGTGCTGTTCATTTTATTGTGCTTCTTTTATTCTGGTACCCACTTCTTTCTATGGAAGGGGATGTGTTTGTTTGTTTCTTTCTTTCTTTTCACAGTGGCCAAAGTATACTCGCTTGGAATATGGTAATTTATTATCTATCTAAGATTTTATTTGTGGTCACTTAATTCTGGAGACCAGATTTAACCATTTCTGAAAATCGTTTATTCTCAGCGATGAAATAAATCCAGGATTTAAATATTGGATATTTTTTAGTAGGAATGTGGAATATTCTATGCTAAATTCACTCCAATATGTTTTGAATTAAATATCAATCAGTGTAATGAATAGGAGGCTATTGTGGTTCTATCTATCAAAAAAAAAAAAAGAATTGCATTTATGAATCCTATACTGTATATTCATGGCAAGAAGGGTAAAATGTCTTGATTTAAATGTCAGTGTAATTAAGGAAATAAGAGACCATGGTTTTTCTATCAGTTGAAATCCGACTTCATTACACACTATATTTACACATCTGTGGTTAAATCAGTAAGAAAATAACCTCTTTGAAAACACAGCACAATGATTTCTGTCTGAATTTCTAGGATGAGGAGTTATCATTCTTTACATGTGTACTATTGCCGTCATCTTTGTTGCTGTTATCACAACATTTTGGCCATTGTGCCCTCCATCCTTCATCAGGTTTATGTTGATCTTGGTAACCTACAGGGAATTTAAAACTGAACCCTTTATTTAATCTGCAGGGATAGATTAAATAAAGGGTCAATTTCTAAATTCCCTGTAGTTTACCCAGATCAACATACATATGAGAAAGGCTGAAGGGTACAATGGCCGAAATGTTGTGATAACAGCAACAAAGATGATGACAGTAGTTTGCATGTAAATTGTGTAAATAATATATCAATAAATTGGAAAATGTACTCAGTTTAAAAAAATTCTAATAAACTATATTGATTATATTTTATTAATTTGGACTATACTGTATACTAGTATTTACTTTATTTTTTATTTTTATTTTTTTTATTACAAATTTATTCAGGCTGTTAATCTAAAGCCATTATTAGACAGTACCAATCAGAAACAATAAGCTCTTGATGAATGAGATTTGAATTTTGCCCTAAGAAACTGTAAAATAGTGAATAGAAGTTCTCACAAAGTTGTAAGTTAACGTCTCAAAAAGCCATGAATTTACTTACACTTGCTCGCAGCTACCCAAAGAAAGTTTACTATTAACCTGTGGCATAAAAATTATTAGTTCTTAAAGCAGTCAACTAGACTCTTAATACTTGCAAAGCTTGTGATTGTCCAGGAGTGAAACTGATTTGCATGTTCATTGACTTACAATATCAGTGGCTTCATCCAGTTGAGAGGCCTTTTTACAAAAACTGCAAGCAATATGGGAATGTTTTGGCTTACAAGATAAGTAGCTTTTATCTTTTGTACAGAAACACACCAGCTGCTCTAACTGGTGGAAACGGTAGGTAGGAATGTGACAGAACAATTGAAAACAATGGACTTATTGGTCAGCATCAAAAGGAATACTGAGTAGGTATGCAGCAAAAAGAAAAAAAATCTCTATTTGAGACATAAATTTGAATATTGTTAGCGTTCCTCAGCATAAAAGAGAACACTACTGAGATGAGAGAAGGTTAGTTTCATCAACAGTCTGCATATAACAAGTCTAATGGAGAACAAAGAATAAGTCTTGTTGCTGGGAATATGGCTGGTTACTTTTTTCTACAACATGGAGTTGACTCAAAGAATTTCTTGTTTTGCGGAAGATCAAATCTCAGAGTTGATATCTTCAACCAGGTTTATCTGAGACAAAATGGATGTGATTTTAAGTCTCTTTAAGAGACTATATAAATTCTGATAATTACTCTAACTGCTGTAGATTGATGTTCTTAGTTGTGATAAAAAGAAAAAATGACTGGTTGAATTAATAAAAAAACAAAACCTTGATAATGCTTGATTTAATAAGAAATAAAAAGCTAATACTGCTGTTGTTATAATGATTAGACTTGTGCAAATCTGGAATTGCTTGTTCATTTTCAGATTCTCTTGTAGATTAATTATCAATTTTAAGTTTTAAACATTTGAAACCATTTTATCAATATGTCAAGAAAAAATTGTATTGAACATAAGTACATAAATTATTCACCAGATTTATAAATTAAATTTAAGGTCTTTTTTTTCTGTCTGAAACTATTGAAATGTATGTTAATCAGCTGGGGTAAGAGATAGAAAATTTATTTCCAGAAATCCGCTTTCTACTACACTCAGAATACTTTCAATTTTCAAATATATGGAAACTTAAGATAACAATTTTTCCTTAATGTCAGTTCATAGCAATAGATATCTATCAATAAACATTTTTCATTTATTGCAAGCATTTTATTTCTATGATTTATCATAATACAGAGAGGTTCTGCATACTTTTGACAATGCTAACATATGTTAAGTGCATAGAATCTATTGCTTCATTTTTAAGTCTTAAAGGATGATGCAATTTTTTTTATACCCAATTACTGTTAATTTCAACAGATATTGGACAATGTATATTTCATCTTTTGGTATGCTGACAAATTCACTCTTACGGTTATGATTACATACGATGAAATCTTACATGACTTCTCATTGTTGTAAAGTTTGGGTTTTTATTTTTGTCCTTTTTTTTTAAGTTTATAGTAATGTAAACCAAGTTATTTATATTAAATTAAAATAATTTTCTAGATTTTTATTAGAACATTTTTCGCATTAACTCTGGTCATTTATAATGAATTTTCAGAAAAAACACATAAATATCTGACAGAATTATTAATATTTTTGAATGTAGTCTCTGTAAAAAATGATGAAATAAACTGATGTTTTGCCAAGTCAAAAATTATAAAATATACTTCTGGTTCTAAATAATTGTGCAAGAATTATTTACTTGCCATAATCTGTTCTCTTTAAAAGTAATATAACATTTACAAGGAAACACACCATCCACTTCTTATAAATAGTATTTTTTTCTCTCTCTGTCTAGATGTAACATTAAAAATAAATAATATATTGTTTTCTGTTTGACAAAAACAATATTTAAATAGTATTATTATAGAAAGAAAATCAAATATAAACATAATTTCATAAAAAGCATTATTTGAAATTAGTTATTCATAGCCAAGAATAAGCAATGATGTATATTTTTTTTCATACTATGACTTGTATTTTCTCTAAAGGTAAAATTTCTGATATCTTGAAATTCCACTTAAAGATTCCTTTTCTATGTTCATATAATGATTCTGCCAAGATAAGTAATAAACACCTGACAATATTTGGCAAATGCCTAAAATGCACAAACACTTATTTCTGATCTTTTTTTGCTTTCTACATTGAATTTTATTTGTAGTCTTTTTTGATATCAATAAGAAAGTTATTTGGTCTTGATAGAGTATCAGGTTTGCAATGTTTGATTGTATGCTTTTTGTCAAATTTATTGCCCTTTGATAATGATAGATTTCATTGTCACAATTTAAAGATGTTATTGCCAGTATCTCTTGTTCTATTAATCCATTTTCTAATATCAAATTTTATTAGAGATTCATGTATGTCTGAGGTATTAAATTAGAATGTCACTGATGATTTTTAAGATCATTTTCATGGTATCACTTTTTTTTTCCCAGGAGCATGAGTCCAATAGCTCGTTACAGTCCTTTGGGGAAAAGGAAATGTAAGTTGCAGGGCTTTTTTATTAATCATATTTAAAAGTCAATGGGTGTGGTGGCAATAGTTGTTTAAAATTGCTTTTGTTTTGAAAAAGCTACCAATTTGATTCAGTAAAGAAATTTAAAAATATTCTTTAAGAAAGTTTATAATAATTGCAAATAATTTAATATTATCAATAAACTTGATTGGCATTGGATTGGAATCTCTACAGGTTTTATTACAGATCTTTAGGATCATGAAACTGTGAATTCATTTGATGGTCATTGGAGAATTGCTTCTGCATGTACCATTTGTTTCAGCATTCCAAATTTTATACTTGATCTTCTAGTTTGAGAAAAAGAAATATCCTAAAATACTATTTACAAAATAAACCATACTTCTTATTTTTTTTTGTATTCAAATGTTTATTACCCATTTTAATATTTTCTATTCTTTAAGAAATTAAAATCAACATATCTTTCATGCCTGCTATAATATTGGGTTGGCCAAACATTTGTTTGGGTTATTAAGTAAAAATAAGGTTTTTTCTTTCTTTCTTTTTTCTTCTTTTTTTCTTTCTTTTTTTCTTTCTTTTTTTCTTTCTTTTTTTCTTTCTTTTTTTCTTTCTTTTTTTCTTTCTTTTTTTCTTTCTTTTTTTCTTTCTTTTTTTCTTTCTTTTTTTCTTTCTTTTTTTCTTTCTTTTTTTCTTTCTTTTTTTCTTTCTTTTTTTCTTTCTTTTTTTCTTTCTTTTTTTCTTTCTTTTTTTCTTTCTTTTTTTCTTTCTTTTTTTCTTTCTTTTTTTCTTTCTTTTTTTCTTTCTTTTTTTCTTTCTTTTTTTCTTTCTTTTTTTCTTTCTTTTTTTCTTTCTTTTTTTCTTTCTTTTTTTCTTTCTTTTTTTCTTTCTTTTTTTCTTTCTTTTTTTCTTTCTTTTTTTCTTTCTTTTTTTCTTTCTTTTTTTCTTTCTTTTTTTCTTTCTTTTTTTCTTTCTTTCTTTTTTCTTTTTTTCTTTTTCTTTTTTTCTTTTTCTTTTTTTCTTTTTCTTTTTTTCTTTTTTTTTTCTTTTTCTTTTTTTCTTTTTCTTTTTTTCTTTTTCTCTTTTTCTTTTTCTTTTTCTCTTTTTCTCTTTCTCTTTCTCTTTTTCTCTTTCTCTTTTTCTTTTTCTCTTTTTCTTTTTCTCTTTTCTTTTTTCTTTTCTTTTCTTTTTTCTTTTCTTTTCTTTTTTCTCTTTTCTTTTTTCTTTTCTGTTCTCTTTTTTTTTCTTTTCTCTTTTCTTTTTCTTTTCTTTTTTCTTTTCTTTTTCTTTTCTTTTTTTTCTTTCTTTTCTTTTCTTTTTCCTTTCTTAATCTTTTCTTTTTTCTTTTTCTTTCTTTTCTTTTCTTTTTTTTCTTTCTTTTCTTTTTTTTCTTTCTTTTCTTTTTTTCTTTCTTTTCTTTTTTTTCTTTCTTTTCTTTTTTTCTTTTCTTTTTTTCTTTTTTTTCTTTCTTTTCTTTTTTTTCTCTTCTGTTTTTCATTTTTGGCATTACATGACATTTATCATTTTGTTTAACTGTCTTCTGCCAGCTTTCAAGCATTGTCATAATTATGTCCTTTCAAAACATTTTTCTCAGCAAGGAACTCAAGTTGCCTGTTATAGTCTTTCAAGGAATTCAAATGAATTTCTATAGCAAGATTACAGCCAATGCATTTGTATTTTATTATAGAAAAGTCAATGTCTCTTTTCCTTTTTCAAATATGGTTGCATTATACTCATTTCAACAGAAATTAAATGTTACATTTTAACAGAGCAGTCATTTGATTTTTTTTTTTATGTAAACTTAAGATCAATAAATTAAATTAAATACAAGAAATTCTTTTAATCCAAAGATTTATTAAAGAAAACTTAAGTATAAATGGTAGATTATGAAAGTCAAAGTAAAAATCATGAAATCACATTTCTTGACAAAGAATGTTTTGCTCAAACTTTATTACAATATTATTATTTGCTAAAATACATATTTGTATAATCCATCTGTACATAATCTTATATTTTTGTTGCGTATTATCTTTGTAGTAAAATATTTTAGGACTTGTTATGTTACTCTATATGTAATCATTGAGAATGACTAAAAATGTTTATTGTTCCATCATTAGTATGTCATCATTAGTATGTCATCATTAGTATAACTAATACTCATGGTTATATAAACAGTCATTGATTTGTCTTGAAGTTTTAGAAATCCATGTTATATTTTTCTGTTCATTAAATTTAATTCAGAACTTTTGCTTGTTTGTGTTTCAGCGGAAACTAGTGATGGAGACCGCTATGATAATTATTTGACACCTCCGAAACGTCTGAACACTGGCCCAAGCACTGCCCCCGTCCGGATTATAGCCTCTTCTCATCCAAAATTGTAAAAATTTTTACATTCTTTATTAAGATCTGTTTTTTGTCTTTAAGCTCCATTAGAATATTCTGTGATGAAAGTTAATGTTAATGGAAACTTTATTACTCAACCATCCCATGTTCTCATACAGGTTGACCCCCCATTATTTTGGTTCTACTGTTAATCTAGGCTTCATTGTTGATGTACTGACTGGTTGCTATTGTTCTGCTAGCACTTGTAGCAACACCTGCTGATAGTGTTGTGGTGAACAACCCCTTGGAAGCAAGCGAGCCAGAGTGGCTTGCATCTGGTGCATAGGACAATAAGGGTCTTACCTTAACGTGCGGCATGTGACATCGGCAAGTTTGCTCCGTGAAAATGGCATTACTCTCCCGTCTAGCAATTCTAGCAGTACGAGCATTAATGAGGGTTTTTGTACAGTTTGGTATGCTTCCACCAATAGCAAGTCGTGTGCTGATTGGTCGAACTGGATGAGGCTATTTGCCTGGGTGACCGAGAATAAAAGCAAAGAACGCTGATTGGTCGACTGCGGTGTTGGCCTGATAAAAGAGGACTGGAGCAGTGAGAAGGAAGGACGGATATACATGGTGACGTGTTCAGAAAGCAAGGACGGCGAATTAACCCAGTGGTATCTTGATTTGTACAAGTGATGTCGTAGCAATACGGACTTATTTATACAAGTGTGAACAGCAAAACACTGGCAAGTCATCAGGAATAGATGATAATATGTTGAGCAATAGGAAAATAGCTACAATTGTGCAAATGGTTGGAAATATAAAGAATAAAAACAGCATATGTGACAGGACATTATTGAATGAAGCTTTTTATTTTTTATTATCATATGCACAAATATCCTTGGGAAAAGTAGGAATCTATCCCCCTCCAGCTATGGGTTAAATAATAGGGTTTGTATCTGGAAAAATCATTGAAAACTGGTTGGTGATTTGAAAGGGGTGCTAAAAAGTAAAAATGTTTATAATCATTGGTCTAGTGGTATGTAAGTAAGCTATTGAGGTTTGATAAGTTTTTCTAGATCAATGTTTTATATTATTATAAATTAAAATGTTTTTATGTTTTCATAATTTTTGTAGCTCATTTAGTTAGTACAATAAAAATTTATATAGAAACAGTGGCACTATAAGCTGACTGTAAATGTGTTTTTTTTTCTTTTTTGTAATTTGTATTTCTTATTTATAGTTTGATAATGAAAATGTATTACTACTTATGATACTCTTGTGGCTTTGTTAGGGGCCAGAAATAAAGACACAAGAGAGGAATTGAGTTAAACAAATATATTAACAGTAATACAAACGAGAATGTTACAGCAAGAATGTTCGGTCTGTCAGAGCTGACTGCTGGAAACTTCCCTCTCCAAAAGGCAGTACCTGCTCCTATTTATAGCTGGGAGAGTCCATGTGTGTGTGTGTGTGTGTGTGTGTGTGTAAATTACCATAACAGATACCTAGCACAGTATTACTAGTGCTGTCAGTTTGATTCTCTCTGGGTGCTCCACACTGTCTTTGTTCCAGAATCAGCTCAAAAAATCAACATGGGAGAGAGGTTGCATAATTCTAGTTTCATAATGGAATTGTAAACCTTGTAAATTATAAACTGTTTTTTGAAAGCAGGTAAAATATTTTGAACACAGATTTTTTTTTTCATGGTAGTTGGGGGAAGTTGTCTTTCTTACCAAGATTTGAGCCCAGCTGAAAACCAAGATTTGAAATGCTGATTTTTATGGCAGGCAATTTCTGATATCCCCAGTCTAGTCTCAGAAGACTGGCACAAAATATCTTCCTATTCTCCTTATTTGCACTGAACTTAGAAAAAAATCTTACCTCATTTTGATTGCTCAGCCTACTGAAATCTCTTAGCTCATTTTGATTGCTCAGCCTACTGAAATCTCTTAGCGCATTTTGATTGCTCAGCCTACTGAAATCTCTTAGCTCATTTTGATTGCTCAGCCTACTGAAATCTCTTAGCTCATTTTGATTGCTCAGCCTACTGAAATCTCTTAGCTCATTTTGATTGCTCAGCCTACTGAAATCTCTTAGCTCATTTTGATTGCTCAGCCTACTGAAATCTCTTAGCTCATTTTGATTGCTCAGCCTACTGAAATCTCTTACCTCATTTTGATTGCTCAGCCTACTGAAATCTCTTAGCGCATTTTGATTGCTCAGCCTACTGAAATCTCTTAGCTCATTTTGATTGCTCAGCCTACTGAAATCTCTTACCTCATTTTGATTGCTCAGCCTACTGAAATCTCTTACCTCATTTTGATTGCTCAGCCTACTGAAATCTCTTAGCGCATTTTGATTGCTCAGCCTACTGAAATCTCTTAGCTCATTTTGATTGCTCAGCCTACTGAAATCTCTTACCTCATTTTGATTGCTCAGCCTACTGAAATCTCTTACCTCATTTTGATTGCTCAGCCTACTGAAATCTCTTAGCGCATTTTGATTGCTCAGCCTACTGAAATCTCTTAGCTCATTTTGATTGCTCAGCCTACTGAAATCTCTTAGCTCATTTTGATTGCTCAGCCTACTGAAATCTCTTAGCTCATTTTGATTGCTCAGCCTACTGAAATCTCTTAGCTCATTTTGATTGCTCAGCCTACTGAAATCTCTTAGCTCATTTTGATTGCTCAGCCTACTGAAATCTCTTAGCTCATTTTGATTGCTCAGCCTACTGAAATCTCTTACCTCATTTTGATTGCTCAGCCTACTGAAATCTCTTAGCGCATTTTGATTGCTCAGCCTACTGAAATCTCTTAGCTCATTTTGATTGCTCAGCCTACTGAAATCTCTTAGCTCATTTTGATTGCTCAGCCTACTGAAATCTCTTAGCTCATTTTGATTGCTCAGCCTACTGAAATCTCTTACCTCATTTTGATTGCTCAGCCTACTGAAATCTCTTAGCGCATTTTGATTGCTCAGCCTACTGAAATCTCTTAGCTCATTTTGATTGCTCAGCCTACTGAAATCTCTTACCTCATTTTGATTGCTCAGCCTACTGAAATCTCTTACCTCATTTTGATTGCTCAGCCTACTGAAATCTCTTAGCGCATTTTGATTGCTCAGCCTACTGAAATCTCTTAGCTCATTTTGATTGCTCAGCCTACTGAAATCTCTTACCTCATTTTGATTGCTCAGCCTACTGAAATCTCTTACCTCATTTTGATTGCTCAGCCTACTGAAATCTCTTAGCGCATTTTGATTGCTCAGCCTACTGAAATCTCTTAGCTCATTTTGATTGCTCAGCCTACTGAAATCTCTTACCTCATTTTGATTGCTCAGCCTACTGAAATCTCTTAGCGCATTTTGATTGCTCAGCCTACTGAAATCTCTTAGCTCATTTTGATTGCTCAGCCTACTGAAATCTCTTAGCTCATTTTGATTGCTCAGCCTACTGAAATCTCTTACCTCATTTTGATTGCTCAGCCTACTGAAATCTCTTACCTCATTTTGATTGCTCAGCCTACTGAAATCTCTTACCTCATTTTGATTGCTCAGCCTACTGAAATCTCTTAGCTCATTTTGATTGCTCAGCCTACTGAAATCTCTTAGCTCATTTTGATTGCTCAGCCTACTGAAATCTCTTAGCTCATTTTGATTGCTCAGCCTACTGAAATCTCTTAGCTCATTTTGATTGCTCAGCCTACTGAAATCTCTTAGCTCATTTTGATTGCTCAGCCTACTGAAATCTCTTAGCTCATTTTGATTGCTCAGCCTACTGAAATCTCTTAGCTCATTTTGATTGCTCAGCCTACTGAAATCTCTTAGCTCATTTTGATTGCTCAGCCTACTGAAATCTCTTAGCTCATTTTGATTGCTCAGCCTACTGAAATCTCTTAGCGCATTTTGATTGCTCAGCCTACTGAAATCTCTTAGCTCATTTTGATTGCTCAGCCTACTGAAATCTCTTACCTCATTTTGATTGCTCAGCCTACTGAAATCTCTTACCTCATTTTGATTGCTCAGCCTACTGAAATCTCTTAGCTCATTTTGATTGCTCAGCCTACTGAAATCTCTTAGCTCATTTTGATTGCTCAGCCTACTGAAATCTCTTAGCTCATTTTGATTGCTCAGCCTACTGAAATCTCTTAGCTCATTTTGATTGCTCAGCCTACTGAAATCTCTTAGCTCATTTTGATTGCTCAGCCTACTGAAATCTCTTAGCTCATTTTGATTGCTCAGCCTACTGAAATCTCTTAGCGCATTTTGATTGCTCAGCCTACTGAAATCTCTTAGCTCATTTTGATTGCTCAGCCTACTGAAATCTCTTACCTCATTTTGATTGCTCAGCCTACTGAAATCTCTTACCTCATTTTGATTGCTCAGCCTACTGAAATCTCTTAGCTCATTTTGATTGCTCAGCCTACTGAAATCTCTTAGCTCATTTTGATTGCTCAGCCTACTGAAATCTCTTAGCTCATTTTGATTGCTCAGCCTACTGAAATCTCTTAGCTCATTTTGATTGCTCAGCCTACTGAAATCTCTTAGCTCATTTTGATTGCTCAGCCTACTGAAATCTCTTAGCTCATTTTGATTGCTCAGCCTACTGAAATCTCTTAGCTCATTTTGATTGCTCAGCCTACTGAAATCTCTTAGCTCATTTTGATTGCTCAGCCTACTGAAATCTCTTAGCTCATTTTGATTGCTCAGCCTACTGAAATCTCTTAGCTCATTTTGATTGCTCAGCCTGCTGAAATATTTTGTAGAACTGCTTGTTTTTGCTTAAATGCTTCCTTTGGCAACTCCTGCTCAATCCCTATTATAAATTATTTTCAAAATGTTAAGCATGATTATGCTTAATTATTATTAAAGTATCTTCACTGGTATGTCACTATGGCTGACATCAAGAGTAGGTCACAAGAAACAATCTACTAATTAACCCATAGCTGGTGGGGAGAAGAGGTGAATTCATACCTTTCTCAAAGGTATTTGTGTGTAAGCAAATATAACGAACCCAACTGAAATTGGAACTCTGCTCTCGGATTAACAATTTCAAACCGTTTTTCATTATATCACCTCCACATCCAAGCTTAAAGCACCTGGTATTCCTAAGTGTTCACTCATCTAGGAACTAACCAGGCTCGACATTGCTTAACTTCGGTGGCCCTATGGGAACCAGTGTTTCAATGATATATGACCATAAGCCTGATAAATGTGGTTAACACTGCTTATAGTATTATAGAGTGATGACAGCTTTTTAGGATATATACAGGATGTTTGATTTATTTTCTATGAACTGTGTGTGTATTTGGTGTTGATGGATTTGATTTTAATTTTTGCTTTATTTTCTTCCAGCCTTCCGATGTCCTCTACAAATAGCATGGATGAGTGTAGCAGTCCAGAGCAGAATTTGTCAACCCGGGTGCCAAGCATTTCTTCCCCAAACACATTGAGCCCTCTGCAATCCAAACCTGCTTCCATTTTTGGATTCACACCTGTTAGAGATTCTCGTGATATGACAACCACCGATTCTGAGAACTCGGACATGACCGAGTCGACAGATATGTCTGAGTCTACTGAGCATATACTTAACACTATTGACAGTCCGAATTTCCCTTCTATAAAACAGGCTCCGCCAGTGTGAAAACAAATTGTGAGGTTTCAGTAACCACCAAACCTACCACCAACTTTGCAGATCTGTTTCAAGACACTTACCCCACGGAGCCTGGCAATGCTCTCATCCCTGATGCTGAAATGTTTCTGATATTTTAAGCAGCAACTATCAGGATTATGACAGTAAATTAGTAAAACTGACCAGAAGTGTACATAAATTTGAGCTTGTCTTTAGAGAACGCTCGGACTACATGCATTTCAGACGCATTTTTAGCATCCTCATCTCAGTACATTTAAACACACTATAAATTGCACCATGGAATTTATAGCTTAAAATCTATTTTTTTTTTCTTTCTCTTTAAAGTGATTCTGAAGGCTCAAGAAGACTTAAAATCTGGATATTTTTTCTTTCATTATATATATATTTTTTTTTTTTTTTTGACCAACTAATCTTAATAAATATATCCAGTGATATTGGCCAGCATGGTTGAAAGAAAAACATTTTTTTTTTTTTTCAAAGTATGAAAAAATACAATCTAATGATTAGTTCCTATATCAATGATTTATTTATCAATCATTTCTTAAAATTTACGTACAAATATACATTTGACTGCAAATTCATGATAAATTGAGAAATCTTCTTAACCCATGTGGAAGTAAAAACGGACACATAAGACTGCAAATACAAACAGCAGTCTGAAATATCTATAGTCATGGGAGTCATTTATTTTACTATTCAGTCATACTAATTCATGTTTCAAAAGTAGATTTTAAATGGAGTCTGTGTTGGTTGTACAGAAATCTATTTTTTTTCCTCAATTTGACTTACATGTTGCAATTTATGGTGTGCATACAGTTTGTGTTTGCCATATATATATATATATATATATATATATAATTTCTCATTACTATAAACATATTTTCTGGGTACACGTGTTTTTATAGATATCCCCATTTATTTATTTTTCCATTTTTATTTTTTTCTAGCAGTGAAATTGTTTACTGGCCTTGAGATTTTCATTATTAAAAAAGAAACAGGAATGTCTATAAAAACAAAAGTACCCTCTAAATATAACATTTATAGAAATAACAAATAATGTCAGATTAAAAAATCGATTGATTGCATTTGGGATATAAAAATAAAGTTAGATATATACTTAAAAAAGATTCAATGAAAAATGTGCATTTCTTGAATAAGGTAATTAAGCTTTGCTTTGCTCTAAGTGTTTCCCATGGTGTTATGGCAAAGTCCGACTTAAAAAGGGAATACAGGTGTGATTCCTGTTGGGAAGCACATTTTCTTGAATAATCTTTTTTATTTCTAGGCCAGTAGACATTAATTTTAATGTTTAAAAAATGGGGATATCTACTCAAACACATGTACCTACTAAAAGGTAATGTTTATAGTAATAAGAAATAATCTTGGATGAAAAAGAATCCTTTAAATGCTTATAATATATTAAATGCTTATATATAACTTGCAGTTAACTAAGCCTGCATTCATTACAAAAATCATTGCCGTTCTTATTACTGATTAAGTAAACACACTCGCAATTTTTTCCCCTAAAATATTAGAAATGTGTCAATTTAGAGATTTAAATTATATAACATTTATTTACTTAAAAAAAAATGCAATGGCAGTTGTGAAGCTTTAAATCATTGAATGAGAATTTATATTTTTGAGCAGAATTTTTGACCTCTCATCTCTGGTAATTTTTTTTTATGAATAGAAATTACCATTAATCTATTCTCAGATGTTCCTTAATTTGCTTAATTAACATCAGGTGTACAGTTGTATCTATTCATTGCTGATATAGTTCCCCTGGTGAAAATAAAACCTCTTCCATTTACTATTATCATCTCTGAGTGGCCAGTTACATGTAGACATTGTATTCTCTTTAGTACAATTGGATGCTTTTAAAAGCCACCCTATTGTAAATATTCACGCACATACACACGGGGTTTTCCTTAATTGTCCATGAATAATTAGAGACTTGTCAAAACAGTAATTCTTTAGCTCCCCATGTTGATATAAAAATAGTTTGCATCATTCCTTGCATGTATTTTCTTCAATGTAAACCATCTTTATGTCAACCTAACCAGTTAAAGAAACAAGATTTCTTACTAAATAAACAAGTTCCTATTCATAGGAAATTGCAAAACATCCTGTATGACAACACTTCAGGTAATATATTTTTTTTTAAATTCTTATTAACTGATTGATCAGTAAAATTTGTTGCAGGTATAGCCAACTAGCGGTTAGATTGACATCATGTTAAATGTGGTCAGTCAAATGTAACCTCTTCTAAATTGGCACATACACATATATTGGTGTGCATTCTTAAAGTTGTGAGTTATATGTGTAGAAACTTTCTACAGACAACCAGCGAACATACATTTGAGTAAATATCAGAACATATTCAAGCTGAATGTGACAAAAGCCCGCATCTGTTTTCATGACTTTCCGATTCCCCAAATAATATTTTTCTTGTTTACGGAATCATTGAAACTATTTCATTTATTGTCTCACAGGCAAGGAAACATGCTTTTTCTTGCACCCTCTCTTTTTATTTTATTTTATTTTTTACCCATTGTACCTGAGAAACATCTAACACTATAAATTGAGCAGAATAAGTCATTACATTACTGTGACATGATATTGTGAAAATATCTGATCTCTGCCGATTTACCTCCCTTTGAATTTTTTTTTCTTTTTTTTTTAATGGAGACGTTGCATGGGGGCAAGAATTAACTCCATATTTGAATAAGTTTGCAACTTTTCTGGCATAGTATATTAATTTCTGTTGAATCATGTTCCATATTATCATTTTTACTCACAGACACGTGTTACATTGAATCACTTTTCTGTTTTTGAAATCCTTTGTTGCTTTTCTTATCTGTATCTTTTATTTTTTTATTTTTTTTTTTTACACTTTGTTTCTTTCAAATTATCTTTAGCACTTCTTCAGAAGAAATCCCAAATCTTAATTTTGACTAGTCTCAGGGGCTCAACAATAATTTGTCTTCTACTTCTGGTGTCAGCTACTATTCTGACTAGATCAATTTATTTTAGTATTAAAAAAATAATATTTAGTTTAAGAGAAAGTAAATTATCCTTCTACTCATGCCTTAAAATATGATGGCATCATCATTTTAATTTGAGAATTTCAAAGGGAAACAGCGTAAGTAATTTTTACTCAAACCTTAATAATATCGCCAGAATGTAAGATTATTTATAATAAGTGCCAAAGGTAATACTAAACTTTTATTCTTACATGTGTGTTTAAATACCTGTTAGTTTAGCACTGTTATACTTATCTCTGAAATCTTGGATATATAAACTATAATGTAGATCTAAGAGGCTGGAAATATTTCAAGCTACCCCTTCTTCTCTATATATTTGTTTCCCCTGTGTGTGTGTGTGTGTCTCTCTCTCTCTCTCATATATATATATATATATATATATAATGTGTGAGAGAGAGAGAGAGAGAGTGTGTGTGTGTGCATATATATATATATATATATAGTGTGTGTGTGTATATGTGCATGTATATATATATATATATATAGTGTGTGTGTGTATATGTGCATGCATATATATATATATATATATATGTGTGTGTGTGCGTGTATGTATATATATAATGTGTGTGTGTGCGTGTATGTATATATATAATGTGTGTGTGTGCGTGTATGTATATATATAATGTGTGTGTGTGCGTGTATGTATATATATAATGTGTGTGTGTGCGTGTATGTATATATATAATGTGTGTGTGTGTGTGTGTGCGTGTATGTATATATATAATGTGTGTGTGTGTGCGTGTATGTATATATATATATATATAAAGTTTTTTTGCTATTTATTCTGTTGCCAAATTCACTACAAATATTATCTCTAAATTTTATTTTTGCTTAGTAAGAAACAGTGAAGGAGTCACTACCGCACTGTTAAATATGATACAGAAATAGACTGACATTTTTAAGACAAATACACATTTTTTTCACCTCGGTCGTTTGATCATCCATTCGAACAGTTTTACCAGTTTGTTTTTATTTAGAGATTTTACACTGTTGTTTCACAGTCTACTTTTTAATGACACTTTTCAAATATCTTTCAGTCTTTGTCTTTTCTAATGTTTCATCTATTTCTTTCATTCTGTTGGCTTTTAGAATAGCTCAGTGAATTATACCAAAAATAAACATATCTCTTGTTCCTGACCTATTGTTTAAGCCTCTCTTGGAATTTAGTAGAAAATACTCTTGTAGTTGTTAGTTTGTTGAAGCAAGTTTTTCTACTTAGCACCAAGTATAAACTCTCTAAGAAGCTGAAAGTACATTGCTTCTAAGTTGGCAGCTATGGCAGGTGTTTAGCATTCTTTGAGTTTGGATTTATGCAAAGGCTTGATGGGTAGAGAATCTACAAATCATTAAACTTCATCAGATTGACTGATATAAATATTAGTGATTCAATATTGCGTTTATATGATAGAGATCATTGTAAAATCTGTAAATTCAGTGTTGATATCTCATAGTTTTAGTGACAAAATAAATGTGAAAAGGATGAGAAACCAGAGTTCTAAAATGTTGAGTTAAATTAGAATGAACCTGAATAGACATCAGTTGTTAGTTCTGTTTGCAATATATCATTATATATATATGCATCATTTTTATACATACATACATACATATATATATATATATATATATATATATATATATATATATATACATACACACACACACACCACATATATATATATATATACATACACACACACACCACATATATATATATATACATACACACACACACACCACATATATATATATATATATATATATATATATATATATATATATATATATATATATAATCATTATTGGGAAATCTATTGATTTTATTTTATTTATTTACTTTGCAAATTCCTTTTTATTAGAAACCTCTTGTCACTCTTATATCAATCATTATAAGTTGCTAAGAACACTGGCAAACAAATTTCATAAGTATGCCCCCCTCAATTCTCCCCGATAGCTACTCGATTAATTTTGTTTGCTAATATGATATTGGATGAGTAAACATGATTCTCATGACCATTGCTCTCTCTCTCTCACTTTTTCTTCACTTAACTGTGATTTATACGGGATTCCTTCTCTCCTATGAACTATTCCAACCAACATGACATCCTACCTCATTATACAAATATCTATAATGCACCAGAAAAAGAGAAAACACTTTCAGGTGCCAAGAATCCAGACTTTTTAAATGATGAATTAGTGTCCGGTGGAGGGAGATGAATCTTTACCAAAGTTTTAGATTAGGTTGGTTGCAGTGGTAAGTATTTTTATTTTTGGTGAATTCCATCTTAACTGTAAATTCACTTTTATTTAATTAAAATAAAGAAATATAACTTTGGGTATTCAAGTTTGGGATTATCTAATCTAGCTTGAGATTATCTAATCTAGCTTGATTATCGTTTGACTAATCTCAACTGGGCTGGTTGAATATAACAATTACCCAAGATAAATTCTCTGGCAATTTATTTTTCAATTGCTAATACTTGTAATTTCTGTTCTGGCTAATTTAAATCTTTCTATTTTTTTTTTTATTTTTATTTCTTAGATAAGCATTATCATTTATTATTAATTCTTCAATTAATATTTCTTTCATCTTAATTTCGCTTCTTTTTTTATTGCAAAAGAAACTAGTGTATGTAAATAAAAAAAAATATGGTGATATATTAAGCAACTAGAAAAATATGTAATGTCTATATGTTTACAATTCAATAACTGCAGATGGAAGGTCTCTACAGCCTAATTGATAAAGCAGCTGTCGTTTTAAGATGGGATTGCCAAGAAAATGGGATGCATGTTTGAATCTTACTATCAGTTTGAGAGTTGCGATAAAAAGAAACTGAAATTAAACTGAAATAAATATTATTAAAAAAATATTATTAAAAAAATTAATAATATTAATGCTTATTTAGATAAATAAAAGGAATAAAAAAATACTTTGTTTCCTTTTTATGATTTGCTCCAGATTTGTTTTTGACTAAAATTCTCTCCCAAAAGCTATTATTTTATGCCATACTGAAAATATATATTTTTTTTAAATACTGCATAACCATTTTGATTGGAAGAAAATCCAAGAATAATTCAAAACATATTTCAAATGCAAAAATTTGAATTCCTCTGTTTTATTTTGCTCTTTATTTTAAAAAAGGAACTTTCTAGAGAAAATTAAGTCATTTAATGTTAATATTTATAGTATGTACCAAAAGGTTTAGAACAGCACCAATGCTTTACTTGATAGACAACTCAGAAAATTATTTAATTTTTTTTTGTACTAGTGTCATTGTTATCTTACTGTTGAGTTGTCACTGATGCTTGATCTTATAATCAGTTGCTTGTCCTCTTCAACTTTTATCTATAATTGTAAAATTCAGTCAAAAACAAAACTGAATAAACTATTAACAATGAAGTTCCAATTTCATCTTAGTCTTGTTACCATAGAATAGTTTAATTCAAATCTCCATTGGGAGAAGGGGAAAATGGGCTTTTTCTTGTGATTATCAGTAAACTGGCATAAATTTGAAAACAATCTACCTGTGATCAAATTCTTGCTTCAAACAAGTAAGAAACAGAGTTAAGATATCCATAAAATCAACAGAAGCTAAGTATTATCATTACAAGCACACTTATATATACTTGTAAAATCTTTAAATAATAATTTGGTGGGTTTTGATTACAAGATGTAATGAAATTGATATTTTGAAGCAACCACTGCCTGAATTGTCAATAAAACATATTTTAATCTTTCCCAAGGTCAATGTACTGTAAGTGTTTATGTAATATATTTTAAATGCTACTAATCACCATAGAAATAGCTGTTATTATTATTATAGATTCTCAATGTAAAATTGATACTATTTGTGTATCTGGTGGCGGAATTCTTGGTTGTTTTTGGAAGCTTGTGTATAGAAGAAAGTAAAATGACAAAGAAGTATTTTTTTTTCTTATAACAAATTTCTTATTTGAACTTTTTAAAAATGTACAATTTTTTTGTTGTATTGATTTGTACAATATTTCAATATTTTTGATTATTTTTAGTATATTACAATTAGGCCACTTGTTAAAAAAAAATTGACTTACAAAAAACTGAAATAGTTAACTTTTTTTTTTAAGCAATAAAGTAAAGGGTTGTAATTTTGCTTCTTTTTAGACATAATGTTATTGCACATTTAAGAGACGATAGTTTTTATCTAAACTAGGGAACCAAAATATTACATGCTTTATTCCTATGTTCTGAAACTTAGCTTGCAATATCTGAGATATGCTTATAGTCTGAAGAGTATATTGAACAAGTCTTCAGCTCTTTGATGTATAAATTTACATGATACCAAAGTTTCACTAAAAAAATATTATTTCTGCTGATTTTTTTAATTTATTTATCAAGAAATTTTTTGATAGAAGTGTTGTAACTGTTTTATCAACAGACTTACTAATAGAAGTGTTGTAACTGTTTTATCAACAGACTTACTAATAGAAGTGTTGTAACTGTTTCATCAACAGACTTACTAATAGAAGTGTTGTAACTGTTTCATCAACAGACTTACTAATAGAAGTGTTGTAACTGTTTCATCAACAGACTTACTAATAGAAGTGTTGTAACTGTTTCATCAACAGACTTACTAATAGAAGTGTTGTAACTGTTTCATCAACAGACTTACTAATAGAAGTGTTGTAACTGTTTCATCAACAGACTTACTAATAGAAGTGTTGTAACTGTTTCATCAACAGACTTACTAATAGAAGTTGTAACTGTTTCATCAACAGACTTACTAATAGAAGTGTTGTAACTGTTTCATCAACAGACTTACTAATAGAAGTGTTGTAACTGTTTCATCAACAGACTTACTAATAGAAGTGTTGTAACTGTTTCATCAACAGACTTACTAATAGAAGTTGTAACAGTTTCATCAACAGACTTACTAATAGAAGTGTTGTAACTGGGATTTTTTTAATCACTTTCTGACCTTGAAATTTTCACTCTATATTTCATACTAAAAAGAAAGGCAAATTATGCAAACTGGCATAATTTCTACAATTCTATTATTTTATTAACAAGAATTTCTTATATGCATATTCATTTATCTAACAATAAACACAAAAGATATTTGGCATTGCATATAAACTCAAGATATACATTTTCACCAATGCTTTTTTGCACAAACACTGAAGCTGTAGAGAAATAAAATTTAGCTACGAGTTGTTTCCCTTGAACTATTTTTTTTCAACCCCCCTCTTTTTTCCCCCTTCATACTCAAATGTTTATATTGTCAGATCCTATTTCTGTCTCCTTTGTGCATCACTAGAAATTCTTCATCTTCATTCTTTTAAAACTTGACCATATTTGCCCACTTTTATTTATTACTATAAAAGATTTTTTTATTGAAATTATCTGCCTGTTACTAATTTTTTTTTCTGTGTAACTCTCTTATGGATGAGGAGCATATCTAAACCATCACCAAGTCTACCAAACTTCTTCCACACAATTTCAGAATTTTCAGTTAAACTCATCAAGGTAAATTTTTAAGAATTATTCTTAGAATGCTTGGTCAAATGATATGTATATATATTTTTTTTAATTTAAAGAAAATAAATTTTTTTTTTTCTGTTATATATCTATAACGCACAAATTACATTATTGTCAGTAAAAACAATGATATATATTCTACCCCCGCTCTTTTTTTCAACCCAAAGTTTTTCCTCATTCTTAGTAACTTTTTTCTTGTTGTCTGTTGTGACATGAGAAACCTGTTCACTGGCTATTTATCCTTCAATCATTTCTGAAGTCTACATTATTGTGTTGTCAGAAGATTAACCTCTCCTTTTTGTTATGGTACTTACCTTCCTCTCTTTCACAGAGCAACTCCTCTCACTCTCTTTCTCTCTCTCTTTCTGTTGTTCTCTTTTTTTTTTTTATGAAAAAAACAAAAAAAACTCTCTATTCACTTATATCTAAATTATATGAACTCTGTTTTTGTATTGAGGCAAATCTCTTTAGAGGGTCAGTTTCTTTTTGCAAACCTCTTTACCTAATCTGGGCTCTTTGCTTTTTGATTAACTTCATAGTAGCAGTGTTATGTTTTTTCGCCCCAACTACATTTTTATAAAGATGTATTATTGCAGTCAGAGCTGATCCAAAGGTTTTGTGCCCTCCCCCCTCAATCTATGACATAGTGTCCACCACTCTACTTTATATTCATATAAAATACAAATTTTATTGTAACCTAATTATATACAATAATGGATCATTATTTACATTATTTGAACTATTGTCCTCATCTTTGTCGCCATATGTATTACAACGTTTCGGCTGTTGTACGTTCTGGCCTTCTTCAGGTGGTTGGAATGTTGAACTGTCTATATTTTTGAGATGAGGTATAATGTACATTATTTACATGATTTGGACTATTGTCCTCATCGTTGTCGCCATATTTATTACAATGTTTCGGACGTTGTATGCTCCGGCCTTCTTCAGGGGAGGTATAAATATGGCGACAAAGATGAGGACAATAGTCCAAATAATGTAAATAATGTACATAATACCTGATCTCAGAAATATAGACAGATAATAATGGATCATATGCAGTATAGGTGAAATATAAATTTTTTTTTTTTTTTTTTTTTCATTTGTGCTAAAGAACTGCATTTCTAGAACTGATATTTCTCACCCCAAATAATTAGCCTCATTAAAAATAGAGATGTTATCATTTAACAGCATCTTCATAGAACAGTCTATAAAATCTTGCAGAAAACATTGATATATTTTTTTAAACATTTCACCCCAATCAAGGCTATAATGGCACTAGAATGCAGGGGTGGGGGGGTTACAGGGAGTGAAATTGAAAGAGAATGAAAAATATTGAGGAAAAGACACCCCCCCCAAAAAAAACAGGGTTCCAAAAATTGGAAGATGGCGATTGACACTGCATTAAAATCCTTGAATATTGTAGTGGTCAGGGAAGCAAGAAATCAAGAGGAAGTTCCACAGGTGGGAAGTGTGAGAAAAGAAATTATTACAGTAGAAGTGGCAGTTGTATCTAGTTAGTTCAACAATAAAATGGTGAGACATTTTTCTAAAAGGGAATTCTAATTAATACTTTTCAATTTTATGTCTATATATCAGCTGAGAGATTCATGCATCTATACCTTTAAGTTTCACACACACACACACAATTATAATATATCACACACATAGTGTTGGTGAAATAGCACTAGATGTAATATATCAGCTATTAAGTATACGTTAATAAATATACACCTCCCTCACCACTAGCACAACTCTGAGTTTCATGCATAATGCAATCTTCAGGTGGTGAGTATATATATATATATATATATATATATATATATATATATATATATATAGTTTTAAGGTGTGCTATATTTATGGGATAAAGTGCTCAATATCAGAGATAGTGTATGTAAATATAAAAGTGAACATTGAAGTCAACACTCAGAGGCGACAGGCTGTTTCATGCTAGGCGCAATCGTCAGGTTGCCTGACAATTGTCGCCTCTGAGTGTTGACTTCAATGTTCACTTTATATATATATATTTATATATATATATATATATATTTATATATAATTTACTTTAGGATATTAAAACAAAAACATGTTAAAAATCGCTACACAATGGGAATTATGTTTCAACACTAAATGTGTCTCCTTGGGGGGCAATAGTAAACTGCTGGCGAGTGAATGATTATTTTATTAAAGCAGAATACTTCCTCTATTTTAAATATATATATATATATATATCCAGGCACACATAGGCTGCACATAGTGTGTGTTAAGATATTAAATTTTTCTGAGTGCAAGAATCAACCTGAATTTACCATTAATTTGGACTCATGCCTTTAAGAAAGTTGTAATAAAGTAGTGTGCTAATTAAGTCCCATATTATTCTCTCCAATAGTTTGTTACTCTTGGCCAGTTTGTGGTGAGAGAGAGACTGCCCTAAATTATCTCTCAGGGATGGTCATTTACATATTAATCTGTCCAATATTCTTTTTCTCATTCTTGTAATACTGGGTTCTAGTGTTGGGTCACATATTTATGTATTGAGTGGCCAGGAGTAACTACAGGTAAACTCTGTACCTGGCTTCTTAGATGATAAAGACTTTCAGAATTTTATCCATAGTTGCAATCTCATTTTTAAATTCAGCATTTGTACAGACTTTTTTCTTTTCATTATTTTAAATTAAAGAACAGTTACTAATACTACATCCTCACTCTGAATGCATTGATCTTCCTCTCACTCTCTCTCTCTCTCTCTGATATATATTATTAGTATAACTTTGGTTAATAACCATCAAAAGTTCCTTAAGGATTTTAAAAATTTATTTTCTATATTTCAAACTATTTTCCTGGTTTCTGGCAAATAATTAGAAATAAATTGCCGCACACTCGTGCAGGTGTTAGAAACCAGGAAATGGTCCAAAATATAGAAAAAAATTTTTTAGAAATACATAAAATCTTTTGTTGGTCTTTAACCAAACTTAATAATAAACTTGTATAAATAATTAGTTCCCAAATAAATACATCCTGTTTGTGTGCGTCTGTCTCTATCTATCTCTGTCTGTCTGTCTGTCTCTATCTATCTATCTCTGTCTGTCTCTATCTATCTCTGTCTGTCTGTCTCTATCTATCTCTGTCTGTCTGTCTCTATCTATCTCTGTCTGTCTGTCTCTATCTATCTCTGTCTGTCTGTCTCTATCTATCTCTGTCTGTCTGTCTGTCTGTCTCTATCTATCTCTGTCTGTCTGTCTGTCTCTATCTATCTATCTCTGTCTGTCTGTCTGTCTCTATCTATCTCTGTCTGTCTCTATCTATCTATCTCTGTCTGTCTCTATCTATCTATCTCTGTCTGTCTCTATCTATCTATCTCTGTCTGTCTGTCTCTATCTATCTCTGTCCATCTCTCTCTATGTCTCTCTCCATCTCTCTCTACGTCTCTCTCTCTCTCTCTCTCTCTCTTCATGTCTCTCTGTATGTCTATCTATCTATCTATCTATCTATATATATCTATATCTATCTATCTATCTATCTATCTATCTATCTATCTATCTATCTATCTATCTATATATATATATATATATATATATATATATATATATATATTCTTGTCTTTGATTGCATAATAGAACAAGGGTTTTGATAGATTGGACTACAGGAAATTAAATTTCCAGCATTTGAAAGCCCACCACTTCTAAATTTAAATCTAAATTCAGAATTTAGTATGCCTGGGCTTTCAAATGCACAAACCCAGTCTGGAAACTCTGCTGTGTGTATGTATGGATATGTATGGATATGGTTAACAGTCAATTAAATAGTTTTTTATTTCTCCTTGTTGAATTAGTGTATATTTTGTATAGATTGAAATTGAATGTCAAACCAAACTCGGTTGCCCAACATTGTTCTGGAAAATTGATCTATGCTGTTCTATAGATTGAAATTGAACACTTTTTAATTGATTGAGCGATTGATTGGTCAAACAGTATTGTTCTGCCTGAATTTCTGGCATGAGATGTTATCATTTTTTACATTCAGACTAATATCCTCATCTTTGTTGTTATTATCACGTTTCAGTCATCGTACTCTCAAGCCTTCTTCAGGTGTCTGTCGATCTTGGTATCTTTCAGGGAATTTTAAACTGAATGAAATGGTGAAAATGTTGTGGTAATAACAACAAAGATGAGGATATTAGTCTGAATATAAAATAATATAAATAATATTACTCTCTGTTGAATTGTGGAGAGGTTATTTATTTCTTTCTTTTTAAATCTGCTATCTAGCTGCTAAATTTGGTGTAACTGAGGATCATGTACAGTCATTTAACTAAGTAAATAAATTTTTGCAGAAGCTGTTTTATTTTTAAGAAGCACTTGTTACCCCAGAGAATCTATGCGCTGCCATAAGAAATGAAAAAAGTCATCCATGCAGAACGTTTCCTATTATGATTACCCTCATTAAACAAATTAAAAAGAAAACTGTGTGTAGTTATCAATTGTTTGCCTTCTGTTTAGGTAAGTCTGCACCAAAGCTAATGATAGCTATTTGCGTACAAAGAAACACAAGCATTTTCATTAACATTTACAACAGAAAAAAAACATCTAACAGATTCCACAAAAAAGATCCAGATAAAAATATTAGGGATGGGCTAATTAAATAAAAAAAAGAAACAAAAAACCGAAAAAACAGCCATTTCTATTATAATATCATTCCTTATTCCCATAATTTAGACTTTAATGAAACTATTTAAAATAACATAAGATTGTTATATATATATATATATATATATATATATATATATATATATATATATATATATATATATATATATATATATAATGTGTGTGTGTGTGTGTGTCCAGGTAAAATGAGAACAAATGGAGTAAAATTCCACTATCCATAACATTTAATTTAAAAGTGGACTCTACAAAGTAGAGCTAAATATTATTTATTTTAGAAAACAAAAACATTAAAAATCACTACACAATTGTAATTGTGTACCAATTTTTAACATGTTTTTGTTTTAATATCCTAAAATAATATATAGTCATCCACAGACAGACTGTTTCACTGTATCACAGCTCATCAATGTGGCTAGACATCCAATTGCCTTAAACCAGGATTGAAACCCGACTGATTTGGCATCAGTCGAAGATTTTTTTCCTAACCTATTGGCTCTTGGCAGAGAGGAAGGTGAATTTTTATGTATTTATTTTGAATAAACACGCCAGTGACTCAGAGTGCTCGATTCATAGAAGAACTTTGCACTATTTACATTATTTGGACTACTGTCCTCATCTTTGTCGCCATATTTATTACAACGTTTCGGCTGTTTTACGCTGTTATTTATTTTGAGCGAAATAAAGGGTTCAGTTCGACATTCCAACCACCTGAAGAAGGCCAGAGTGTACAACAGCTGAAACGTTGTAATAAATATGGTGACAGAGATTAGGACAGTAGTCTGAATAATGTAAATAGTGTATGTAATACCTCATCTCAGAAATATAGACAGATGATGAACTTTGCAGTATCGGCAGTGACAGTCACTGTTTACAAATTCGTGCTTTCTTTCTGAAGTGCTCGACTAAAATTTATTTGTTCGGGGATAGATTTATATGTTATGAAAAAATAAGAAATGATTTCTTTATTTGGCATAAGACTAATTTTTATCCCAAGTATTTCTGGCATAAAGTCTTGAGTTTCTAAATTCTATGACATGACAATTTTTAGGTTTAATGGAGAACTACAAAAATTATTCAGTGTAACATGTATGAAAAGAACTGAATTTTTCACCAAATTTGTTCATCTGCATACATATCCCTGTGTATTGAGTTTAACTTTTTTTGTGAACGAACTGGGCAATATTAAAAATTAGAGTAAGAATAGTTAATAAATAAATAAGCTAAAAAGACTTATCTTTCCAACAAGTTACACTGATACACTGCTCATCAAGATTGGAAATCTACTGAATTCATTAAGAGATATATTTATATACATTACATAAAAATGCTAATTATTGATGGTATTATTAATATCACTTTTTACCTTTGTATTTCCTTTCAGTACTAAGAAACTTCTTAGATGTTCTGTATCTCTTTAAATGTGAATACTATATTATTAGTATAAAATATTATATTATATAATTATTAATAGTATAAACATTTTTTTAATTAGATTTCTGCAAAGTCTATATTTTCAGACAATCCATTTTCATTTTAGCATATCTTCAAAATGTGTAGAATGCTGCCAGTTCATTGTAAAGCCAGACTATTATCTATTATTTAAAATTATTTTCAATCTGTCACAGCTGGTCATCTGTTACAAGAGTTTTTTTTTTGTTTTTTGTTTTTTAAATTTTGTGACATAATTTGGGGATTGCACTCGTACAATTAAAACTTGAATTTGTCAAAATCCTATTTGATGAAGAGATGGTAGTTACAAAATAAATCCATCCTTTAATTTTTATATACATGTTGAGGGTGAAAATGTTTCTGGAGAGTAGGTTGTGAGAATTTACATGTGAAGTTATTAAACATTGTGGGCAATTATTTTTTCTACTTCCTTCCTAATTATCTATGTATACTTTTAAAATCCTAGTATGCTAATTAGGATAAATTTTTTGTAATATTTTTTATTTAAATTGTGTTCAGTTGAACTGATTTTTTTTTTTGTTTTTGTTTAGTAAATAAATATAAAGATCTTTTTTGTAGAATTTCAAGCTTTTTCTTTTAATCCTTTGAGCCCTGCATTTCTGATCAATTTTAACCCTTCTGCTTGAGCTCCTGAGTCAAAATTTTCAAATACTTGGTATGTAATGTTTCATGGTAGATATAAAATAGTTACAAGTGTTTACTCACCATTAAACTGGGCAGTAAGTCATTTCTCTCTACAACTGTTCAACTATTGGCTGGGCATTATGTCATTTTTCTCTATTACCGGTAAAGCAGTGGTCAAGACTCAAAGGGTTAATATGAAAATATTTCAGGGTTTTTTTTTTTGTACTGTTAGCTTACAAAAATTGTGAAAAATATGAAAATATTCCAAGTTGTTAATTATCAACCAAATTTTATACCTTTTACCTTTGAAGTGAAAAACAAAATTAATACAAAGGTTACTTGTGTCTTAAGCAATTGCTATGGTGGGATTTGAGATCTGCTCTCACCTATTTTTACAATAATATTTTGGGGGTGACAAGATGATTGTAAGGAATAAACATTGTATAGACATTAATTGTAAACAACAATCTCACGTATTCTAGAAAAAAGTTTTAAATGTAATGTTGAAGTAAATAACAACTTTGTGCCAAAGTAATTTTTCTTTGTGGTAAGAATTTGAGAGAAGCAGACAGTTTAAAATTGCTACATTTATTTTGTAGTTACATATTGATGAATTTAGTGGATCCCAAATTTGAATTCGCAAAATGGCTGCAAACCTTGCTACATCCATTTTTTAGAAATTCCTATATTGATAATTAGAATCCTAATAAAAGATTAGACTTTGGAATCCAAATTTGGATTGTGACGTTGTGGGGGGGGGGTGTTAAAGAATTCTTCTTTTCTTTTCAATCATTCAGTCCTTAAAAGCATCCTCCCCTCCCCAACATACATAAACACAAAAATGATCCCTTTGCCACAGTTCACAAGGGCATCTATGTAACATTTAGATTGGTGGGAATTTTTCACGCCCAATGTTGTTATCATCCCCCAACTTTGGTATAAAGAAAAGTATCTGTGTTTGTAACTAGTAGTTTTGAAAAGAACATTAAAATACACGCACACAGATTTTACTAAATTGTTAGATGTAAAGATGTCTGTTTGGTCTTTTGTGTTCTAACAAATTTAGTTATGTAGCAGCTAATAGTTTTTTTTTTTTTTTTTTAATGGAGTTTGTCTCCCATCTTTTTATTCATTTCTCTTTTCTCTTATTGCAATAAAAATCTCTGTTATAAAGCTATTACAAATGTAAAACAATCCATTTTGAATTGAAGGGAAAGTTTTAAAAGCTTCAATTAATCGTAATTATGTATGTTGATATTATCCAAAAAGATTGCTTCAATTTCTTTCCAAAATCTGTTAGTCTGGCTTTTTTTTTTTTTTTTTTTTTCTTTGGGTATAGACATCAGTTCTTCCCCTGGCCACACTATTGACATTATGACTGCCACTGATGCCCTATGCTACAAGGGATTCTTTCACGTACTTGCAAAATACAAAATACTTGAAATATGTCTGGTGTTATATACTGGACTTAGGTTTTTTTTTTTTTTTTTTTTTTTTTTTTTCTCTTTGATTTTGGTATTATCATAGCTGCCGACAACTATAACCATTTTTTTTAATTCAAACCTAAAACCCGATTTTCTTGTAATTATTTTCTCCTCTTCTCCATTTTTGTATCTATGCACTCCAGGGCGTGTAATTTTTTTTAAATTTTGGGGGGTGGGAGGTCATTTTCTGTTACTTTTATTTATTTATTTATTTATATTTTTTTTTTACCTTTTATTTTTTAAACATGAAAATCATTTTTTGAATCAAATTTAATAAAATAAATCATATCATGACCATCTTATTTCATGTTAATAGATAGTTGTGAACTTTTCATGATATTTGGTTTGTATATTTGGTTTGTATATTTCTAACTTGTGTTTCCTCCCATTCTTTATTTGTTGGAAAACAAAAAGTTTTCTTTTTACTATTTTTTTTTTCTTTTTAATCTTTCTGTCCCAGTGACATCACCCCTAAATACGGAGGCTGCTGCTTTCACTCATTTGAATTTTTTTCATTTATTTTCATTTATTTTCCTTCCTTATAGACTGTACATATCTTTCAAAAGAATAATGTTTACTGACCAGAATGTCAAGAGGTGTTTATAATTTCCAATAACATCTTCATGCTTTGAAATGTGGCAAAAAAAATGAGTTACAATTACATGGAACAAAATTAAAGTTTATAAAGTAACAATCTTTTTTTTTTCTCCCCCTTCTTCTTTGGGTTAGAGGAAGGTGTACAGTTTAAAATGTGAATTGTTACTAAACAATTGTATAATAAGGGAGACAACTTTTGGAGTAAATTTTACCAACTCATCTTTTGTGCAAGCAAAACTTGAAGCTCTCTACCCAAGAGTTTGAATATTATTTGCTTTACATTGGGACATTATTATTTTTTTTTTTTTTTTTTTTTTAAACAATCTCAGGAAACTAAAGTAAAATTAAACCGAATGTTCTTTGCTGGATGTGTCATTTCTGGCACCAGACTTACTAATTTCACCCATAATCACCTGAATTGATATGTGAAGCTGATGATTTCCATGTTAAATATGTATTTTTAAACTATGATAAAGCTTGATTGTGGATGTTAAGAAAAATTACAACTGTTTTTTTTTTTTTTTGCGTATTTGAAAAATCTAAATTTAGATGTTTTTATTTCTTTTTCCTTTTTTTTCTTTTTTTCATTTTTCTTTTTTCTTTTTTTTTCGATTATCTAAAAATAAAAACAAACAAAATACAAAATGACTAGATCATTGAAACTCTTTATATATTGTGAGTTTTAAAAGTATATCAGTGGGTTTACCACTTACCAAAAAAGGTTTTTCATCTCTATTGGCTCCGATGATTAATGACTAACGACATATTAAATAAAACAGTATATGAATCATGTCACGTCTTTTTTTTTTTTTCCCCCTCCTTACTTTAATTGGCCCTGAGTTTTTTTGTACATAGTACATAGTTTAGGCCAAGGATTAAAAATATATTAAAGTATATGGTAAATATTGTTAAAATATTAATAAGGGCAAGTAATAATGATGATATATAAAATCATGTATGAATCATGTTTTTTTTTTTATTTTACTTGGCCCTAAGCTTTTTTTTTTTTTTTATTTTACTTGGCTCTAAGCTTGTTTTTTTTTTTTTTTTTTTTTTTTTTACTAACTAACTTTTACAGTTTAAGGTAAGAAATATTTGAGATGCAATTATTACAATTTGTTGACAGTGAAACCTTTTCAATTTAATTTTTAAATAATGAAAATGGGAATTGTTTTAATCAACATACATAAAGTAATAGTTTTTTTTTTTTTTTTTGTTTTTTTTTTTAAATCTAATCCTAATCTTTAATCCCAAGCTTTTACAGCTAGGGGGTTAATTGAATGTTCAAACCTGACTTGCCAATTAGCAAAACTTTTGCAGATATGTTCACCTAACTTCTGGTTCACAATTCTTTTGAACAGGAGTAGAGGTTTATCCCTTAGGATTGGGTTTTCAGTTCTTTCTAAAGTCTTCTCATTCTCTTTCACTCCCAGTAGCCCTTTGCATCTTAGTGGCATTATTGTCTTGCTGGGGGTGAATTGATAAAAAAAAATAAATAAATTAAACTTGCTTTTCAGTACCCATCTACTCAGCTTATTTTTGGAGACAAAGATTCACTTTTTACAAAATAGGTCCTATGTTTAAAAGGTAATTTTTCAAGTATAAAGGATTTTTTTGTTTTATTTTTTTTTTTCCCTTAAGTTTAAATTAAAAAGTTTTTAGGGTCAAAAAATATGTATATTGAAAATAAAAAATAGAAATAAAAAGTACTAATGAAAACTTTAGGAGGTTTATGGTTTGAAATACTTTCAAAAGATTTGTGAAATATCAAAATCTATGGAAACATGATATTTGGATTTAAAACAGATTGATAGACATCTTCAAATTTAAAAAATTGTTGAGTTGGAATTTTTACTTTTTTCTGTGTTACAATCAGTGTCTAGAATTATTACTTGCTCATGACCGTAACACAGATATTAGAATTTTAAGCTCAACACTAAGTTTTGTAAAATGTCATTGGGCTGTACACAAATTTACCAGCTGAGAATAGAAAAATTTGTTAGGCAACTTAAATGATATTAAATAGACAAATGTAAAAAAAAAAAAAAACTCTTCATAATGCATTAGTTTTGGTAAGGGTTTCAGGTATATATTTATATATAGTGGGACCGCCCACCCCCAAAACAATTTACCTGTGTATAATGCAAACACTCACCATAAATGCATGATTTTTAAACTCTTCAAAAAAAAAAAAAATTACCTGTGTATAGTGCTACCCACTATATTTTACATAAAAAAAACTGATCATAAAAAATTACACTATACTTGAGTATATACAATAATTTCTTTTTTCTGACAAAAAAATAATATTGATGGTGGGGGTGGAAGAGAGAAATAAATAAAAGAATGTTTTTTATTGTACACATCTGTGCATTGTAACCAATGCAGCCTCTGTTATTTTTTTATTTTTATTTATTTTATTTTTATTTATTTTATTTTTATTTATTTTATTTTTATTTATTTTATTTTTATTTATTTTATTTTATTTATTTTATTTTATTTTATTTATTTTATTTATTTTATTTTATTTATTTTATTTTATTTATTTTATTTTATTTATTTTATTTTATTTATTTTATTTTATTTATTTTATTTTATTTATTTTATTTTATTTATTTTATTTTTATTTATTTATTTTATTTTTATTTATTTATTTTTATTTTTATTTTTATTTATTTTTATTTTTATTTTTATTTATTTTTATTTTTATTTTTATTTATTTTTATTTTTATTTTTATTTTTATTTATTTTTATATTTATTTTTATTTTTATTTTTATTTTTATTTATTTTTATTTTTATTTATTTTTATTTTTCCATTCTTTCCCCTTTATGTAGTGATCAGCCCACGGAGTTGCTCATACTTGTAAATATCCTCTTCCTCTGCTGTCATTGACGTCCCTAGGTTTTTTCTTTTATTGGGTTGAGGGGGGGCACATGCATAGGCAGAAAGGAGTCATGGCAACAGGGTCAGGCAGGATAGGACAAAAGCTAGATTTCAGGTGTCACACTCTTCGATGTTTGGTTGAAGCACTCTTCAGATATTACATACAGGGTGATTGAAAAAGTAACTCCCTATTTTATGTATAATGGATATCTCCCATCTTGTGAAAATTATAGTTAGACGGTATCGGAGCCATCATACGTAGAATAGGGGGCTATTTTTCAATCACCCTGTATAAATTTACAGGATTGTGAACTATTTATTTTCCATTTTTATGTTTGTAAATATTTTTAACAGATATATTGTAAAAAGAAAAACCTGTACATAGGAAGTAAATGAAAATTTAATGACATTAAAAAAGAAAAAAAGATGTACATACATATATGCGCGTGCACGCACACACACACACACACGTGTGTATGTATATGTGTGTGTGTGTGTGTATGTGTGTCTATCTATTAACATTGTTTTGTTGTTTTTACTTCTCTGGAATATATTCTCAACTGATTAATGTCAAAACTTATCAAGATAAAAAAAAAACTGCTTTTATTTTAAATGTTTACTTGACATAGTCTGGCACAAGGGCGGTGTACTCTGAAGGTCATACACATAACAGTACAAAAATTTGATGTAGCAAACTTCTTTACATTAATATATTTTGAAAATGAAATTGATTTGAGCACTTTCTCCAAATGTTTGACAATCAAACTTAATCCTTAAATGGTGAAATCACAAAGAAGTGATAGAAAACACATCACTTGAGGACTTTCAACAGCAGCAACAACTAAAATGGATAATATATGTAATGTGTGTAGAGAATATAAGGATACAATCCAGATGTTGACATTCCACACTACTTCAAACAAAAGGTTAGGAAGGAAATCCCCATCAATACTGGAAAGAGTGATAACAGCTACTGGGCTTGAGAAGAGAAAATAATGACATAATCAAGATGTTGACATTCCACACTACTTCAAACAAAAGGTTAGGAAGGAAACAAACATCAATACTAGAAAGAGAAACAGTTGAGAAATGTATTTTCTTGAAGACTTTCTATAAAAACTGTTTGGTCAATGAATGCCAAATGTTTCCATCAAAACTGATATTCCATAGAAGATTAGTGCGTATCACCAACTGATGATTTTAAACTCGTTCCAATGATACGGGAATCATTCGTTTATGATTTGACTCTTAATGACTAATCAACAATCTAGGATATATGGTGTCATGCCTTTTCTGGGAGTATTTGCCTGAAAATAAAACTGGAAGAACAAGCCAAAGACGTTGCTATGTCTGCAGGCATGCTCCTCAAGGAGAAAGATGAAAAAAAAATTGTAACGGCTTGGTGCAAAGAATGTACTATGCCGTTGCACAGAGTAAGCTTCAAGGACGATTATGCTGTTAAGAAATCATCATCATCATTATCATCTGGTTGCACTGCTTGCATGGATTCCTGTGACCCTATCCAATTTGAGCAGCTTCTTCCCACAAACTGTTGCTTTGTTGAACTAACTACTAAGAGGATACTTCTCTGATCTTCATCAGGTTCTACAGATTCCCATCATTCTGTGTTTCCATCCAATTCTATTGTTTGTCATACACAGCAAATCAGAGGAATTGCAGTTTGTCGTCATAAATCTGCTTGAGGCCTTTTGCTTGTCATCCTCTGCTTGCTCTTCTTTGTGCAGACACCCACAAAAGAACATCCTTAACAATTTCATGTTGAGCTCTCCAGCAATGGGCCGTGAATCTAAATCTACATTCTTTGATGATACTGAACAAAGGTTCTCGTACATTTGCTCATTGGTCAGACGATCTCTCCAAGTGACATTCAAGGCCGCTCTTAGCTGGTGAATCTCAGCGCCATCCAATCTTCTTTTCAGTTTTGATGTAAGGGTTGATGCTGAGCAGCCGTACGATAGAATAGAGGTAACAGTTGTTTGAAAGAAGCTTTTTTTTTAATTAATATTAAGAAATATTTTAAAAACCTAACATTTCTTTAATTACCCTTTTTTTTTTTGTAATCTAAAAAGATTTAAAAGTTTTTGTAGTTTTTCTTTCTAATTAGAATGTGAAAATAAGCATAAAAATTACCCTTTAAAAAATCAATTTTTTTCCCCTCTCGTCTGTTGTGCACATTTGTTCAACCTGTTTCTGCTATTTTAGGGCTAATGCGCTTACGTTGTGCTGTGGGAAGACTCAGTGGGAGTGGGGTAATTATTTTGATTAAAAAAAACAAAAATCTGCTAAATATGAAATATATTTTAACCTTAAATGTTAACCCACTGAAGAGAAAGAAAACAGTGAAAATTATGAGCATTTCAAAATTACAATCCAAAGAATGGATTGTATGTTTGTGTGTGTGTGTGTACACACAGGATAATTTAGCAAAGAACTGTTTCCTCTCTGAAGAAAATATCTTTAAATAATCCCAGTTTTGTTACATAATATTACTCCCCCTTAAAAAACTCACTTTATATTTAAAAATACATTGACTCTAAAGAGAGCTATGTGATTAACACACTGAGGCTAAAGATGGCTACTTCATTAAGCTCCCATTAATTCATTAATATAAAAAATATATTTGAAAATTAAATAAATACAATAATAATAATAATAAATAAAATTCAAAGATTAAAGTTTATGGAAGCAGCATTATTTTTTCTAAACTTCTTTCTGTGAATAGATAATTTTTCCCTTGTAGCAACCAGTGAATACTGGTTAGAAAAGCTATGACTATCTTGGCCACCAGACATTTCAAGTGGGATCTTCATAAATGATCATTTCCAAAATTTACATTGTTTTTCATCATCATCATCATCATTCCCATGACTGGATGGGGTCATAAGGTCACTGCAGAGTTGAGCGCCTGACCAGTTCCCTGCATATATCTGGGTTGGAAGCCAGAGAGGCATTCATTTAATGTGTAACATATCTTAGGTTCTACTTGGTCTACATACCCATCTCCCCACAGGTCAAACTACAGCTGATGTCCCCACAACTTGAAGGTTCATCTTTTGCCTGTTGATTCCATTGGGGGTAACACACCATCCACCCTGGTTGATTTCAGTCTTTTTTTTTTTTATTTTGTGATTAAAAAAAAAGAAGTTTTTTTTTGTAAAACTTTAAGTATTCTTCAAGATTCGTTTAGTGGGTTTGAGAAATTTTATAATTCTTTCAATGAAATGTAACCATTGACTGAAAGAATGAATGTGTCAAAAAAAAAAAAAAAAACATGTAAAAAGCTATGAATTTTCTTTTTTTCTTTTTAAGATTAAAAAAAAATATTCTAATCTTTTTATATATATATATATATATATATATATATATATATAATCATTTTGAAACAATCTTGGATTTATACTAAACTAAATGTGGCGATCTTGTCTTATTTTGCAGTACAGTGAGTTTTGTCTTCATTAGGATGTGCAAGATCAAATTCCAGTGATGTTCATTATATTCACTTACATGCAAATACCCTTGGGGGAAAGGTATGAATCCATCTTCTCAGCTACTGATTATTAAATTAGTAGGACTTGTATTTGGAAAAATCATTGTTATTCTCAAAAAACTGCAAAAAAATTCTTACTATCCAAAATCTGTTTTGGCTTTAAATAACCTACCAAGGGTTGATAAGACGTAAAAAAAACAAACCAATCATCTTCATTGGTGTCTATGTTTGTGACCTTGTGTCAGACTAACCTGTAGGTACCTTGATGTAAAGTGCGACAGGAAACTTATCTTTGTTTTTATTGTCACGACGTTTCGACTGCCGTGCCTTCCTCAGCCTTAGTACTGCTCAGTTATTGTTCACCCCATTTCCACCAAGTACACATTGCCCAGCCCAGGAATTGAACTCCCAATTATTATATCACAGGCAATAACTGAGCAATACTAAAAGGAGAACTAAACGAAATATCTCTAGACATCGTCAACAGAACGAGAACAATTTACCGCAGTAGATTAAATTATTTGGACATGGAGGATGAAAAAACGTAAGAAGCAGCAGCAGCAGCAGACTCCTCTTCTTCTTTCTTATTTCTTTTCTTATTCAATCAACCTTCTTTCAGTTCTTCCACACTCTCTGCATTTGTGTATAGAACGGCATAAGAATGGTATACAAAAGCAGGAACCATTTTTGCTTACATTACTCTCATAATATCACTTGTTCACTATTTATTTTAAGAAATGAAAAAAAAGGTTGAATAAAAAAAATCGTGAGCGCAAGGAGGATAGTAAAATTTATCAATAATTAATTTTTAATTATCGAAAAAATAATTCTCTTGGCAAAAAACAACTAAGAAATGCATTGCATACATCGACCCTTTGTCATCGGTGTTCTTGGACCGCACGCTGGGATTTTAAAATTCTTGGTTTACTAAACTTGGTTTAGTTTTAGCACAAATTTAAAATTGTGGTGTACCTGTTACTGAGGAGTAATTACCTGAAAGAGAAGTTTGCTTACCTGAAATAAAAGAAAGTCTTAGCTTGTGGGTAGGAAAAAAAGGAGTTTAGATAACCCTACTTCTGACAAAAATACAAAGTAGAACAAAAAAACTCTTTTTACCTTCCTTAATCTTAGTGTTTACATCATCATAGTTGGGTTTTCATTTTTTTTCTTTTTTTGTTCATGCAGGCAAGGCTGGGATTAATCAAAATGTTTCACACCTTTACCTGGCCTCATATTCTAATCATCATTATCAGTCTCATGACCAAGTGTCGTAGGGTTGCTGCACACCTGAACATTTGACCAGCTCCCTTAACATGTCTCGGTTGTGTGCCAATATCTGACATCAGCCCATTTCCTGCCTCTTCTTCTTTTGCCTAAGGTCATACCTTGTAGGATGGTAGTAGAAAGATTCTTGGCGCTTAGGTTCATACCATTTCAACCTTCTCATCTTGATGGGGCATATGAGGTCTTCCAATGCACCTGTTTCTTGACTGATGGTCTCTTGCACTGCATCAATTATAATGCAGTCTACATAGAAGATGCCTTGGAGGGTTTTTGTGGCATCTCGTTTCTCATGCTAGGAATCTTCTAATATTCGAATCACACAATTTTTAAAGTCTGACGTTTTTTCGACACCAACAAATTAATATTTTTTCTGTAAATAAAAAAAAGAAAATGTAATTCAACATTTGCAAATGTTGTTCAAATGATATTCATTCACATTTTCGTTTGAAAACAAAATTTGCCGGTCTTTTTCAGCATTGCTAAGTCTTCTGCATCTGGTTTCTTCTTATCATGGCCTCATCCTGCATGAGGGATCTTTTCATGAATCTCGCATATTTTAATAAAAAATATCGAAAATAATTATGAGAAAGGTTGTTTTGTGCAATCTGGTGGCGAGTTGGTGGGGCTAAATTGAAAATATTACTCTGATCTAGAACCATGGCGCCATTGAGTGAATGAAGGAATTTTCACATTAAAGAATTCAGAATCTTGGAAGGTCAGCTTTTTGGTTTCTATATAAGTGCAATGTGAATTAAAGCCTCTAAGATATTTTGTTTTAAACTTTTCATTTATTAAATATGATAAACTCAAATTGGAGGAAAAAACAACACAGGTTTTTAAAATTCAAATACAAAAACGCATCTATGTACAGGGTGACCCGAAAGACTTGTCACCCCCTACCAAAAGTAATGCGAACAATAGATAAACAAGTTGCCTCCACCTCTACACATGTGTCCCTTTGCATCGAGAGTCGTCCTGTCCTCGGTTTGTCCTTAATTGATCCTGTGAGTTTATGTTCCCATCGCAGTCATCTTCGGAAGAGCTGGTTTTACAAAATCTTGCAGTGAAGTCATGTTGCACATCCTCCATGTTCTTGCCAGAATGCACACTATCATGCGTCCACACACTTGCAAGCAGCCTTTTTTCCAAACTGTAGAAGCTCGTGTCAGCCATCTAAAATAGAAAATTAGATTGTGTAGGGGTGACAAGATTTTCGGACCACCCTGTACTTATCACAACTTCAAAATATTTTCAATGTTTTGTTATTTGTTTCTTGGCAATAAAAAATAAATTTAAACTCCTTTGATATTAATGGCAAAATACAAAACATGAAATAGAACCAAAATAAAAAAGACAATGCTGGGATTCAGGAATATAAAAGTATAAAATATTAATTTAAAAACAGAAACCATTTTATGAACAAATTTAGGTTGTCAGGGATAAAGTGTTAATTTTAAAGAGAAACAAACCTTATGACGAATAAGAGAAAATTTGTTTAAAGAAATGAAATAAAAATCTATTAGAAAACAAAACAGCCTGAACAATGTAAATAATCATTACAATCCCTCATTTCAGAAATATAGACAGACAAAACAAAAAGTTGTACCACTGTGAACTTATAGCAGCCGCATGGCGATAGGTCAGGAGGTTGAACTTTTAAATTTTAAAACTATTTTCTTAGTTTACATCTTCCTTTGATTTTTAACATTTTCTATAAAAATTTATGTGAAGAAAACCTCTATCAAGAGCGAAGACATTTCCAACCAATGAGGCATTTGGATGGGACTTTTTTGATAAGCCTTGTCTCTGAGCCTGATTATGGTGATCCAATGTTTGGTGCATTGCAAAAAATAGCTTGTAATGCTGACTACTAATTATTTTCAGCTAGTCAGAATTTGAAACTTGAGACAATTTTGAAATGTATTTAGTTGATCCAGCTGACACAATTTAAAGGAAGCTGTTGGCAAGTTTAATGACTACTCATAACAATTTGGTTTGAGAAGGAGCAGTCAGGGGAGATGAGGTCAGCAGAGCCATTAACTTTAAAAGTGGGCTGAAAAAAGAGGATGCTAAATTCTTAGAGACCCTGTCACTTGCAATTAACTAGACACAACACAAAAACTTAAAATCTGATAATTTGAACATGTTTTTCTAAAACAAAAACCAAGCAAACCAAGTGATGATCTAAAACAACTCACTCTCTTCAATTATAATTCTACAAGACTGTACCAACTTCTGAAAGTTTCACATTAATGATATTCACTTGGTAACTCCTTCTATTCAGCAAATAGACACTCCCGCTGTGTTTACCTATCAACCCTTGAACGATTCAACAAATTTGACAGCACTTTGAGAACTTCATTTACACATTATACTTTCTACCAGAGACTACAGTAAGTCCCCACTTTCTTATGGAATTTTGTTTTCTATCTAGTTCATTTACTTTAAGTACTTAAAAGAATATTTTTAGCAAGCCCAACACCCATCTTCCTTTTCACATAAAATATTGCAAATAATTTATTTCAATTTCGCACTAAGTATCTTTTTTCGACAAAGTTTAATCTTTATGCCCACAAAAATGGTGTTTCAAAAGGATTGGTTTTCTGTTGACACTAGGGCAGAATCAGGTGTGGATACCCCAGATGTGTGGTGTGTTGAGTTGGCTGAGAATTTTCGAGCAGAGCATTCAACCTTATCAGCTGAGGATTTTAAGACTTCGAATTGAATGTATAGAGGGATATTCTGCTATTACTGTATACTACCGAGACTTCCTTGGCAATATTTATTTACAAGATTAAAAGAATATGTGTGCCAAGTACAATGTAATATTTATTATTTACCATTTTATAAATAATTTACTATGAAAAGAAGTTTTTTTATTCATAATTTTATAAAAATAATCTATGAACTATAGAACAAGAAAATTGAAATAAACATGATTTTCTTGACATTATACATTTTCAAATTATTTTAGATCACAAATTACTTTCTTTTAATTTTCCATTTTTTGCTTTTATAATCGTGATGAGGATGTTCCCGAAATGCAATTTGAAGGTCGAGAACACTAGAATCAAACAGACGCGGAAGTTTAAATACCTGGGAAGCATTTTCACAGAGGACGGTAAGTGCGACACTGAGATCCGTAGACGTATTGGGATGGCCAAAGACACATTCCAAAAGCTGGGCAGAGAATTGTGGGGCAGGAGGATTTCTTTGGTAACAAAGAAAAGAGTACTGAGCTGTCACGTGACATCTGCCCTCCTTTTACGGCAGTGAATGCTGGACGGTCTCCTCAAAGATGAAGAAGAGACTCGAGGCGCCGGAGATGTGATTCTACAGAAAGATGCAAATACTTTCACTCTAATTGCTCCGAGGAGCTGCTTTCGCTGGTTCCCAGACTTCATGAATTTAAGCGTTCAACTCGGCTGGCATCTCGCTCTCACCCTTTCACTGTCGAAACTGTTAAATGTAGTCGTCTCTTCTACTCCAATCACTTCATGTCTCACATGTCTCACCTGTGGAACTTTCTCCCCTTTATACTCTGCCCAGCTTTTGGAATGTATCATCCCAATACGTCTACGGATCTCAGTGTCGCACTTACCGTCTTCTGTCAAAACGCTTCCCAGATACTTAAACTTCCGCGTCTGCTTGATTCTAGTGTTCCCGACCTGCAAATCGTATTTCGGGCTCAAAGGGATTTTATGTACGAAAGGGATTTAGTGAAACCCATCCTCTTTTCTATGGCAGTGAATGTTGGACAATCTCCCCACGGGTGAGAAAAAATAGGGGTAGCAGAAATGTGGTTCGAGAGAGAGAGAGAGAGAGATACTGAAAATTCTGTGGGTTGGGCTAGTAATCAACAAGGAAATCTTTAAGAAAATAGCAACAGAGAGAACACTTATATTTAGGAAAGACAGCTGAAGTTCCTTGGACATATGATGAGAAAAGAGGTCTTGAAATCTTAACCCTCATGGGGCATATCGAGGGCAAGAGAGATAGGAAAAGGTGGGAGTGGGAGGAAAACTGCTAAGAGCCACACGAGATAGGAAGTTGTGAAGAGCTATGATCGCCAATGTCCTGAAGGGATGCGGCACATAGAAGAAGAAAAAACAAATGGAAAATAATTTGTTTTATTTGTTCTTTTTTAATGAAATAAAAATAAAACTTCAAAAAATATTTTAATTTATTTTTCACCAATATTGGATTTATCTGGTTAAAATGTAAAAAGTTGAAAAATATCTCTTGTAATTAACGCAAAATGTTGAGGAGTCGGGAAAAGTTCATTTTAACTATTCTTATTATTGTTATCGACACAGTGCTTAAATGTGTGCCCAATAGAAACATTTCCATTCTTCTTCTATATGTAACGTGGGCGATCATGGCTCTCCACAACTTCCTGGGCTTTGTAGCTCTTAATAATTTTGTCTTTTTCTTATCTCTTCTGAACCTTGTTCCGCCATTCATTTACGAAAGTTCACTAGGTAGGTTATGCGTGGTTTTCCTCTGTCCCTCTTGCCCGCACTCGCTCCTGTGAGTATCAAATTTTCCAAGCCCTCTTTCCTCATTATGTGCTCAAGAAATTTCAACTATCTCTAACATTCAAAGAAAAATATAAATAAAGGCCAATTATTAATTTATTTAAATAATCACATATTTTATATAATATTATAGGGAAATGTTTGTCTTATGTTAAAAAACACATTGCTTTGATTTGGTTTGTGTTATAGCATATCAATCTCAATGGGTTATTTAATGCCGACAAGATTTTTATTGCTGATAATAATTTTTTTTCAAAAATGTATTTTTTTTTAAGCTTTTCACCCCAGGCAAGGCTGGAAGCCACTAACACACAAGGGGTTACAGAGGATTTGGAGCGAGAGCAGATAGGAGTGATAGAGGAAAGGATGTGGAGAAGGATAGTTGATAGATCAATGCAACTGGCGATGTCGATTGACGTTACATTTGAATAGTTGGAGATTATAGTTGTTAGGGAAACAGGAATAAGGAAGGGAGTTTCACAGGTGAGAGGTGTGAGATATGAAGCTATTGGAGTAGAAGAGACGGCTACATTTAACAGTTTCAACAGTGAAAGGGTGGGAACGGGATGACAGCCTCGTACGACGCTTGAATTCATAGCAGCTCATCGGAGCAATTACCATGGAAGTATTTGTAAAAGAGACAGAGAGAGGCGACGGCGCGTCTGTCAGACAGAGACTGCAGACGAGAAGCCAGATCAGGGCCAATTACATTGCATACCCGTCTCTGGATCTTATCAAGAACCCCGAGGCAAACAGAAGGGGTTCCAGACCATATATGGCAGCAATACTCCATGCAAAGATGGATGGTTGATTTGTAAATTTGGAGGATCGATTCCGGGGAGAAAAATTTCCTGGCCCGGCACAGGGAGCCAACTTTCCTTGCGGTGGATGAAGCAATTGACTCAATGTATTTGTTCCATCTCAGGTCAGCAGACAGCGTGAGACCGATCAGCTGCAGAAAGGTGCTCTCGAGAAGTTGAGCTTCAGACATTCTAATGGGATGCAGGGAAGGATCCTTGTGGTGATTAATAGAGAGCAGTTTTGTTTTGGAGGCGTTAAAGTTAACCAGCCAATTCCTGCCCCAGATTGAACCGATTGAAGGTCCTTTTCGAGTCGAACGGCCAGGTTAATTTTGTCAGCGACACTAGATTTGTTTTCGAGGCAAGAGTAAATTGTGGTGGCATCCGCGTAGATGCCAACTTGGGAATCTATGGCGTCAGGAAAATCGTTGATGAAGATAAGGAACAGAGTAGGGCCTAGGATGGAGCCTTGCGGAACACCTGCGTTCGTGGGATAGGAGCTGGAGGAGAATCCGTTGAGAACGACCTTCAATTCACGGTTTGACAGGAATGATTGTATTAGGTCAAACAATCGACCTGTAATACCATAGCCCCGAAGCTTGCAAAGAAGGCCGGCATGCCAAACCCTATCAAACGCCTTGGAGATGTCAAGGGCCACGGCGCGGGCTTCTCCGTTATTATGAAGAGCTTGGTAGACAAATTCAGTGATGAACCTAAGCACATCAGCTGTAGATCGGGAAAGCGGAATCCATATTGCTTGTCTGAGAGCAGATCATGTGATGTAAGGTAGTTAACCACTTCGGTGTTGATAAGGGCTTCGAAGACTTTGCCAAAGAGGGGTAGGAGACTGATAGGACGGTAATTAGAAGGGTCGGAGAGGTCGCCAGAGTTCTTAAAGACAGAAACAATGGATGAGGACTTCCAGCAGTCAGAAAAACAAGATTGCTTGAGGCAGTAGTTGTATAATTTAGAGAGGGCGGGCGCCAATTCAGGCGCGTATTTCTTCAAGACAATGGCTGGTATCCCATCCCCACCACTAGCCTTGTGGGGGTCTAGATTAGAGATAATGCCCAATGCCAATGACAGGGAAATGTGTAACCCGCTCAAAAGGGCCTCAGTTCTGAGAGGGAAATCGGGTATGGGTACACCGGAAGAGTCAAGCGTTGAATTGAAAGAAAATTTCCGAGCAAAGCATTCAGTCTTGTCGGCAGAGGGGGTCAGGACCTCAAGCTGGTTGAACAGAGGAAGTATAGGGGGTTTGCAATTGTTCAGAACGCTCTTGCAGAGACGCCAATAATCCTTGGAGCCGAATTTGCGAGATGCGATTCGTTCCTTCATCCGAGCAGTAAATAGAGACTTAGCTTCGTTGAGGACACGCTTACACTCGTTACGGGCTGAGGCAAAGAGGCGTCTATTGCAGTCGGACATATCGCTACGAAATAGGTGGAAGAAGTGGTTCCTATGGGCAATGGCGGCTGAGCAAGCAGCGGAGAACCACGGAAGGAGAGCGATTTGACCTTGAATTTTCTTGAGGGGATGAAAGCGTCAATTCCGGCTTTAACCCAGGATGAGACCACTGAAGCACATTCTTGAACGGGGAACCAAGGGACATCGCGGAGGAAATCACGGAACGAGTCCCAGTCAGCTTTTGGTAGCAGAACGAGGTTCGGGTGGTAGCAGGCCCTTTGCAGGGGGTGGGGGTTGAAGGAAATGTTAATAGACACCACCACATGATCAGAGTTACCAAGAGGGCAGAGCTGCGTGGCACTACAAGACTCGGGGATGGAGGTAAAACACAGATCGAGAAGAGAGGCCTTACCGTCCTGGTTGTATGAAAAACGCGTGGGGAAGTCAACTATCTGCGTGAGGGATTGAGAAACTGAAAAGTTAATTGTGTGTAAGCCTGCGAGGTTAGTAGTAGCATTCTGAAGCCACTTGTTTTGGTGGGCGTTAAAATCGCCAAACACAAATATGTGAGCGTACGGGTGGAGGGAGAGAGAGCCTTGTCTATGTTGTCAGAAACGACATCAAGTATTCCACAGTCCTGAGAGGATGGAGAGCGATAAAGGAAGTAAAGATAGCTTACAGCATTGAGAAGAGAAAGCTGGAGACACATGTACGAATGGTCCGGCGATTCTAGCCAGAGGGAGATGGTCCTTGACGTAGACACCAAGGCCATGCATGTGGGTTAGAGAGTCTTTTCAGGAGAGGAAGATAGCCAGAGATCGAGAGTTCAAAGGAGGGGATAGATGAGTCAAGATTGGTCTCACACAGAGCCAGTATGTCCGGGCAGTTTGCAGTGAGGAAAGATTCCACACTGCAGAAATTGGTTCTAATGCCACGGATGTTGGAGAACGAAATGTTGAGGGGTTTAAGTGATTTTTGAAGGGCTGGTTTAGGTTTACTTTTTCGATCTTTGTAAGTCATCATGTGGAATTATGGTTGGAAGATGAGAAGGCCTGAGGTAAAAGAAGCCAACGGTTATCGGCCGTGACGTGGGCAGAGGGAATTGGGCACAGCCTGCATCATAATGTGGCCTCAGGGTAGCCGACCGGAGGTGACTGCAGGGACACCTTTCCATGCGCGACATGGCACTACAGGCACCCCGATATTATACAACTGTTAATCAGAGCAGCCGCGCAAGACGCCACGCAAGAGTTAGGGCTCCTAACTACCAGCCGGAAACAGCAACCAGGGAACTGTCAACCGTGTACCCTCAGAATGAAGGTTATGCCACAGACTGCGCACATCGCGGGAGAAACACAGCAGCTACAAAGGCCAGAGAGAGGGAGGGAGAGAGAGAGAGAGAGAGAGAGAGAGAGAGAGAGAGAGTTCCGGGAACCCCCTTCCTAAACAAGAAACAAGGTGTAAGCCTCTACTCATGTCCAAGAGAAGGGGGAGGAGTGTTGACCGGGCGGTATTGCTGGTAATATTTAAAAAAAAATGTATTACTAGCAATAATGTATTGCTGGTAATAATTTTTCCTTCAAAAATGTATTGCTGGTATTAAAACCTATTTTTTTAATAGTGTTTTGACCCCAGTTTGGGGGTTAACTATTTGTCCATAGTCGAGACTCTAACAGATGCTATCACCCCGGGTCAAACACACAAGGGGTTACAGAGAGTGAGAGTAAGAGTAAAGAGGAGTGCTTGGGAAAAAGATAAAGAGAAGGACAGAGATCAAGGTCAAGACATCAGAAGATGTCGATTGACATTACATTTGAATATTTGAAGATTATAGCTATCAGGGAAGCAAGTGATAGAAGGGGAGTTCCACTGACGGGAGGTGCGAGATAAGAAGCTGTTGGAGATGGCTAGATTTAGTCGTTTCGACAGTGAAAAGGTGGGACCGAGATGCCACGCTTAAATTCATGCAGTTGGGGTACCAGTGAAAGTAGCTCGTCAGAGCAGTTGCCATGAAAGTACTTGTAGAAAAGACAGAGGGAAGCCACGACACGTCAGTGAGATAGTGACTGCAGACGGGATGCCAGATCAGGACCAACCATATTGCATTTTGGTCTCTGGATTTTGTTTAGGACATCGAGAAGAACAGCGCTGCCACCAGACCATATATGGCGGCAGCATCGCATGCAAGGACGAATGGTTGATTTGTAGATTTGATGGATTGACTCAGGTGAGGAGAAACTTCTGGTGCGACACAGGGAACCAACTTTCCTTGCGGTAGATGAAGCTATTGATTCAATGTAGTTGTTCCACTTCAGGTCAGTGGACAGCGTGAGACCAAGCAGGCGCAGAGGGGCGCTCGCGTTGAGTTGGGCATCAGCCATCCTGATGGGAACTTCGGTGATCGTACGAGAACCGACGTTTCAACGTGATACGGCCGTAAGTCTGTAAAAATCGAACAAATTATTGTAATACTTCGCATCGTAAAGAATTAATAAATAAACTACAAATAAAAATAAAAATGATAATTTTAAAATTTCGTATATTATTTTTCCTAAGATGGGTTTTGTCGTACGAATCCAGCTAAAAAAGCCACAAGAAAAAAAGTTTTAATGGATGTTTTTTTTTAGCCCTAAACCTAGTACTCCTAACCCTGAAGACGACGTGGATAGTGGAAATCTCAGATATCAGCGCTGTTGTGGATTAACCTTACTTGGATTTAGTGACGTGTCCTGTCATGAAAATTATTGACAATAATAAGCGTGGTTCAATAATCTGCTATCAATGGGTTCATGAGAAAACCAAACTTGTCACTTGCAAAAGCAAGTTGGTTCCTAGCCAAAATTATGACTTTGTTCCAGTGACTTTATTACCAGCCACACCATATAAAATGACAGTATATGTTAAATCCTGATGGAATAGTCCATACCTACCTTTCACCCCTCCGGGATAATGCACTTTACACCAATAATCACCTATTAGCCAATCAGCATCTTACTTTCAGCAAACTAGACTTTTCATTGGCTCAGACCTCTAAAACTGTAGCAAGTTTAAGCGAAAATATCTTTACGCGCCTAAAGTCTTTGAGCCGATTTTTAGACCCAAAACTCAATAAATAGAAGTGTTCGAATCTATTCGAACCAGTCAGAAATTCACCCTGGAGAGATGCCAAACTAATCCACGCTAGTCAAAACTTTGACCAACTACACTTTTCCCGCGCAAACTTCTCTGACTCAACAAACAGCATTTCGCTCTCCCAGGAACAATTGCTTACAATACTAAAGAAAGTGAAATAACACACTACTAAATAAGTATTTGTAAACATTCAATCAAACACCAAAACAACTAAAGGTACACAACTCTTACCAACTTTGGACATTAATTTAAACAAACATACGCATACATCCTATTGACTGAACTCTCACAAAAGACATTTTTGTACACGACCAAACACTTTTTTTTAATTTCACACACGAACCTTAGTAACAGTTTCACACACAGTGAAACTTGACATAAATACACCACATAATCCAATTCAACCATTCACACTTGTCCAACAATATCTGACTTAATTGTGTATGTTAATTTTATATAAATCAATGTTATTGTTAAACTTTTAATTATGTTGTTTTCACTTCGATTTCTCTTGAATGATTTGCCTTCAATATTCTTGTTTCTTAATTTGTTGTGGATGAATGTCTAAGAACACCAACATCACTAACCCTTCTGATAACCTAACCTTCTGATATCTTAAAATACATTCGCCAGTCTGCAACAATCCTTACAATTTTTAGTTTTTCCTCCACGTTAGTCTTAAGATACATTTTTATAGTTATTATGCATGTGTAGTACTACTATAGAATCAGTTTTTAGAGTCCCGCTGCCACTTTCTTATCAACGTTGAATTTTATTCAGCTTCGTACAGATTTTCAGGAAATATCAGCTTCTAATTGGTCAATAAACACACAAGTGGGCGTTGCAATCCACCCACGTACAAATATTTTTCCAGGGCGTGACCAAGTCAAGTTTTCCCGCCATTTTTCTGGGAGCCTGCCACGTGATTACATTAATTATAAATAACAACAACGAGCTTGCTCTCTCTCTCTCTCGCTCTTTCTCTCTCTACTCGCTACAAGACGTGCGGTCAGAATTTTCACGCATGCGCGTACGTACGAAAATTTCCAAACAACATTACAAACATACAGAACATTTCCAAACAAGAACTTTTCTCTTTGAAATACTTTTTCTAAAGCTACAGTTTATTCAGCATTTCTCAGCTTTATAATTCATTCCACTTTTGTGAGCTCAGATAAAAAAATCAAATCAGTTAAAGGGACATAACACCTATAAGACTTCTACGCATGCACATCATTACAAAAAATAAATATAAATGTTGTTGTTATAGAAACCGTTTTTATTCCTTCTTGTGGTTTCATATTTTGTGATATTTTACATTAAATATAAATCGTGTGGTCACGTTAATAAACAAACATCTACAAATGGTCGATTCTTATTAATACACTACAACAAGTTTATGTTGTGCTGAGAGATTCGTAAATATGGCTAAAAAATCATAAAATGAGTGATTAAAAAAAACTCAATCAATTTAAATTCATTTTGAAATACAGCAAAAAGTATTTTACTTGTAGGTAATATTAAATTTAATCTATTAGCTTGAAATTAAGGCTAAAAAATTTCAAAAATAATTTTTCATTTTTAAAAATTCATTTTTAACCTTAGGTATCAGTTTTCTTTGGAAGTACCTATATATAATAATTCTGGTAGTTCAGTTTGATACTTGATAACAATAGAAACCTGATCCCCAACTTCATGTGCTGGAGAATCCAAGCCATGCCGAACCCAGGAAAAAAAAGAAGAAAAATAAAAGAAACAGGGCACTGCTTCTGTGACTTTCTTTAATAAACCTTTTAACTCTAACCTAGTATCCTTATTGACAATAATGAGCGCGACTCAAAAATCTGCTATTAATAGGTTCATGAATATTTAATAATAATAATAAAATATTTTAATTGTGTCCATAAAGAAATACATAAAAATCAAAATTAATTATACTGTCACTGTGTCGTGTGCATAAAAATAAATAAATAAAAATTAATTATAGTGTCAAAAACAATTATAATAAAATAATTATAACAGTTATAATTATCATCAATTCATTCTTTCTAAACCAATGAGAATGGACCCCACTTTTCTCCTCTACACATACAAACACGTGACATGCTCATTACTGGACAAGCAGTCAACACGGATAGGCCGTCAATACGTGCGTCAAAGAAAATTTCGGCTCCTTTTCTCTTTTCAGGCCATAATAGTAACATTTTATTTATCTCTTAGCACTCAACAAAAATTAGAGGTAAGAAAACACCAGACCCTTGTATTTTCCGACTAAATTATCTGGACACTAATTACACACATCTATAAAAAAAAAAAACTTACAAGAAATACTGTATACCCTTTGCTTATTCTTTATCTTCTCATTCTATCAGCTTCCGATCCATAATTGATCTACATTTGACCCCAAACTCATAATTTTACTCAGTATTACCATCTCTCGTGTTTCCAACACGACGTAACAACCAAATAATAAATAATACTCGTCTTGTTGTTTCCACGTCTTATCGTCTCTCATTTCTACGAGCATTTATATATATATATGAATGTTAAAGGTGGGGGGAGTAATAATTATTTACTGATGGTTATAAACTCCCTTACATAATAAACTAAATCAGAAGTCTTAATTCACAAAATTTAAACAAAATTTTTTCGCGATGACAGTCGTTTAAAATATTTACTGATAAATAAATTATGAATTCTACCAGACAAGCATTTAATTTTGATACTTAGCCTATTCCTTACATTCATTACTACGGCTTTCATTATTTTATTGAAATTTATATTTAAATTTTGAATGAAAACGTAAATTTCTCCGATCCACAAGCCAATGTTATGACTTTTTATTTTCTCTTTTTTTTCCCCACCAAAAGAAAGCGTACCTTACGACTTCCCTTTTATCATCAACCTTCTAATAATGACCTACTTTTTTATATTTATGTTCGATCGCCATTGACCTTTTAAAAATGTTACCAATTCCCAATACACAGGAAATAATTGCTAATGTACACATGGCGTTTGCAATTACAACAGGTTTGCTGTTTGCTCAGTAAAATTGTTTGGAAACGCACAAGCCAAGAACTCCTCAGGTGAGATTTTTTTTGTTATACTGAATACTATTTGTTATGTGAAATAAGCGTTTACTAAGTTTTGGTCAGCATGGGGTTATAACAGTTAGGTACTTAGTGAAGACAGAACTCATATTTATTTTACGTAAAATTCAAGTGATTGGAAAAAAAGGCATGGCGGACAGGAAAATTAGTTTTATTATTTTGATAAATGCTTTTATTATCATCAGCATTCAGAATTAGTTTATTAAAATATTATTTGATTATTTAATATACGAATGTTTATTACATTAAATAGATTAATATTGCATTTTTCTATATTGTTAAAAGGCTTTTTATTCCGATATTGAGCACTCTTTCACGTTAAATACAGCAAATAACACACACACAAATACAGGGTGTCCCCCCCCCAAATTTGACATCGTTTTAAAAGCAATTATTTTGAAAACTACTAAGTCTAGCTCAAGGAAATTGAACAGTTTAGGAAATTGAAGCTTATTTATGGGACCGATTTCATATGTGTTCAATATGTGCACCGCCTGTGACACGGCACACGTCATGTCGATAGTTAAGCTCTTGCCAAACTCGCTGATCTTGATGATGGTCTACCAGATCCTTTCGCCCTGCATAAGCAGACTTGCTCTCTAGATTTTTGGTACCAAGTCCCAATTTGTTTGCCACATGTTTCCAAATTTTGCATTGAAGGCATTCTCCACAGTCTTGGCTGACTGTTGTGCGAGCAGATTCCAAGATGCAAAATGATTTCTCTTTGGGAGTGAACGGCATGGCTCAACCTGAAAACAAAACAAAAATAAAACATTAAATATAAAATCTTGATCGCATTCTATACATTCTGTGAAAATTTGAGGTTATTTCAACAAGAATTGCGAGAATTATTGGCTTGTGAAATGATGTCAGATTTGTTGCGACACCCTGTATATTAAAAATGTACAGGAGGCTGCAAAATAGGCATACAGTTTGTATAATCAATACAGTATGCTTTGTGCGTACGTTTTGTGTTTCCTTACAGTATATCTACTTTTGCACCCCCCCCCGTATACTGGCCGATGTTTTAGTCTTCATTTTCAATATATTGAGTATTTCGCATAAAGTAAATATTTTCTTGATTTAAAATGAAAGCTTGGAAAATTTCCAATGTATTTCAGTGACATTTTCACTTTCCAACATTATAGTTTATAATTATAATTTCGCCATAAAAGGAAAAGGTGTTAATTTTAAACTAACACCAGAACGATGCGGATTAAAATGGCGCCTTCATTTCCTTTATATTGTCAGCATTTTGCTTAAAATTAATATTTTTTTGATTTCATATGAGGATCTTTTCTGTTAATTCACTCCAAAATAAAAAGAATTTATATTTACTGAAATTCACACCAAATTCTCCCAGAATGAGGCACTCCAGTTAGATTGACCTTTGCAATCTCCCCAAATATGGGCGACTCGGGTACGCTATTTCTAAGTGTGGGGGTTACATTCGCACTTACCACGATAAACAAGCGAAAAACAGATTTTGTTATTTTTTTAAAATTGTAAATAATTCCTTGTAAGTACCTTGAATATCATCTGCACTTATAAAATGTGAATAACATTCTGATTTTCGGTAAATTTTCATTACCAAAGGTAATTACTGAAGGTTGGAATTTATAATTTCAAAAGAGTGCCAAAAATTTAATAAAAGATTTAATTAAACAAACGAACAAACTTTGATTTAAAATTTATAAATTCGTGGGGTGAATTAATATTTACGATAAGTAACTTTAGATTATTTGGGATGAATTAACAGAAAATATCCGATTGCAAAAATGTTGAACAAAGAAAACAAGGTATAGTATTTTCCCAATGTACAAACACGTTCGGATGCGTTGATTGTAAATGGCTGTCGTCGCAGAAAGTGAAAGCGGCAACCTGAGTTCAAATTCTGGTCGATTCTATTTTGTTTTGTTTTTTTAATTGTAAAAAATTCCGTGTAAGTACCTTGAATATCACCCGCACTTACAAAATGTGAAGGACTCCTCGATTTTTGGTAATTTTTCATTCTGAGGGTTGGAGTTTTTGCGAGGAAAGCTAAACAAATCTTGATTTAAAATTTATAATTTCAAAAGGCTGCTAAAAATTTAATAATAAAGACAAGCAAACTTTGATTTAAAATTTATAATTTCTTGGGATGAATTAATAATTGCGACAAGTAACTTTACATTATTTGGGGTGAACTAACAAAAAATATTCCAGGTAAATACTTGGAAAACTTCCAATATATTTCAGTGAAATTTGCACTTACCAAATAGTTTGTAATTATATTTTAGATATATGGGAGGCGTCAGTTTAAGCTGGCGCCAGGAAAATATGGGTTTAAAACATTAAATTGTATGCAAAACATTATCGATATCAAAAGAAAATATTACATTTTTAGCATTTCTATTACTTTTTCTGTCCACAAGCAAAAGGTAGGACCTTTTTTTTTCTATTTTAAGGCATATCTTGGGTTTTCCTTTTTTTCTTCTCGGTGAATTTGAATAGATTAATCGATCTGTTAACTTGTCTGACAATTTATGCAGTTTCCCGTGTCTCGCAGAATATGTCACGCATCACTCAAAATCTGTAACAAATGAAGAACTTTAGTTTCTTAAAGGAAGAAGTCATTTCGAGCTAAACTTCCTTGCAAACTTTTGGACATTTTATGAGTGTATCACGTGACTTTTGAAGACCTAATTTTGAAGCTAATTTAAGCTAGCATGTTTAATGGATGTCAGTTATCAGTTATCTCCTGTTAATTTCCCTCTGAAAGTTCTCCACTGCCTTAACCGGGTATTGAACTCAAACTCTTTGGGTTCTGTCACTGGATCCAACTAACGCCTTTATCCACTGTGCCATGTGTCCTCAAGTTAGATCCAGTGACAGGACCCAAAGAGTGTGAGTTCAATACCCGGTTAAGGCAGTAGATAACTTTCAGAGGGAAATTAACAGGAGATAACTGATAACTGACATCCATTAAACATGGCACGTGGAACTAGAACAGTCTACCTCAGTGAGCGAAATAAAGGGTTCATTTCGACATTCCAATCACCTGAAGAAGGCCGGAGCGTACAACGGCCGAAACGTTGTAATAAATATGGCGACAAAGATGAGAACAATAGTCCGAATAATGTAAATAGTGTACATAATACCTCATCTCAGAAATATAGACAAATATAGCACACTTTAAAACTATATATATATATATATATATATATATGAATGAAGAAATATAGTCTTAAAGTGTGCTATATTTATGGGATAAAGTGCTCAATATCAGAGATAGAGCGTGTGTAAATATAAAAGTGGACATGGAAGTCAGCACTTAGAGGCGACAGTCTGTTTCATGCTAGTGCAATCGTCAGGCGACTAATATATATATATATATATATATATATATATATATATATATACAAACCTCTCATCAACGGACTACTACGGAGCTACTGGGGGAAATTTAGGGACAGTAATAGCTGATGACACAAACATCCTTTTTCTTTTACTTTTCCACTTTCCCCTGATATGGCTCAATATACGTTCCGAGGGAAAAGATGAACAAGCTGTTCAGCATCCGTGAAATTTGTCTATATTTCTAAGATGAGGTATTGTTATAATTTGCATTATCAATTTATTTAATAAATATAGACAATTTACATTATTTAAATTGTTCGGGCTGTTTTCCTCATCCTTATTGTCATGTATTTTAGTTGTAATTTCAAATTGAACCTTTTATTTCGTTCATCGGTGTAGATTGTTCTAATTCCACGTGCCTCTTCTGGATATCTCAGTTATCTCCCTTTAACTCGTGTACGCTGACTGAACTCGCAACTCTTTCGGTCAAGCCACTGGATCCAACTAACGCTTTTATTCACTGAGGACATCAGTGTATGAATTTTTGGGATCTTATAAACTTAATGTCTCAGTAAATTATTTTTTACCAGGGCTCATATTGCAATTTTCCTTGTTATTATTTCTTTTGTCTAGCACTCCATATTACAGTGCTGATTACTTAAGATTTTGTATTTTCCAGTGACGTTCTTTGTCTATTATTTTAACCTGATTCCACAGGGAGCAGTGATCGCCACTTTCCCGCCACATGTGGTCAGCTACGCCTGATTTTTCTATTTCCACTCGTGTAACGGATTTACGGTGTTCTTGCAGTCTTACCTTAAGTGTTTAAGCCTTAAATAATCAGGCTTATTCATAAATCAAAGGACATCCAGTCTTGCTGCGCTAATTTAGCTGAGGCAACTGCTTCTCCTGGCCAAGTTGCATCTGCGGGGTCGCAGATTTTTGTCAAGATGCCTGGAGGAAAACCAGGCGATACATTGGACTCCCTCGGGTACATGAAGTATATGGAATCTCCCGCAGCGTCGACGAAGAAGTTACAGCCTGAAAGACTGATTCCAACTGAACGGCCATCTTTGTTCCACAGCCTCTGCGTCCATCTTCAAGTTATAATATGGAAGACTTTAGGTCGTCCTTGAAGAATGAGAAACGTTACTTTAGCCCCAGTTCTTAACGATCTAAATCCTGTTCCTGAGGAACTACTGAGGTTTGTGTGTTATAAGTGCCAGATTTTGTCCAAGAGTTCTTGCAGCACAAACATCTGCTCTTGCCGGAAACATGGTTTCACGTGCGTAGCAGCGTGCAGTGATTGTAAGGGCACTGATTGCAACATAACTAGTCTGGAACTACAAGAAGTGGACGAATAGGAAGACGATGGCTATTCATTTGAACATTTTTGTTGAGTTATAACAGGCCATTTACATTGTTCTGTTTTCTAATTTTGCTTGTAGATTTGGGAACATTTCAATACTCGTCTGTGGCCTCTTATGACCTTTTTTGATAGATTGCTATTTTCTGGGCTTAGTATTTTTGCTATAGTGTTTGAATTAAAGATTTCAAATTCTATAATTTCCTATTTTCGTACCAGAGATCAGATTTTTGGCAGACATCAAAAAGATGTGAAAAGATACACTCACTTTTTTTTAATAAGCATCTCCCCGTTGTCAATGTGAGTCATTTGTTTGCTTAGCAAAACGGGACTTTCAGTTTTCAAGCTGCTTAGTCGGTTGCTCGGTGTAATAAGTTATTTCTATGTATTTATTTTCTTCATACTCTAGTCATGCCTTGTTTGTAGCACACAAGACCGTCAATCCTTCTTCGAATAGGTCCTATGTTTTACTGGTCAGACTGCCAAAAAAGGAAGAGGTCAAAGTGAAGATAAAATTATGCTGCTGATTTCTCTCTATCAACAACACTTATAACCAGGCAAAATTTCATGTTCTTTAAAGCTCCAAACATTGAGAGCAAGGTCTGGGAGCAACATATGGGTTGATCAGAAGTATTCTAAAATATTTGTCGGACTGTCACCCCTCTCTTTCTATTTCTCCCTGCAGATTTTTATTTGTCAAATTCAATTTGACAGGTCAATTATTGGTCTGTAAATTGTAGCTGTTTGGTCAATGATTCATTTACTAAGAGGCACATAGAGCTGGTAGGTCTTAGTTTTGTGTTATTTTTTACTTTATCTGTTTCACTGCTATATATATGGCTACTGATAATGCAAGCTGATAATGGTGAAATACGGCTACGTTTTATTTCAGTACACTATTTGCATTATTCGAACTATTGTCCTCATCTTTGTCGCCATGTTTATCACAACGTTTCAGCCGTTGTACGCTCCGGCCTTCTTCAGTATCTGTCTATATTTCTGAGATGAGGTATTACGTACACTATTTACATTATTCGGACTATTGTCCTCATCTTTGTCGTCATGTTTATCACAACGTTTCGGCCGTTGTACGCTCCGGCCTTCGTCAGGTGATTGGAATGTCGAACTGAACCCTTTATTTCGCTCACTGGGGTAGACTGTTCTAGTTCCACGAGGCATGTTTAATGGATGTCAGTTATCTTCTGTTAATTCCCCTCTCAAAATTTCTCCACCGCCTTAACCAGGTATTGAACTCACACTCTTTGGGTCCTGTCACTGGATCTAACTAACTACTTTATCCACTGTGCCATGCGTCCTTGAGGCCGGAGCGTACAACGGCCGAAACGTTGTGATGAACATGGCGACAAAGATGAGGACAATAGTCCAAATAATGTAAATAGTGTATATAATACCTCATCTCAGAAATATAGACAGGTTTTATTTCAGCTTCATTATTTCAGATCTGGTTTGCATATTATCCCCCATAACTAAATTTCCCCAGGTGATCCAAATGAGGACTTTCCAATTTTCAGAAGAGAAGACCATAACCTTTCTAAAAATATCATATTTAGCTTGGTAACCATTTTTCTCGATGAACATTGATATCGACCATACTAGTATGGCATTAAACTGACTGATCACAAACAAAGAATATTCACAGAATCTATTAAAGACTATGAAAAACAAATAGAGGTTAAAACAGGGATACCTAATTTTAAAATGAATTAAAAAATGAAAAAATCTGAAGTTTTAATTTTTGTTTAAATTCCAAGATTATAAATTAAATTTAATAGTTGCAAAGAGAAGAATACTTTGGCGTATCAAAACGAATATAAACTGGCTGAATTATTTTTTTTCTTCGTCGTTAAACTCTACTCACTACAGATTCCTCCATATTAACAAATTTGTCAACTCCCAAATTAACCTTCTATTTTAAAAGGTTTAAGAGATAAAACAGGTTTTTTTCTTAAATTTTATTCAAAGAATATTAATTGATTTAAATCTTAATTATTAATAATTGGATGTGAAACGAATATGGTAATGTATTTTTTAAATATAGCAAAAATAAACATGGATATGTTTATTTTATCTGAAAATGTCGTATTATCTGTCGTATGAAAAGGCTGCTCTCTGTTAAAAGTTTGTGTCTACTGATGTTTTAACCCCCCCCTCCCTCATCGAACAGCGTATAACCCCACCACTGCCGCTGATGACTCACGAAGACGTGTGCGGTGGATAAACATGACAAAATCTATTGGTGTAGACATTACTTAATTACATATACAAAGCTGTTACTGTCTGCAAGATTTGTTGTATATTGCCTTCCGTACTTTAAAAAATATCGATACTTTTTTGCACATAAATAAATTAAAACCTTATATAAATATATTTTACTTGGAATTTTGTTAAACTTTCATGACTAGTAAATAAAGTTTTGGTCAATAAAAACCTTTTATTGGATTCCGAACAACATGATAATAAAAAACAAATGTTAAAACTTTCGAATTGAAATGAGAAGATGAAAAAAATACTTAATATTTTTGAAAAATTATTTTTCAGCGGAAAACTATTAAAATAAAAAAATCTTTTAAAAAGTATTTTTTCAACGGAAAACTATTAAAATAAAAAAATCTTTAAAAATTGTTAATTTTTCAACCGAAAACGATTTTCAAAGCAACAACTGAATCTTTTCCAAGCTGAAAATATCTTACTTTTTGCATTTTTCATTTTACGATTTAGAGCAGATTTGATAATTATTTGATTTTTAAAAGATTTTCAAAATTAACGTATTTTTTCCTGCAAAATCCTCCCACAAATTTCATGCACAGATTGAACATTTTAGGAAAATACATTCTGATGAAGCAGACAAAAAAGATTATCAATAACTTTGAGAAAAATTTCGAAAACGGAAAACCATTGGAAATATGTTCGTTAGCGATTTACTACAATCTAGTTATGGTTTGCATGCATGACACAAAATGTCATTGCTGATTGCTTGATCTGGTAAGCCTCATCCAAATGGAGAACAGATTATTCTACCAGCACACTGCACACAATTTAACTTAAGTCATCTAAACAAATTACTAAAGCTTCGTAATATAATGATAACTCTGTTGAAAGAAAAGTGGGAGAAATAACTGAAAACACTGAAAGCACATTGGGTAAATCACGTGGTTTAGGTTTGGTTTATTTTGTTTTAAGGCATATCAACACCTCAATTTAATGCTGACAACATTTTTACGATAGATTTGTTGGGGATTATTATGAGTTTGATTTATCAGAAGGTTAAAATGGTAAGAAGGCTAGATAATGGGTGTGTTCAACAATATTCATCCACAACAAATATAAAAAGGTGAGCCTTCAAAACGAATCAATTGCAAGGTAATTCAATAAGAAACGACGGTATTTTAGGTTTCAATAATAATAATAATAGACATTTATATACAATTTAAATGCATATAATGAACTTGTGATTGAATAATGCAAAGTATGACCATGTATTGATTTGATGTCTTAATAATTCACAATTCAAGATTGTTCATGTATTCAAACAGATTAAATTGTGTAGAATGAAAAATGTTACTTATGTAGAAATAAATGTTAGTTTGTGTGTGTGATTAAAATAGGAAATAAATGTCTTAAGTCTTCAGGAGTTGTTCACCTTTGACTGGTTTGAATTTATCTGGTTGCTGATTACAATTTCTATTTCGGTAGTGTATATTATCACTTTTCTTAGAAATTTGTAGATAGAGTTTGAGAAAGAAATGATGATTACTGAGTCAGCAAGTTGACGCGCGAAAGGTTCTTTAGGTCAGTGTAATGACACGCGTGGATTCGTTTAGCATCTCTCGGAGGTTGAGTGGCTGACTGCTTGAACTGGATCGAACGATCCTATTTATTTATTACTTGAGTCTAAAATCGGCTCCAAAGCGTTGAGCGAGAAAGTAGATTTTAGACAATTGCTACACATTTTGTGTTGTCTAAACCAATGAAAAGTCGAGATTTGAAACGTGAAGTGCTGTTTGGCTAAAACGGGTTTGTATTTTAATTCAGGGGTGAGTAGTAAATATGGATGATTCCATCAGATTCGTATGAATAGTATATGTATTCTTTGGTTTAGATTGGTTTGGTATAATTTGTTTTACGGCATATCAACCTCAATGCTAAGCCTGCGAATTGTGTAAGTAGATGGCAGAACAGAGTTTAGAAAAATAGCAATAAGACAAAATTAATACAAATGGAGGAAATTATAAAGAGCTATGATCGCCCGGATGTCCTCAAGGAACATGTCACATAGAAGAAGAAAATGGTTTTATTTTATATTGCGTTGTCTGAAGTTAAAAGTCAAAACATTAATTTGTATCTTGCAGACACTATTTAAACAGGACACATGACATACCAGCGAAATCAGACAGTCAATGTCTGCAGGGGCCAATAATCTAGATTTGCCGGTGCAGTGATATAGTCGGGGATGTTCATCTGGTAACAATTGATCTAATGAAGCTACAAAACCTTTGAGTCGTTATTTCTAAGACTACTAGAAACAGACACAATAGGCAACATGGTTTAGGATAAGAGAATTCAATTCACAATTGGATTAATCAATTTTGCCAGGCAATGAAGTTTGGTTCATGAGCCGTTATTTGTAAGATAGCAAGCAACAGACACAAAATGGGAATAACTATTATGTCTTGTTGAAAAATTTTTTTTCAATGAGAAAGACATTACGCTAGGCAATATTTGTTTCATTTGCAACAGGTGGGGCACTGCAAATAATATGTCATGTTGGCTTTATCATTTTCTTCAAAAAGCGAAAATATAAAATAAAATAAAAAATTCTTACCAAATACGTTGTGAAATTCACAAGCAACATCTGGTCGCAAAAAATCTAAGTGGTTGACTTCATCAATCACCGAACACTGTTATCTCGGCAATAAATAAAATCAGGGCACGTGCTCTCAATTCCCGCTATTTTTTTAACAACGCCGGACGCAGAGAATAGTGAAAATTCATACACAAGTTAGAAGCTTTTCATAAGGAAACTGCATGGTACGATTCCGTTTTCCTTATTAGCACCAGCTGTTTTAGTCCTTCCAACAGCTGTTTTAGTCCTTCCAATAGTTGTTTTAGTCCTTCCAATAGTTGTTTTAGTCTTTCCAATAGTTGTTTTAATCCTTCCACCAGCTGTTTTAGTCCTTCCAATAGTTGTTTTAGTCCTTCCACCAGCTGTTTTAGTCTTTCCAATAGTTGTTTTAGTCCTTCCACCAGCTGTTTTAGTCTTTCCAATAGTTGTTTTAGTCCTTCCAATAGTTGTTTTAGTCCTTCCACCAGCTGTTTTAGTCTTTCCAATAGTTGTTTTAGTCCTTCCAATAGTTGTTTTAGTCCTTCCACCAGCTGTTTTAGTCTTTCCAATAGTTGTTTTAGTCCTTCCAATAGTTGTTTTAGTCCTTCAACCAGCTGTTTTAGTCTTTCCAATAGTTGTTTTAGTCCTTCCACCAGCTGTTTTAGTCTTTCCAATAGTTGTTTTAGTCCTTCCACCAGCTGTTTTAGTCTTTCCAATAGTTGTTTTAGTCCTTCCAATAGTTGTTTTAGTCCTTCCACCAGCTGTTTTAGTCTTTCCAATAGTTGTTTTAGTCCTTCCAATAGTTGTTTTAGTCCTTCCACCAGCTGTTTTAGTCTTTCCAATAGTTGTTTTAGTCCTTCCAATAGTTGTTTTAGTCCTTCCACCAGCTGTTTTAGTCTTTCCAATAGTTGTTTTAGTCCTTCCAATAGTTGTTTTAGTCCTTCCACCAGCTGTTTTAGTCTTTCCAATAGTTGTTTTAGTCCTTCCAATAGTTGTTTTAGTCCTTCAACCAGCTGTTTTAGTCTTTCCAATAGTTGTTTTAGTCCTTCCACCAGCTGTTTTAGTCTTTCCAATAGTTGTTTTAGTCCTTCCACCAGCTGTTTTAGTCTTTCCAATAGTTGTTTTAGTCCTTCCAATAGTTGTTTTAGTCCTTCCACCAGCTGTTTTAGTCTTTCCAATAGTTGTTTTAGTCCTTCCAATAGTTGTTTTAGTCCTTCCACCAGCTGTTTTAGTCTTTCCAATAGTTGTTTTAGTCCTTCCAATAGTTGTTTTAGTCCTTCCACCAGCTGTTTTAGTCTTTCCAATAGTTGTTTTAGTCCTTCCAATAGTTGTTTTAGTCCTTCCACCAGCTGTTTTAGTCTTTCCAATAGTTGTTTTAGTCCTTCCAATAGTTGTTTTAGTCCTTCAACCAGCTGTTTTAGTCTTTCCAATAGTTGTTTTAGTCCTTCCACCAGCTGTTTTAGTCTTTCCAATAGTTGTTTTAGTCCTTCCACCAGCTGTTTTAGTCTTTCCAATAGTTGTTTTAGTCCTTCCAATAGTTGTTTTAGTCCTTCCACCAGCTGTTTTAGTCTTTCCAATAGTTGTTTTAGTCCTTCCAATAGTTGTTTTAGTCCTTCCACCAGCTGTTTTAGTCTTTCCAATAGTTGTTTTAGTCCTTCCAATAGTTGTTTTAGTCCTTCCACCAGCTGTTTTAGTCTTTCCAATAGTTGTTTTAGTCCTTCCACCAGCTGTTTTAGTCTTTCCAATAGTTGTTTTAGTCCTTCCAATAGTTGTTTTAGTCCTTCCACCAGCTGTTTTAGTCTTTCCAATAGTTGTTTTAGTCCTTCCAATAGTTGTTTTAGTCCTTCCACCAGCTGTTTTAGTCTTTCCAATAGTTGTTTTAGTCCTTCCAATAGTTGTTTTAGTCCTTCCACCAGCTGTTTTAGTCTTTCCAATAGTTGTTTTAGTCCTTCCACCAGCTGTTTTAGTCTTTCCAATAGTTGTTTTAGTCCTTCCAATAGTTGTTTTAGTCCTTCCACCATCTGTTTTAGTCTTTCCAATAGTTGTTTTAGTCCTTCCAATAGTTGTTTTAGTCCTTCCAATAGTTGTTTTAGTCCTTCCACCAGCTGTTTTAGTCTTTCCAATAGTTGTTTTAGTCCTTCCAATAGTTGTTTTAGTCCTTCCAATAGTTGTTTTAGTCCTTCCACCAGCTGTTTTAGTCTTTCCAATAGTTGTTTTAGTCCTTCCACCAGCTGTTTTAGTCTTTCCACCAGCTGTTTTAGTCCTTCCACCAGCTGTTTTAGTCTTTCCAATAGTTGTTTTAGTCCTTCCAATAGTTGTTTTAGTCCTTCCAATAGTTGTTTTAGTCCTTCAACCAGCTGTTTTAGTCTTTCCAATAGTTGTTTTAGTCCTTCCAATAGTTGTTTTAGTCCTTCCACCAGCTGTTTTAGTCTTTCCAATAGTTGTTTTAGTCCTTCCACCAGCTGTTTTAGTCTTTCCAATAGTTGTTTTAGTCCTTCCAATAGTTGTTTTAGTCCTTCCACCAGCTGTTTTAGTCTTTCCAATAGTTGTTTTAGTCCTTCCAATAGTTGTTTTAGTCCTTCCACCAGCTGTTTTAGTCTTTCCAATAGTTGTTTTAGTCCTTCCACCAGCTGTTTTAGTCTTTCCAATAGTTGTTTTAGTCCTTCCAATAGTTGTTTTAGTCCTTCCACCAGCTGTTTTAGTCTTTCCAATAGTTGTTTTAGTCCTTCCAATAGTTGTTTTAGTCCTTCCACCAGCTGTTTTAGTCTTTCCAATAGTTGTTTTAGTCCTTCCAATAGTTGTTTTAGTCCTTCCACCAGCTGTTTTAGTCTTTCCAATAGTTGTTTTAGTCCTTCCACCAGCTGTTTTAGTCTTTCCAATAGTTGTTTTAGTCCTTCCAATAGTTGTTTTAGTCCTTCCACCATCTGTTTTAGTCTTTCCAATAGTTGTTTTAGTCCTTCCAATAGTTGTTTTAGTCCTTCCAATAGTTGTTTTAGTCCTTCCACCAGCTGTTTTAGTCTTTCCAATAGTTGTTTTAGTCCTTCCAATAGTTGTTTTAGTCCTTCCAATAGTTGTTTTAGTCCTTCCAATAGTTGTTTTAGTCCTTCCACCAGCTGTTTTAGTCTTTCCAATAGTTGTTTTAGTCCTTCCACCAGCTGTTTTAGTCTTTCCACCAGCTGTTTTAGTCCTTCCACCAGCTGTTTTAGTCTTTCCAATAGTTGTTTTAGTCCTTCCAATAGTTGTTTTAGTCCTTCCAATAGTTGTTTTAGTCCTTCAACCAGCTGTTTTAGTCTTTCCAATAGTTGTTTTAGTCCTTCCAATAGTTGTTTTAGTCCTTCCACCAGCTGTTTTAGTCTTTCCAATAGTTGTTTTAGTCCTTCCACCAGCTGTTTTAGTCTTTCCAATAGTTGTTTTAGTCCTTCCAATAGTTGTTTTAGTCCTTCCACCATCTGTTTTAGTCTTTCCAATAGTTGTTTTAGTCCTTCCAATAGTTGTTTTAGTCCTTCCAATAGTTGTTTTAGTCCTTCCACCAGCTGTTTTGGTCTTTCCAATAGTTGTTTTAGTCCTTCCAATAGTTGTTTTAGTCCTTCGAATAGTTGTTTTAGTCCTTCCACCAGCTGTTTTAGTCTTTCCAATAGTTGTTTTAGTCCTTCCACCAGCTGTTTTAGTCTTTCCACCAGCTGTTTTAGTCCTTCCACCAGCTGTTTTAGTCTTTCCAATAGTTGTTTTAGTCCTTCCAATAGTTGTTTTAGTCCTTCCACCAGCTGTTTTAGTCTTTCCAATAGTTGTTTTAGTCCTTCCAATAATTGTTTTAGTCCTTCCACCATCTGTTTTAGTCTTTCCAATAGTTGTTTTAGTCCTTCCACCAGCTGTTTTAGTCTTTCCAATAGTTGTTTTAGTCCTTCCAATAGTTGTTTTAGTCCTTCCAATAGTTGTTTTAGTCCTTCCACCAGTTGTTTTAGTCCTTCCAATAGTTGTTTTAGTCCTTCCAATAGTTGTTTTAGTCCTTCCACCAGCTGTTTTAGTCTTTCCAATAGTTGTTTTAGTCCTTCCAATAGTTGTTTTAGTCCTTCCACCAGCTGTTTTAGTCTTTCCAATAGTTGTTTTAGTCCTTCCAATAGTTGTTTTAGTCCTTCCACCAGCTGTTTTAGTCTTTCCAATAGTTGTTTTAGTCCTTCCAATAGTTGTTTTAGTCCTTCCACCAGCTGTTTTAGTCTTTCCAATAGTTGTTTTAGTCCTTCCACCAGCTGTTTTAGTCTTTCCAATAGTTGTTTTAGTCCTTCCAATAGTTGTTTTAGTCCTTCCACCATCTGTTTTAGTCTTTCCAATAGTTGTTTTAGTCCTTCCAATAGTTGTTTTAGTCCTTCCACCAGCTTTTTTAGTCCTTCCAATAGTTGTTTTAGTCCTTCCAATAGTTGTTTTAGTCCTTCCACCAGCTGTTTTAGTCTTTCCAATAGTTGTTTTAGTCCTTCCAATAGTTGTTTTAGTCCTTCCACCAGCTTTTTTAGTCCTTCCAATAGTTGTTTTAGTCCTTCCAATAGTTGTTTTAGTCCTTCCACCAGCTGTTTTAGTCTTTCCAATAGTTGTTTTAGTCCTTCCAATAGTTGTTTTAGTCCTTCCACCAGCTGTTTTAGTCTTTCCAATAGTTGTTTTAGTCCTTCCACCAGCTGTTTTAGTCTTTCCAATAGTTGTTTTAGTCCTTCCACCAGCTGTTTTAGTCTTTCCAATAGTTGTTTTAGTCCTTCCAATAGTTGTTTTAGTCCTTCCAACAGCTGTTTTAGTCCTTCCAATAGTTGTTTTAGTCCTTCCAACAGCTGTTTTAGTCCTTCCAATAGTTGTCCTTCCCACATACCGATTCCGTTCTCTATGATGACATTATTTCCATGTCAAATTTAGTCACAAAGTCTAATGAAGTTAATTTTCAAGGAAATGAAGCTAATATTATGTTGTTCAAGCCTGTCCTGCCTGTGGTTCCTTCCAACCTACAGTCCTGTAAGCATATGATTGCCTCGAAACCTCTCCGAACTGGAGAAGCAGAAGCGCATTTCAGATAATGACCTTCAAATATTTTATGCACATCTGGAGATGCTGTACAGACACGTGTCTAACAAATTTCTGGATACCCCGCCTCACTCCAGCTAACCTTAAAATACCGGACTGGGTGATCAACCCATTCTTAGATATCAACCGCTAGGAAACAACAAATGTGGAGGAAGACCTAGTTTTGCCCTAAAATAACAACTGAGGTCAAATGTCAAAAAGTCATATGGAGACTTTTGGTTACTACAAGCATTTCTGACGACAATTCTTCATTGTGGAACAAAGTTCAGATTATATTTGATTGCCTCCACAACATATTTAGGAGAGTGAAGTTTCACTGCCATCGCCCATTTTCTTTTCAAGGAAAGAAACAGACTGAACTTTACAGAGTGCAATGATCTTAGACGTCTTCTCGGTGCTTAATGTTGAGAAGCTGATATCTCTGCACCAAATACATCGACCCTATTAAAACTGAGAATTAATCCATTCATGTTGTTAAACCAGTTAAATAAACAGGTTTACTTGGTTAGCGTATTTCGTCGCGAATTGCTTGTGTGTGTTTATGGGAAAATTAGTGACTCTCCATGTGAGTCGCAATAAATGAACAAAGGACGAAACAATTGAACAGTTTAAAAAGCATTCTTTTGTATAAGTAAAATATTATACAATGAAAATGAGAAGAGAGAATTGTTAAACATATTCCTTTAGCAGTTAATGTTATGGCATCGGGGACGAAGTCCAATACAAGTATCTGTTTGAAATTGATTGAAATACTTATCTGAAGTTGATCATATCTCTTCGTCCGGTGTCTGTCGATGCATTATTCAGGTTTGCTCGTGATATGAAGTAGGCTAAAACGCGTCCTTTCAAATCGGTGGTTTTCAAGCCTCACGTTTAGCGGCTTAAATTCATTTGGTGCCTGAATGTGGGTATTACCCATTATTATAAGATAAATGGACTCATCTTTCCTATAAGGGATATTATCAACCAAGAGGAGATAACCTATATTTCCATATGTTTACAGTTTTAAATTAGTTCTTAATTTGAATTTGCAATCGACATTATACCAAGACAAAATTGCTTTTATACGGACGTGGGAGGGTGGCACTAGAGATGTGGACTTGGGGCCAAGTGGTAGCAGCTAGAAAAAAAGTTTGGAGACCACAGCCCTAGATTATTTGCAACCTAAGGCTAAAGAGCTCAGTCTACCTTCTGCTAATAACTTTCTATGCGATGAGACAATGTCTATACTTTTCTTCCAGATGCCATATAGCATTGCCTATAATTGAGATTCTAAAAGGGGGCCGTATCACCACCTGGGTGCGAAGGAAATCTAGGGAGCTTGTTAGGAAAAGGGTGGAGCGGTTAAACAAAAGCCGGTGTTATTGCTGTAGCAGAGTTGCATTAGAACTAAGTAATAAGTATTTTTTTGCGGGGGTGGAGCATCACATGCAGAACGCAATTTCAGTGCCATCATCCAGATTCTTTTCAAGCAAAGAAGCAGGCGGAACTTTACAGAATACAGAGATCTAAGACTTCTTCTCGGTGCCTGATTTTGAGAAGCTGATATTGTGAGACTACCCACCTCTGCAACTCGTTGCACAAAGATATAGACCCCACGTCGTAGAATTTCTGTGCGGCGGATCGAGCGAGAGGCAGGCTCACAGGTAAAAGAAAAACACAACTACAAACTTGGGTAGGACGAAAAGAGGAGGGAAGGCGTGTGACCTTTTTGTGGACGACCAACTCCGGGCTGACTCTCGGCTGGCAAAAAAATATATATCTTAACTAACAATGTCCGGCTGCTAATGGGTCGCTCTTCGATGTTACGTGCTCCGGCCTAAATCAACCTTCCTCGAACCTAAACTAAGTCTAACTAACCCGTGGCCCAAGGCGCTCCCGTATATATGCAGAATCCTCTTTCAGCATTTCCGGACAAGGGACACCCACGAATAAACCCATAACTTTTTCATGACCATTTCTCCCTTTGAAGAAAGTGGACATAAAAATATTTCTTAGCCTAGCTGACTCCGATTCAGGGACATTAAATTCAGACCCTTTTAAATTTTGACCAGATCCGGTCTTTTTCCTATCTTCGTATTTTGACAAGTACTTAACACTTATCTATCATTTTGGCCATATGTCCAAAACATGTTTTTATCTAGATTGCTAATCTAATCATTTGGTCTTGAAGTTTGATACCCAAGTCAAATCTAACTAATCTTCTCGCACATATGTGTGCGCGCGCACGCACACACAGATGTGGGCGTGTATATATACACACACACAGATGTGCGGGCGCACACACACACGCGTGCGCATATATCCAACTCATAGTGTCACACACCTCCCCCAATCATCTTTGTCATTTATTTCATAAATTACACAAAGAATTCAACAACAATGAGACACTATGCATCTCCCCCTGCACATTATGACCCTGCTCGGGCGTCCCCGAAGAGAATACAATAATGTACAGGTCACAAAAACAAATTACCACAGAATTTACAACAATTATCGCCACTCGTCAGAGGTGAACAACAGCTTTCAACAATACAATATGAGACTATGTATTCTCGGCCGAGAAGAAAACAAAATAAAAATATACAACACACACAAAAAAAAAATATATATATATACAGACAACAACAACAACCGAAATTACAAGAATTTCAAAGGGTTTCGGTCATCCGCTAACAAAATAAAACAACGGCATAGCCAACACTGCATTGGGGTGGTTGGGATCATCCACCCCTTACAACACTAACATACATATAAGGAGAGAGGAAGAAAAAAAAATTGTTGGTTTCAGTCCTTCCACTTTGCTTTCCTGTGAACAATTTTGAGGGGCTCCTGACTCATTCCTATTCCGCAATCCAGGAGGACTTTTCGATTCACCTCCAACATCATTCAATTTTTCAACATTTCGCCCCCCCCCCCAACAAACACAGGGGAATTTTAACCACCCCTATCCAAATATTCAGGAGTATTTTTCGGCTTATCTCCCCTTTTCCTTACGACGTGGGAACATCATAAGTTCCGCAGTTCTTTCGGTGTCGTATCAGGAATAATGTTTTTGGAAAGCATTGTGGAATTCACTCCTCCACCAGGGATCTTCACTACCCCCTGTACAAAACCACAAACTCTCTCCCTGTGTTTACTGGGTATGTCAACATGACTGACTTCCCAGCCATCCATCACACCATCTACATACAACAACACAAAAAAAAAGAAGAGAAGAAAAAAAATGTTCACCTTCAATGGTTAAGCTTGGCGAGTTTTGCTTTTTTTTTTTTTTTTTTTTTTTTTTTAGTCATTCATTTTTATGACGCCAAGTTGTAGCGGCTTTGCAAGTGGTGACACCACCGAGCATGCAGTGTCCGATTGGTCCATAATTGGGAAAACTATACTGTCTTTTGTTTCCTTGGCCCCTGCTATCCTGACTGACATTCCATCTTGGTCACTATGTCTCTTTTCTGCCATATTTCTAATCCTACATCTTATCAACCACTGCCTTCCCCGGATTATCAATATCACTACAATTACAATTACGACCATGACACACACACCTAGTGACGAAACCTCCTACCTCCGGATGCACCCTCATTTCTGGGGCACTCCCTCCGTACGTGACCCAGCTGTCCGCACTCCCAACACCCCGGTTGTCTTGGGTCAGGGAGTGGCCTTCTCCAGCCCCTTTCATGGGGGTGGTCTCTCCAACGATAGCCCGAATGGCCACGCTCCCCCTGATCCCAAGCAACAGGAGGAGTCTCTGTCCACCCCGTTCTCGTATCTCTTGACCATCCCTTTTCTTCTCCCCTCCCCTGGGTGGTTGTGAGCCTATTATAGAGCCTAAGACTCTTTCCTGCTGTTGCAAACGCCTCCGCAAGTGAGGCTGGGGCCGCCCTTGCTGTGTCTTCTCTTACGAACGTATGTTCTATAGCGTCCGTGTAGTGCTCAGCTAGCTGCGCCTGCACCGCCTCCCCATCACGTTGAACAGCGTCTTTGTATGCAACCTTAGCTAATCCTAAAACTCTACTTGCTAGTTCCGAGAGAGTTTCTCCTTCCCTTTGCTTAATCTTAATTAAGGCCCTAGCAGCATCAGTCGCACTAGTATAATCACTGTACTGGTTCGTCAGCTGTTCTAAAAGGTCTCCCCAGTTACTTTCAGGATTATCATCTAAATATAATCCTATGTACTCCGATACCACCCCGTCCGAATAGTCATAAGCCAGATTCACCAACTCTGTCTGTGTAAGTTGGTAAATTCTAGCCTTTTTCTTCAGAGCTTCTACCCAGGCCTGAAACTCACAGGCTTTTCCCGTGAATATAGGGATCTTGGATCCACTTGCGGCTACCTTAAAAATAGAGCGCGATGGGACATCTATATCTATCCTATCCATATTTCTATTAAATGCCAGCCAGACACACTAGTTACAAACAACAAGGACCAAAAAAAATAATAAAACAAAAGAACAAATTTTCAGCCTACCTTGCAGGGACCGGAATAGATTCCCTTTTTCTGTTTCTTTCTTTCTTTTTTTTTTTTTTTTTTTTTTTGTGTTTGTTTACTTGTTCATTGCAGTCGTCCTCCTAGATGTAGTAAAAATTTAAAAAAAATAAAAATCTCCAGTACTTGAAGTGTCCGTTCTCTAAGGGGGAAAGAAGTGTGTATCTGTCTGTGCCTCCTTTCTTGCTTCCTTTCTCTCTCTCACTCTGCGTCACTTTCTTTTTAACTGTTCCCTTTCCTCCTTTTTCCTCTGTTTTTATCTGTCTTTGTTTCGTCGTTCGTCTGTTTTTGTTTTGGTTTGGTTGTTTTTTGTTTTTCCTAAATTTTTTTTATTTTTTTTATACACACGTATCTGTCTATCGGATTATCGAAGTCTTCACTCATTTACACATATATACACATACATATATGCACATATATTGAGTGTTTAATCGGACGATTCGATCTTTCTTTCCTTCTCCTTCCTCCACAAAGTCTATCGTACTAGCGCGCAACCCAAGGTCGATCCTGGTCGGCGGCGCCAATGTGAGACTACCCACCTCTGCAACTCGTTGCACAAAGATATAGACCCCACGTCGTAGAATTTCTGTGCGGCGGATCGAGCGAGAGGCAGGCTCACAGGTAAAAGAAAAACACAACTACAAACTTGGGTAGGACGAAAAGAGGAGGGAAGGCGTGTGACCTTTTTGTGGACGACCAACTCCGGGCTGACTCTCGGCTGGCAAAAAAATATATATCTTAACTAACAATGTCCGGCTGCTAATGGGTCGCTCTTCGATGTTACGTGCTCCGGCCTAAATCAACCTTCCTCGAACCTAAACTAAGTCTAACTAACCCGTGGCCCAATATATACACACACACAGATGTGCGGGCGCACAAACACACACGCGTGCGCATATATCCAACTCACAGTGTCACAATATCCCTGCACCAAGTACAAGTAGGAATTTACCCTTTCATGTTGCTAAACCAGCTAAATAATTCATTATAATTTAAAAAAATAAAGACAATTATATCTTAAGATCTCGCATCCTCAAATATACAAGGTGCGATGTATAAATTGTCGTCTAAATGACACAGAAATGAATTTAACACTGACATTTCCTTTTAACAGCGATATTTACCAGAATTGCATTCAACCACGGCCCCTAGACGACTTCGGAAACTCCTGCAACTCTTCTGGACGGTCTCCTTGTTTAAGTTGATGAATACTTCCATAATCCTTGCCTTCAATTCATCTTTCAGGAGTTACAAGGAGTTTTGTTGGTCTCTCGCTCAACTGCGCGCTACACATAAGAATCAAGGGAGTTGCAGTCTGGGGATTTAGGTGGTCAGATGTAAGGTGCGACGTGGTAACACAAATTGTCTGACAGCCATGCCTGAGTTCTCTGTTTGTGTGGCATGGTGCAGAGTCCTGTTGTCAGATATAGGGTCTTCTAGCAGCCACCCTCTTGACCCAGGTCAGCACTGACCTCCTCAAGGTTGAATCTGAGACCCTCACCAAAAAATCGTGAGTTCTTTTCGTATCAGAACAATCAGAGTGAGTTTTCCGAGCTGCCCTATCTTCGTAATCATCATTAAACTCATCCAACTCTTTCTGAATCCTCTGCATTGTCCTCGGACTGACATCCAAACACTCTGAAATGTTCGTATTGGAGCTTCCGCCGTTTTTAAAATTTGGGCGGAATGAATTGCGTTATGGTGTTCGCTTTCTCGCAGACGGTACCCATCTATGCTTTCTACAGTCGACAAAATCAGAAACAAACAACGCGCATGCGCGTGATTAAAAATATAAAATAGCAACAATTTACCCATCGCACCCTGTATATATATATATATATATATATATATATATTAAATAACACCTCGCCTATGGCACAAAACTCACTAGTTCTACGAAACTCATCAGTTGTCTTTACTTATCCAGATGATGATTTAAAAAAGTCGGAAGCTTGGATCGGATCTCTTGCACATTTCTTCCAAAATGAACTTCGGCAATTTCGAACGCAATTTCCTCCTTGTTTGAGAAGAATTATTCCTAATTGAGAAAAGACGATCATTAAAATTAATCGACACAAAATGTCTGTTATTTTTAATATATATATAATTAAGTAATTCATTGAGTCTGAAAGAAACCTCAACAGAATGCAGAAAGCACTGGACGACCGTTTCGTCCTATTGTAGGGGACGTGCAGGATCATTCATTATTTGAAGAGAGATTCAGAAGGAATTTTGTAGGTTGCGTGTAATGCTGCGTCCCGAACATAATAACAATTACTTCAAAGGCAAATAAAGAAAGAGACGAGACATATAATTCAAACAGACAACGTAACATTTCTGTACAATTTAACAAGATACAATCAATGGTGTCTGTGTACGAAATGTATGGGTTTTGTCTGATTTGTGAAATGTCTCTTTTCGTTGACTTTTTTGTGTTCGTATGTAATCAGAGTTTTTATGAGTTGTCTACCTTTAAGCGTCTTGTCATTTGCTTATTTTTGGTAATGAGATGTATTCATTGTTTCTAAGCAAATGTTCGCAGTGTCGATCAATGTGTACTGTTCGATGTATGTTGGTGGATATACGTTGATTGATGTACGTTCGAAAGGAGTCAGCGTGGGTCGTTTTTGCGCGGGAAAGGTGTGCTTCGTAGTGACGTGGATTGATTCTGCGAATGCGTTCAGACTGACTGCCGGGGTTGTCTGCGTTTTGCTTTTATAATGTTTTGGTTCGGCAGATTGGATCAATTGCTTTTTGGCGCACTTTTTATTCCGCACGTGAACTTAGGTTATCACCCAATTAGATCGTTTGTTTTATTTTGTTTAATTTCTATTGGTTGAAGTTCTCCAGCACGCAGGCGTGTGGAATGGACTGTTCTTTCTAGGGTTGGACAGGTAAGAAATATTTGACTGTTCCACACTATATTTGGGACTCATCAGCAGTGCGCATCCACTACCAGTAGAGTTATCAAGCAAACGTCATACCAACTGTTCCAACGGGCCTCGGTAACAAAGAGATAGCAAATCAGACTCAATATAGCGCCGCTCGCTCACATATTCCGTGGTGGAACTCAACTGAAATTCTCTGTAACCATAGGACTGTGCCCCCGGGAGCCACGACTACTATCACCAAGCCGCTCAAACTGAAGCATTAAAAGCCGGATCAAGCAATGATATACACATGATAGAAATTGTTAGGAGGATTTGATAATTATAATTAAGTAATTCATTACTTAATTATAATTATCAAATCCTCTTTTTTTCGTCACCGAGGCCCGTTTGAACAGTTAGTATGATGTTTGCTTGATAACTCAACTGTCAGGGTTTCAATTCTCAGTAGTGGATGCGAACTGCTGACGAGTCCCAAATATAGGACGAAACGGCCGTCCAGTGCTTTCTGCATTCTGATGCCTGAGCGGGCGTCTGCAATTGGGATTGGCTAGCCGCCCTAGTAGACGGATACCCTCAAATACGAGTGGCTAGCTATTATTTTATATATAATGATAATGATAATATATATATATATACAAAAATAATTACCTTCCACATTGACAATACACCTTCTTCTTCTTCTTCTTCTTCTTCAACTAACCTCCTGATTTTTAAAGTTAAAAGCTTTACATGTTATTTTTACTTTTATTTTAATACCACTGTTTCCTGGTCTGATTCAACTCTGACCATTAATATATATATATATATATATATATGTGTGTGTGTGTGTGTGTGTGTGTGTGTGTCGGCGGTAGGAGATTAGCAGCCTTTGCTTGAATTATAGGCGGCGTGATTTTTAAAAATCTCACTCTCTTTTACGTTGACCGCAAGTGAGACAGCACGTATTTTTTACGCTCTCGTAAGACAGTAAAATATATTCGCGGCATGTAAGTTCATTCTCCTTTCAGTAACTTCAACCAAAGATTATGAATGGACATTTAACAACTTCAATGGATGATGTTGCTTTCTTTCCTGTATAACTGCTGACAATTCTGTAAAAACATGTTTTATCAAGATATTTTACGATTATTTGTTTTAAATACATGATTTGTTCTTTCTGTCATCAAATGTAATGTTGAATTGTTCTCTCAATCTATTTTCAACGTTGCCCATTTCATTAAAACTTGCATCTTTGTTTACCCTGACACACATGAGTCTATAAAATACATTTTTTGTAGGAAAGATAAAGATAGGTGATGTATAAAGGTTTATTTATCCTGTCCAGCAACAGAGATAGGAAAGAAAAAACCCCCCCCAAAAACAGAGACTGATATAAAGAAGCAGGGTGAGCTAGCTAGATAGGTATGAACAAAACGAGATAGATAGATATGAACAACATAAGTTAGATAGATAGACAGACAGATATGAACAATGTGAGATAGATAGATATGAACAACATGAGATAGATAGATAGATAGATATGAACATGAACAACACAAGATATATATATATATATATATATATATATATATATATATAGAGAGAGAGAGAGAGAGAGATATGAACAACATAAGATATATATATATATATATATATAGATAGATAGATAGATATGAACAACATCATATATATATATAAATAGATATGAAAAACATAAGATATATATATATATATAGATAGATAGATATGAACAACATCATATATATATATATAAATAGATATGAAAAACATAAGATATATATATATATATATATATAGATATAGATAGATATTAACAACATCAGATATATAGATAGATATGAACAACATAATATAGATAGATATATAGATAGATATGAACAACATAAGATATGTATATATATATAGATATATATGAACAACGTCAGATAGATAGATATGAACAACATAAGATAGATAGATAGATATATAGATAGATATGAACAACATAAGATATATAGATAGATATATAGATAGATATGAACAACATAAGATATATAGATAGATATATAGATAGATATGAACAACATAAGATATATAAATAGATAGATAGACAGACAGAGGGATATGAACAACATGAGATAGATACCGTATATACTTGCGTATCATGCGACATTTGAAGCCCTAATTTTGAAACTAACCTGACAACAGTAAATAGATGTATAGTTTGGTCAACGGTGTAGCCAGGGCCATCAGTGCCTACGCTAATTTTATGTCTCGTCTATGATGCGACCTCCTTAAAATTAGCTTCAAAATTAAGTCTTCAAATGTCGGATGATGCGTGAGCATATACGATAGATAGATAGATAGATAGATAGATAGATAGATAGATATGAACAACGTGAGACTGACCAACTGAATCTCGTTTTTCTTCTCAGCTGTAGTCAGGTATTAAATAGCAGAGGTGAACAAAAACTTGGCGAGCTGAGTTAAAACGGAAAGAACTGGCACTGTGACATCCGGAAGAGGCATGTCACGTGGAACTAGAACAATCTACCCCGATGGACGAAATAAAGGCTTCAGTTCGAAATTCAAAATCACCTGAAGAAGGCTGGAGCGTACAACGGCCGAAACGTCATGAACATGACAACGAATGAGAACAACAGCCCCGAACTCTGTTTTGTTTTTCTCTATTAGTTTTGTATGTCGCATTATGTTACTAATATTTTTTTTTTACATTGATGGATGATACTTTATATGACACTGGTCCTTTTTTTATTTACAGTCAGCCTTAGACCGGGTCTCATATACAATGTCCACCATTGCAAAAAAAAAAAAAAAAAAAAAAAAGAATAAAAAAAAAATATTAGTAGCACGGTGCTGCATACAAACTAACAGAAAAAACAAAGTCGGAGATGAGCAAAATTTTAAATCCAGCGAACGGAAGTTGCTTCAAGTCTCCCACAGGCCGCAACATCAGATAATACACTTTATAACTTTTTTCCTCATATTCTAATACTCTTTGCTTGCCCGCGGGATTATCTCTCATCCCAGCCTGGCGACGCCTGCTATAAGAGGCGAAACAC
>OZ038490.1:109827973-109840473 GCA_964036315.1 Acanthosepion esculentum | reverse complement strand
TATATATATATATTTTTATAGATATATATATATATATATATATTTATAGATATATATATATATATATATATATATATATATATATATATATAGATAGATAGATAGATAGATAGATAGATATGATGAAAATATAGTTTTAAGGTATGCTATATTTATGGGGAAAAGTACTCAATGTCAGGGATAGATTGTAAATAAGTATAAAAGTGAACTCCGAAGTCAACACCGAGCGGCGACAGCTGATTTCATGATTGAACGCAGGCGTCAGGCCACGAAGACTACATTCAGGCAATATATATATATATATATATATATATATATAGCACAGGTAATATATATATATATATATATAGTACAGGTAATATATATATATATAGTACAGGTAATAGATCCGTTGGTATATAATCCAGGTGGACCCTAGTAATATCAAATATTAAAACTGATGCACAAACAGAGCTCAAAGTATTTATCATAACACGACAGATATTACAGAGCAAAAAATCCAAATTTCCCTCATTAGCCACATGAAGTAATTTGGGATTTTTTACTTTGTAATATATATATATATATATATATATATATATATATATATATATATATATATATATATATAAAGTTCATCTAATGCAAAGCTGGAATGCCCCTCATGGTTAGAGGATCACTTAGTGGCAGGTGGTGATGTGAACGTATTAGGACAAAGAAAGAAGTGAAAATTATGAAGATAACGATTGACCCATGACCTGAAGAGGTTAAGGTTGTAGCGTATATCGAAGCGTCCACACGTGAGTTTGCTCTACAAAGTAGCAGTTCTTGAGAAAAAGTTGTCTGGGTGGAACTTCCTCTTTACAAATGGAATACGAAGGAAACGTAGCACGCCGAGTTAGAAAAAAAAATTAAAAAGAAAAAAAAGGAGATATATAAAAAAAACTATATTTGACCACATGGTAATACACCAAAAATTTTGTTTTGTTGCAGGAATCTCCACTTTCATTGTGAGGTGTGGACGTTTGTCAGTAAATATTTAATGGTTCCTGGTACATCTTGTCCAGCCAACAATATTTGGCGGATCCATGTGTATCTGGGTAAAAATAAATACAAAACATGGATTTCAAACAAATGTAAATAGAAAAAATACATTCTGTACACAACTGAAAGGAAAAAAGAGACATTTAAAACTTCACTATTAACTATTAAGAATAGTAATCGTACGTGTATGTGTGCGATACAATCGTGTGTGATATTCAGCCGTCAGTCGACCGGGTACAGGAACGTTCCCTAGCGCCTTTTATCTCCGTTTTGATTGGTTTGGTTTGCTTTGTTTTGTTTTACGGCATATCAACCTCAATGGGTTATTTAATGCCGACAAGATTTTTATTGCTGGTAAGATTTTTTTCTTCAAAAAATGTATTGCTGGTAATTATTTATTGCTGGTAATAATTATTTACAAAAAAGTATGCTGGTAATATTTTTTCCTCAAAAATCGATGCTGGTAATATTTTTCCTCAAAAATGTATTGCTGGTAATAATTTTTCAGCAAAGAATTTATTGCTGGTATTAAACCTATTTTTACATTTTCACAGTGTTTTGACCCCAGTTTTTGGGGGGGGGGTAACTATTTGCCCATAGTTGGGACCCTAACAAGTGCTATCACCCCGGGTCAGAGTGGACCTTGGATCACCAGCAATTCAGAAGTGGTTCCACGTCCCTAAAAAGCCTCCTGATCAGAGGCCTTGTTGTCGGATGTAGTTTATCGTCTTACCCAGGACAGTCTACTTTTTTATATGTCTTTGAACAAGCGGAAGGAAATATTTGTCTTTTTTTTTAGAATTTAAATAGCGCCACGGCAAAGCCAAGGGGAGTAACCCACACTTACCGTCATGATGTGGGCATTTATTTTACATTTAGCCCGCCTCCTCGGCTATTTATTATTTCGTCGTGTCGTGTCTGAACATATTTTTTTAAAAATATGTGTTGTTTTTTTTTTTTTTACAGTGATTGGAATTACTTTTTTCCTTTTCGTAGCAACAATTGTCTACAATCCATTTGTCCACATATTCAATCAGATTTTCCACACGAATCCACAGATCCGGATTACAACGGAAGACAGTCACGTGATTCCAAAGACGGAACAACATTTGATCGAAGTGAGAACAAATCGAAACATACACCAGATGAGTGCTGAATTAAGTGACGTAGTTCAGGAAGAAGAAATGAGAGAAAAAGCGATAGTGTCTACCCCTTTACCGCAAAAGTACATTTGCTTTCGTTCGGACAAAGAATGGCCAAATGTAATGTTTATGCTTGCATCCAGTTACGGAATTGCAAAACGCTTTAATATGACTGTCATCACAAAGCCAGATATACTGCCATTTTTTGAAATGGATGATACAAGTTTGTTTGTGCGTTTCCTGAATGACACAAGCATTTGTAAAAATGCCACCATATTCAAAGAGTTGAAGGCAGATAAATTTGACGATCGAATTCTCAAGTTCAAGTCCAAGCCCCAAATTTACATGGACGGATTCTTTCAGTCGTGGAAATACTTTGCAAACGTGGAAATGGAACTCAGAGCTTTCTTTCAATTTGATGAATGGTTGGTTTACAGGGCTGAAGAAAAGCTGGAATCGATAAAAAACGACGTCTATCTAGCTAAGCAAGAACCGAAGGATTTGATTTTTGTCGGCATTCATATGCAGAAAAAGGCATTTGCGAAAAACAGGACGGAGACTATGGCTACCAAAAGTTACTTCTACAACGCTATGAAATTCTTCCTTGTTCATTTCAACCATGTCATCTTTGTCGCCTGTTCGGACACTCCAGGTTTGGCCGAAGAAAATCTACCCGAATTCGTCCATCTTGTGCACACCGCTGACCCAGTGTTTCAGATGTGTCTCTTGACCAGGTGCAATCATACAATCCTGTCGTCTGGGGCATTCGGATGGTGGGCATCGTGGTTGGCTGACGGAATTACGACTTACTTTCAACCATCTGTACAAGACAAAAAGAATAATCAAGAGGAATTTAATACTAGTATGAGCGATTATTATTGGCCCAACTGGATACCCATATTTGGGTAACGAAGAAGTAATTTCTTTAAAAATGGGTTTGTGAGAACAGCAAACTATAAACATAAATAAAACTTTAATATTACCATTTGTTAGTCCTGTTCTGCTACGCAATAAGATTTCTGTACACATGTATTAAATATTTTTTTCTTGTGTTTAAGGTTAATCTATTACTACCACCAATGCTATTGGATTATATATATATATATATATATATATATATATATATATATATATATATATATATATATATGCACATTTCATTGAATACGACAGACAAGTTGCTTTTATTTAGTTTTTTATACAATTTCTCATGCGATCAAATAATATTTTTTTTCTTTTCGGATTATAACTTATATAAAAACTGTCCGAATGTTCTTTTTATCGGAGCACTTTCGGCTATACATTTAGCCATTTTCAAGGATTAAATATTTTAACTGTTAAATAAGAAATAGTTTGTTGTATGTATGTTTTATAAAATGTTTTCATTTTTCAAAACACGGTCAAGATATTGTGTCCATGATCAAAGTTAATATTATTAATTTTTTTTTTATTTATTAATAAGGCTTCCATTATTTTTAGCCTTTTTTGCATGTAGATGATGCTATTATATTTGTGTTGTCAACAAGTATGTTACGAATAGTGTGCGGTAGGTCGCCATGAATATTTAAATGAGATCTAACTGAGCTATGGTCAGAAAGATGTAGAGTGGGTCTGCGTGTCAAACATGTTGTAGTGTGGCACGCAGACTCACTCTACACCTTTCTGACCATAGCTCAATTAGATCTCATTTAAATATTCATGGAGACCTACCGCACACTATTCGGAACAAACTATTTGTTATTTAACAGTTAAAATATTTAATCCTTGAAAATGGCTAAATGTATAGCCGAAAGCGCTCCGATAAAAAGAACAGTTTTTATATAATTTATCATCTGAAGGGGGAAAATTATTAGATCGTGTGAGAAATTGTATAAAAAAAACTAAATCAAAGCACCTTGTCTGTTGTATTCAATGAAATGTGCATGAAAGGATTGCTGCCTAAACACACACACACACACATATATAACGGGATGAGGATGAAACTTTCAAAATAAATTCATCACGTGATGGATTGTTATATAAAGAACATAGCTCAGAAAAGGAGACAGACTTATATTTACGTATATATAGATATTTACAAATAAAAAAAATATTTTAGCGGCAGTATGTACGTAGGATTACCTCACTTTTTCTGCTAATTGACTTCACTTAACAAACACTATTAAATTTCTATAATGTATTTTATTCATAAAAGCAATTAAAAGCTTTTCTAATTAAATAATGTCTTAATTTTATTGCAATTTTTATTTTACAATTCAGAGTAGGCTTTCTGTAGCTGGGGGACCTGCTTGACCAAAAGGTTTTGATGATTTAATTTCTCCGATGACTTGTCCTTATAACTAATAACATGAAGCAATATAAAAAAGAATTTCTCGAAATGTCGTAAAATGAAAAGTGTAGTGAAAGAGTAGGTAACAGATGCTAAAAAATTTATATATTTTTACCAAGATTTTCTAAAATAAAAAAAATAAAAAAATAAAAAAATAAACATTTTTAAAATAATTATGAGGAATTGAAGTGGGCCCCATATAAGATTCCCACATGGTGGATGCAGATGTTGTAATAAATATAGAATAGAACGCGACAGACCTCTGATTTATACAAGTTGTATTAAACAATATTACAAGTAAGTTCCTGAAAACTTAATGGTGTCTGCGACCAAACTTATCTGTTGAAGAAGACTCGATGTTTTCGCCATCTACGGACTCTGTGGTGATAAGTGTGTAGATTTGGCTGGTTCTGCAAGTGTTCATTTCGTAGGTCTTACCAAGAGTGAGTGTTCTTCAAAAAGAGGTAGAAAAGCACGCCAATCATCAACTGTAACCTGATTGGCTAACCTTGTTGCGGTTGTGTGAAGATGTTAAGAGACATCAGAAGGTTTGAATGATCAGAAGGCTTAAAATTGTGCGTGTTCATAATCTTCCATCCACAACAATTAATAAAAGACAAAAATAATGATTTAAAAAAATAACAATTGAATTTATTAAGTATTTGATGTACATGCATGTAAACTGAAAGGGTTAAACAGAGTTGTGTCTCTTAGACTAGGTAATATTTGTACCTGAGCTCATAACGAATAAGTTAATTATTAAAATGTAGTTTAAAAGATTGAGTATGTGTTGAATGTTTGGAATTGTGTATTGTACAAGTTGGTAATAGTTCAGAATTATACTTGCATGAATTGTTGTAAAGTTCTTTTACGTCTGACTACATTAGTCAAGACGGGAGTTCTTTAAGGGTCACAATTTGGCAGCGGAGATGAGACGCGAGAGAGAGTAAAGAGTGTCCAAGAGAGAGTGAGAAAAAGAGAGGCAGAGAACCACTCGTGTTTGGTTTTTATAGTATGTTGTCTCACGTGACAGGATCAAACTGAGTTGGCGCCAAAATAGATTCTGTCGCGTGGAGGTGATTTGATTGGTCGAAACTGACCAATCAGCGAGCTAGATTGAAGGTGATAATTATATCTCTTACTTCTCATATAATTTTTATTAATTTGTCAAGAAGTCCTAAAAGTTTAATTAAAATCCAACAATTGTTTGATTTCCGCAAGAATTTTCAAATCATTGTGTTTTTCACGCGAAAAAGACCCTAAATTTCCTGCACAAAGTTATGGTCTCGCGTTGACGCCATATAAAAGATTAAAACAGTAACTCCCTTGGTCTCACCTCTTAATAATAATACGAAGATTTTTATAATAAAACTGTGTTTTTATTAAGTTTTTGGCATTTTTAATCAGGTCTGTTCATTTTATAGCGAATCTTTATGTATCGATATGTAAATTCTAAATAGGTTCTTTCACATTTCAAGTTATTGAGAGCATTATTAGCCTCCTCAGACCATTTTAACTTATCTGAAACTTAACTAAAAATATAATCAGCATATTACCATTCAGAAGGAAGGTGAATAAAAAACATTTCGACCTTTAATAATAATAATATCAAACTGCTGCTGAACTCTGCTGACCAAAACACTACGAATTGAGTTTCGAGTCCAAAAGAAGAAAAACAAAAGAAAACAAAAAAAGAAAAACAAAAAAGAAAACAAAAAAAGAAGAAACCAAAAGAAAATTAATCGTTTTAGGCTGTCGTAAAAAAAAAAAAAAAAAATTCATATAATTTTTTGTTGTTGATTTTCTTTCCTTAAAGAAAGAAAGAAAGAAAAAAAAAAGAACAACTCATGATCATTATTCACCGGTAGAGTAACAGGAAAGATATTTTACAATTTTTAATTTAAAAAATTAAACAAAGCAACAACAACAAAAAAAACCCCAAAAAGTCAAATTTTAATTAACAAGGGACGGACTAAAAAAAAAATAATAATAACAAAAAACAAATGAAAAAACACTAAAATTTATTAAAAGAAAATTAAATATTCATATGTAAAATGTTTCTAGGTAATTTAAAAATATCGGCACGTTCACTCGAATCGCCATTATAGACGAAAAAATGTAAACAATTTCATAAATCTCTTAAAAATATTTTTTCTAGAGATAATTTTCGAAGTTGGTAAATTTAAGCTTTAAGAATTAAATGGAACACCAACAGTGCATTAAAGAAATTGGCATTTATGTTTAAAAATAAATTACCTTTAACCTTAACCTAATTTAAGAAAATATGTTTTTACGGGTTTATGAAACTTAAACACTTCACTTAACAGAATGAATATTTTTTTTATTAGTCGTAGTTTTTCTTTTCTTTAGTTCGAGAATACTTTTTTTGAGTTTAAATACAATGCTTTATTTTGTTTATTTTTTTACCTCATGTTTGATGTGATAAAACATTTTTATTTAATTGACACCACTGTGGTCTTTTTAATTAATTTGAATATAAGAATCATTGAATTATAATTACCTTTCTGAGAGGGGACAGTATTCAAGCAAAGGCGGTAATTCACAATTCTAACAGCTTGTAAAAAAAAAAAAAAAAAAAATTAAAAAAGGTTTGCACTCGAAAATAGAATTTTACAGTTTTCGATTCTCACTGTCTTCATTTAAAACAACAACAAAACTCTGGTTACGAACAACAATGGGACGAATTTCAAAATCGCACTGAAAATTTTCAACAGTTTTTGTTTCAAAATAAATATTAAGTATACATATTTTGTCCACTCTGAAAAAAAAAAATGTATTCTTAAATTATGCAAGCACCAACTATCAAGAAAAAAAAAAAATTTTGATTTTATTTTGGATAAGACTCAAGATGAATTTTCACTCAGAGCATGTTCAGACTTGATATTGTAGATTTTTTCTTTTACGGAAATAATATCGCCAAGGATTTTTCTTTATATAACTAAAAAAAAATTCGCGAACGCCCCAAAATTAAAAGTATACAAGAAACATTGGAAAGGAAATCTGACTGAAACAGACCCTCCAACTATTTCCACAAAATAAAACAACCAACCCAGAATAAAATTCATTCATTAATGAATAAATACTGACAATTTCGTTTCATTTGGATAAATCCTAGTTTTTGGCAAATATTTTAAAACAGAGGTAGCGATTTTTTGCTTTCATTTCAGAAACGAAAGCATTTAAGTTTTGGTTGTACGTATAATAAACTAAAAAGATAATATGACTTATTTAATTCACATTAATAACAGAGTCAATTTAATTTAGTAATAAGTTCTAAATATGAATTAATAAAATTTTATTTAAATGATTATTTTTAAAATGACCTATTTTAAATAAAAATATTTCCCTAATTTTCATAGTCCCAATTCGAATTCTTGAATTGTTTTCCAATGACTTCCGATAACAGAAATCCTTTCGTTTATTCAGCCTCGTCGTACGTTTAGTGACGAAGACTAGAAAAATAAAATGAAAACAGCCACAAACCAGTCCTTGTAAACGATGAAAAATATTGGAAAGCAAAAAAAAAAAAAAAAAAAAAATTTAAAAGAATCTTTTTTATTTTATTTTCACGCCAAACAAGGCAGAAAAGCCACTAAAACACAAGGGGTTACTTAGCGTGAAAGAATAGGAAAAAAGAGAAACATTATTAAGGAGCGAGAAAAAAAGAAGAGTAATCAAGACAGTAGATAACGATAGACATTACATTTAAACTTTTGAAGATCAAAGTTGTCTGGAAAGCATGGAACCAGAAGAATGTTCCACAATTGAGAAGTGCGAGAAAAAAAACTGTTAGCATAGAATTTATGCTTACATCTAGCCAACTCAACTATGAATTGATGAGTCGTTTTCGCTTGAAGTGAAAACTGAAATAAAAGCTACAAGAAAATGTTTATTTTTAAAAATTCATTTTAAACCTTAGGTATGGCGTTTCTTTGAAAGTACCTACAGTTAAATCCCTAAGACTCAAGTGGTTACTGACTGTGAAAAAATAAGAAGAAGAAAAAAAGAAATTTTAAGGAGCGATAAAAATAAAAGAAGAGGAATCAAGAAGACAGTTGATAACGATTGACAGAGATTTATGGTGATTAAAGAATTAAAAATTCTTAATGCTATTTCCACGGGTGCCGCTATCGGCTGTTAATGTTTCACATTCCCGTAAAAATTGTTTATATTAGATTTTGAAAAAAATTTCAGTGAAATAATTCTTCTGCCCTAATGTAAAGTAAATGTTTGTTACTAACGATAAAAATTGAAACAAAAGTGCGAATTTATTTATCTTCTATGTCCCATATCTCTTCAAACCTTTGGCGATCATGGCTCTCCACAATTTATTGTCCTTGATAGCTGTTCCATTGTATGAAACTGGCTACTAAAAAGTGGAAGCATCACAAATTACACGAGACCTGCTAAAATCAACAACTCTATTTCATTACAAAATCCCGCTCGATCCCTTTTTGCTTCTAGCATTGACAAGTGGGATCGGAAGTGTTTACACATCATCAGTAATGTTATGGAACAGGAGCTCTTAATCAGTTGTCTTTTTGTTATCTCTCTTAAACCTTGTTCTGTTTTCGGAGTTAACGCCTCCTTAATTTTCTAATTGTTCACTAGGGGACTCTACTACTAAACTATAAATACTTGACTACTTCGTTATTTCAGCGGACACAATGTAGGGTCTCTCAGAAAATACGCGTTTACCACTTATGGGAAAACGGCATGAAACATACCTACGAACATTGACACGGAATTTCCACACACACACACGTTAATGTCTTTGACCATTGTAAATTTTGTCGTTATATATATATATATATATATATATATATATATATATATATATATATATATATATATATATATATATATATATATATATATATATATATATATATATATATATATATAAAGAAAGAAGAAGAAGAAGAAGAAGAAGAAGAATGGATATCGGCTTGGATTGAGGAATTGGAGAGCCGAGTTCGAATTCCAGTCGAATCCATTTCATTCACTTACGTGCTAATACCCTTGGGAAAGGTGTGAATACTCTTCTTCTCCCTCCAGCTAAGGGTTAATAGCAGGACATACTGGGTTCTATACACTTGGATGGCAACTGGTCTAGGAGAAGGACAACTCTGAATTCAAACCCGGAGTGGAGCCCCGAAGGCGGATGGACGGCATTTTTGTGCTACCTTCCGGCAACTCCTGCAACCACGTTGGTACCAGACTGTATTGGTTTATCCTCTCCTTTGGACTCTGTTAGCAAGGCCGCGAGGGGGAACTAGACGTCTGGGCAGCCCTAGTTCTCCATATATCCCGGCCGGGCTCGTAGCGCACCGCGCTACTCCATCGTCTCTCGATACGGACGGATGACGACGACGACATATATATCTGTTTAGTTTCTTCTTGTTTTTTCTGATACATTTTCCTTTTCGTTCTCCGAGTTTGCCATATTTGTAGTGGGCTTTATTTCAGGAGTTGCTCACGTGTTCATATCACAACACGTAAACCACGCTCCACTGCACTGTCATCATTTATTTACCGAAGCTCACTAAGTAGGTTATGTGTTTATTTTATTTTCTGTCTTGCGAGCATTAGATTTTCCAAACACTCTTTCCTCATTATCCCGAAATTTCAACTGTCTCTTGCTGATGTTAAGTATAAGTGCCCTTTTGTTGTCATTTTTTTTTCTCTAAACATTCACTGTACCTGAGTTCTGTCCATACTCCATAGTTTGGTATTGTTAGCATCCTTATGGAGTACCACATTTTTGTTGCCTCGAGTCTCGTCTGTGATGAGTTTGTCCAGAATTTATTGCCATACAGGAAGAGATTATGTAACTTTCCAGTGTTGTTTTCTATGTGTCAAACGAAATTGTCCTGTTTCTTAAAACTTTGCTTAGTCAATCAAAAATGGGGAAATAACTCCCAAATGCATATCGGATTATGTCCCTTTAACTAGTAATATATTTTTTTTTCTGTCCGAATTTAAATTCTATAGTTTGTTTTTTAATTGATACCTATATCAGTCAGTTAAGTGATACAGGCTTGGACGATTATGTTTCTTTCGATCCATGACCGACTAGGCAGAAGATTTTCCCATAGTAGGTTGTCAGTTTTTTATAGTAAGAGTGGAGCGAGAACAATAAAAGCAAACAAGAAGACAACGATTGACATTTTAGAGAGTTTTGTGATTAAAGAAAGAATTTAAAATCCCCATTGCTATTTCCACGGGCGCTGCTCTCTAATTGGCTGTTAATGTCTCACATTCTAGTAATCAATCGGACTCACTCTGTCCTGCTATTCAACTCATAGGGAGCAGAGATGCGTTGATACATTTCCCAGGTCTATTTGTTTTGTACGCAAGTGAATGTAACGGACTCAACTGGAATTCGAACTTGGCTCTCCGATTTATCGTTCCGATCCGATATCCATTAAACCACAACACACATTCTGACACTCATTTAGCTAAGTTATTGTCAACTCGATTTTATATATGCTTAATGAGATGATATAAAAAAGTGGTTAGTTTTTGAGATGTTTGGAATTTACGAAAATGGACTGACTAAAGTTAATATGCAGATTAAACTAATATTAGCTTAAAACCTCTGAAATCTAATAAAAACTTTTTTTCTTCTTTTTGGCCATATGTTGAAATATGGGTAAAGCTAAGCATCTAACAAGCGCCGAAAAACAGAAAATAACAAAGTTTTTGAATGAGGGAATGTCCACACTGGAGATGTAAAAGAAGCTTTGCAGAGATCATTGAACGATGAAGAAGGCTGTTGAAAATATATGTTGAGAACTCGAAGCAAAGAAAAAGGCTTTAAGAATTTCCTTCCTCAAGATTAACGTAAACTAAAATGAGTTACAGTGAAACAACAACTTTTGACCAGCGTTCAGATCTTTGAAAAGGCTGGAATTGAAGGAGTCAAGAAGGACAAAAGATGTAGAATACTTTCTGCATTGGGATCTGTAAAAAATCTCCTAGGCAACCTCCAAAGCAAATATTTTAAAGCGTCAAAATTGGGCCAAGAAATACATGAAAATTGACTTTTCTAAAGAAATTTTTACGGACGAATCAGTGATGGACCTGATGGATGGACCAAAATCTGGAATTTTATTCAATTCCGACTTGTCTGTGGCTAAAAGAATGCAACAAGGAGGCGGTTGTGTTATGATAGAGGCTGGAATTGTTGACCAAACAATTACTGAACCATCCAAAGTCGATGAAGGCATTAAACTGAACAGTGGTATAGCGATTTTATGAACAAATCTTTCTTTCTACGGGTGGTGTTCTCTAATCGGCTGATATTTCACATTCTGGCAATCAATCAGACCCAGTTTGTCCTGCTATTTAACTGATAGGGAGCAGAGATTGGTTGAGATCTTTTCCCAAGTCTATTTGAGCGTAAGTCAATGTAACAGACTCGACTAGATTTGTCATTTTGAAACGATATCCATTACACCACAATACTCATTTAGCTAAGTTATTGTCAACTCGATTTTATAGATGAATCACATTAGCCCTTGATGTTACACATGTTTAATGAGATAAAAAAAATTGAATATACTGCATGTCAAGGTTTTTATTGTCACAACATGTTCATACTAGAATTATTAACTCTTAAATAGTTATGGGTTGTATAGATAAATAAAACAAAAGAAATTTATGCGTGTTTTAATTTACAGCATTAGTAGAAGGCATGGTCACTTAAAGTCAAATAAAATTTTAAAAATAATTTAATAATCAGGAAGTATTGAACATAAACAGAAAAATGCAGACTGTCATGTAATTACTAAATTACTGCAGTCATTTTCTTAGCATAGACCAGTGGTTCCCAACCGATTTTGGGCCATGGCCCACTTTGGTATTTCTAAAATTCTGGTGCCCCGACCCTGTAATATTTAATTTTTACATATTCAAAATTTTACTGCAATTTACGTGAGGGAAGCTTAAAAAAGCCATTAACTTGGTCTTTAATATCATGG
>OZ038490.1:109692973-109817973 GCA_964036315.1 Acanthosepion esculentum | reverse complement strand
AAAATCTATTTCTGTAATATTTTTCCTTCGAAAAAATCTATTTCTGGTAATATTTTTTACTCGAAAAAATCTATTTCTGGTAATATTTTTCTTTCGCTGGTAATTTTTGTTTTTTTACAAAAATGTATTACTGGTAATTTTTGTTTTACAAAGTATTTGTGTTATTAAAACTTATTTTTACACTTTCATAGTGTTTTGACCCTAGTTTGGGGGTTAACTATTTGCCCATAACTGGGACCCTAACAGGTGCTACCACCCCAGGTCAGGGTGGACATTGGAACACCAGCAATTAAGAGGTGGTTTCACACTCCTCAAAAACTCCTGATCAGAGGCCTTGCTGTTGGATGTAGTTTACCGTCTTACTCAGGACGGGAGGCAAATGTTGAATTCATTTATATCGAGATTGGTGGTTTCTATCAAATTTTGTCGTGGCAACTTGCGTTTATTTTAAATGCTAGAGAATTTTTCTAGTCAGACTTGATCTTACATAATTATAAATCTACTCTTTGTTCATGTATTGAATTTTGTGGTCACATCTGGTCTGGTGCTCCTACCGTGTATATTAGGGCAGGTGGATTTTTTTTTTTTTTTTAGAAAATCAATATTGCACTTGGTGTAAAAGCTGGGGTTTGATGTGACACCAAAAATTAAATTCATAGCATTCACCAATTTTTAAATATCGTCAAAAAATGTGTACAGAAATACCTAATTCCCACAGGTTTTACTTACAAACTGACTTCAAAATTTTACTATTTCAAGAATAAATCCAAATAATGTCGATATTTTTGTTTTAGATACATTGAATGGAAATATTTTAAAAAAATATATTTAAACCAGAATTCTAATTAGGAATCACCACAAGCAAAATGTTTTTTTTTATTGTATTCAATAAGAAAACATTGTAAAAGATTACAAAAAAAAAAAAGCCTACTCAATGAATAAGATTTGTTAGATCATAATTAATAAAAACAAAAAAAAAAAAATAGATAAAAGTGTATATAAGATCATAACACTGCCAGAACAAATTAAAAGAAAAAGCTTTTAAATTTGCATTGTTTATTGAAAAATCACACAAACTACTGTACTGTATAACATATTACATCATAATATAGCTAAATTGTTCAGTATAATTTCACTTTGAAGTAAATGAAAGTTTTCTTTCATAGCATAATGATTTAATGTGCTTGTGCCTTGCTTCCTGTCCATATATAATTTGTGACGCTTTAGAAAATTATAAATATCATAAAGCTATCACTGATAATCAGAATGAAATTCCAATGCTACGATTTTAAACCTAAATGTAATCTTTAAACTCATTTCCTCATACATCAGTAACCGTTTTGAAAAATATTTTGTGTCATTATTTATCAAGGGAAACCCCACTCAAATTGAGTGCAACACCACAGTTCCAAATTCGACCTACCCTAATGTATATAGTGATTCTTGATAATATCCAAAGAAGAATATGCAATGTTATCAGCCCTGACCCGACATCTCAGCTTCAGTCACTTTCTCATCACCATAACAAAGCTTGCCTCTGCCATTTCTATGAATATTTTCACAGTAACAGTTCTGATGCGCTTTCATCTTTGGTACCTAGACTTTACGAAATTAAGTGCAGTACTAGATAGGTCTCATCATTTTACAAGTGAAATGGTTAAATGTAACTAATTCTATGTTAAAAGTTACTTATCTCAAACATCTCACTTGTAGAACTCTTTTCTTAGCTACTTGCTATCCAGAACTTTGATGCCAGTCAGTGAAAAACTGCCCGGGGGACATGGTTATATGCTCACAATGTCTTTGGGAACATATGACCAACCATTGATACCATCAGAAAAGCTTTGCCTTTAGTCTAGGATGTCCTCTACTCAGCAAAGTAGTGTCATCACAACACTAAATGCATCCTTAGCTATAGAGCCCTGTCTATGCCATTGTGCTAGATGGTTGTGGACCCTACAAAAAGAAACCATCCACCCTCTGACAAGTCTGTTTTTAATCCTGCCGGGTGTCTAGCCACCCTAGTTACCAGAAAAGCCTGGTGGGGGAACCGGTTTATAAGAAACTTCAGAAATGTAAGATAAGAGGTAAACTCTTGTTTGAAGTCATTTTAGTGTTTGTTTTATAGCATATCAACCTCAATGGGTTATTTAATGCCGACAAGATTTTTATTACTGGAAAATATATTTTTTTTGTTTTCCAAAAAGATATTGCTGGCAATATATATTTTTTTTCAAAAATGTATTGCTGGTATTAAAACCTATTTTTACACTTTCATAGTGTTTTGACTCCAGTTTGGGGGTTAATTATTTACTCATATTTGGGGCCCTAATAGTGGGTACCACTCTGGGTCAGGGTGGCCCTGGGAACACCAGCAATTAAGAGGTGGTTCGACGCTCCTCAAAGCCTCCTGTACAGAGGCCTTACTGTTGGATGTAGTTTATCGTCTTACCCAGGATACATCATTTTAGCGTTTAACAGCCAAACATCAAGTCAACCGAGACGGCTATAAAACGTAATAAGGGAAGCTTCCCGTTCTGCAATTTTTCTAATTTTGTAATGTGAAACTTTGAAAAGGTAACTTACCAGAGCATAGCCTGCCGTGTTGTCAACCGATCAGAAGGCTGGTCAAGAACAAGTCGTTGAAGAACATAACATAGGCCAGCAGACAAGAAAGAAGGCAAGTGTGGTAATTCCTCTTTGCTATAGTATGGTTTGATACCGGTCACTTCGGGGAATTTTTGATCTTCTGTTGTTAGAAAGCCATAGAACATTTTTCCGACAGAATAAGAATCTGTAAATTTGTAGACATCTTCCTCGGCCAGCTGTTAAGAGAGAGAGAAAAAAAAATGATTAAAAAAAAAAAAAAAAAAAAAAAAAAAAAAAAATCAGTGAACCTTTTTCCTCACTATTTACATTATTTGGACTGTCGCCATATTTATTATGTTTCAGCCGTTGTACGCTCCAGCCTTCTTCAGGTGGTTGGAATGTCGAACTGAACCCTTTATTTCACTCACTGTTTTAGTTCCACCTGCCATGTTTAATGGATGTCCGTTATCTCCTGTTAATTCCCCTCTCCAAGTTCTCCACTGCCTTAACCAAGTATTGAACTCACACTCTTTGGGTCCTGTCACTGGATCTAACTAATGCCTTTATCCACTGTGCCATGTGTCCTTGAGAACATCTGTGTATGAATTTCTGGGTATTATAAACCTAATGTCTTCAGCAACTGTTTTTACCAGTGCCGAAACGTTGTAATAAATATGGCAACAAAGATGAGGACAATAGTCCGAATAACATAATTAGTGTGCATAATACCTCATCTCAGAAATATAGACAGATACTGTTTTTTCTCGGAATTTCTAGGAGATATTTATCCTATTTATAAGCTGACTATTTCTTCATTTTTTTTTTTGTCGTCATCATTATCCCAACATTTTGGCCGTTTTGCACTCCAGTCTTCCTCAGGTGTATGTCAATCTGCGTATTCCAGACTGAACCATTTACTGAATCTACAAGGATAGATTGTTCTCTACCATGTTCATGTCCAGGGGTAGGGGCTTCTGAGATATATTAATTACACTAATATCAATTAGTAGCTTCCCCAATATTGGGCAATTGTTTCTACATTTTAACTCTTTAAGGCTAGAAGCATCTAAATGCAGTTGCAACTATCACCCACAGTCTTGGAAGTACCTCTCATCAGTAGTACTGTATTTGAAAACACTGTGTTAACACCAATCACATGGTCAACTAGAGCTGCCAGAAATCTACTCCCCTTTTTTTGAACAGGAGTAGAGGTTCATCCCTTGTTTCCTGTTTAGAATTAGGTTTCTAGTCTCTTCTAAAGTCTACTTCAACTCTATACTTCTAAAATCTCAACCCAAACTCTAAAATTTTATTCACTAATTTAATCTTAACCTCTTAGCTATCTTTCCTGTTATCTTGCCCTTTCTTACACTAATAGAACTCCACACAGTAATTCTCTACCTTGAGTGGTCTTTGGGCCGTGTACTGGGTTAACATTAGTAATAAAAAAAAAAAAAAAAAAAAAAAAAACAAGGAGGCTAAATTTGGTAAGATTTGAAGTCGGTCAATTTTTCCTTCATATGCAAGCCAACTTGTAATATTTGATTTTTCAATGGTTTTTGAGATCGACACCATTTATATTTGGACCGTTATCTTCATCTTTGTTGTTATCACAACATTTTGGCAGTTTTGCCCTCCGGACTTCTTCAGGTGTATATCGATCTGGGTAACCTACGGGGAATTCCAAACTGAACTCTTTATCAAATCTACAGGGGCAGACTTTTCTCGTTCCACTATCCATGTCTAGGGATGTCTTATTTTTAGTACTGCTCAGTTATTGCTCACCCTGTCTTCAAGTATGCACTGCCTGGCCCAAGGATCGAACTCACAATTACTGTCACAAAATTCATGTATCAGTGCTAGGCTATTGTCCCTGCAAATAAGTATTTCTAAGGTTATGACAGAAGCCAAGATATTAATTTAAAAGTTACACTTAATCCTGGTTGAAGGCAATTAGGCACACTGCATTAAGACTTGTCTCAGCCTAATCGTTAATCATTAAAAGTAAATCCTACTTTATATTAACAGAATGAAATAACATTCCAATTTTAGTGTACAGTAAGGACTTACCAGACTTTACATTCGGCAAGGTTATCAGAACTTACTCTCACTGGAAAATATTCAAAGACAACCTTAGATTATACCAAAGTGGAAAACAGGTTCTAAAATTTTGACGTAAACAAGAGATTTCTTCCATGAGAAAGAGGGGAGTATAGTCATAGGGCAACTTGAACACATGATTGAACACGTGATCACAAAATGTGCTTCAAAAGGGCAATTTTGTCTTAATGTTGTCCGACTAATAAAATTTATAGTCTTCAGAAAAATCAATATACAGTTTGAGTCTGGCAATCCATGTTATTCTCCCCTCTTTAAGAAGCATATATATATATATATATATATATATATATATATAAAAAGGATGTTCCTATAACCAATTTTAAATGTGAATTAAGTTTAAGAGTGTAATGATTTCCCCCCCCCCCTTTTAGATTTAACAACTTCAGCAATTTCAACTATGGAAAGATTAACAATTAAACAATGTGTTAAATTTATCAAAGCCCATTACGAAAAAGGGACATTCAAACAGAAATGCATTTTAGATTTAACAACTTCAGCAATTTCAACTATGGAAAGATTAACAATTAAACAATGTGTTAAATTTATCAAAGCCCATTACGAAAAAGGGACATTCAAACAGAAATGCATTACGCATACTTCTATTTTTTTTTGGTAAACATAATCGACCAACGAGAGCGCAATTGGAAATTATGTAACATTGTTGTGGAGAGGTCCAATTCCTGCAAGCAATGACACATAGAGGTATCTGAATTTTTTGCCCCATTCTTGTAATGTTTTCAGCTGAACAATGGAAACGAGAATGCAATGGTGTTTTCACATCCACCACCAAAACCCAGTTGGTTTAAATTTACAAACAAATTGCCCTCTTGAAACTTAAACATGTTTGATTGGCAATTTCAACCATGGAAAGATTAACAAAGTTGTTAAATTTGAAAGAAAAAGAAAAAAAAATCATTAGATGCTTAAATTTAATTCACATTTAAAAAAGTGGTCCAAAGTTACTGGAACACCCTTTTTATATATATATGCCGAAATATAGTTTTAATTTGTGATATATTTATAGGATAAAGTGCTCCATATGATAGATAGAGCATATGTAAATATAAAAGTGAACATTGAAGTCAACATTCAGAGGTGACAGGCGGTTTCATGCTAGATGCAGGTGGCCTGATGATTGCATCTAGCATGAAACAGCCCGTTTTGTTTGTTTGTTTGTTTTTATATATATATATATATCTTTGTGGCTACAATAGAGTCAATCCTCCTGAATGGAAGCAAGACATGAACCACTGAAAAAAAAAAAAAAAAATCTCCTGTAAGAGGCTAGATGGATGCTACATTAGAATGTTATGAATGGTACTTAATACAGAATGTGGGGTGGGGGGTTGCCAAAGTAAATGAGTGAGCAACTTTATGGAAGGCTAATCTCACCAAGTTTCAAAGAAGATAGAATTCAAAAGGATGAAGCTTCCTGGACATTGCTTATGCCATACAAAAGAAATTTCAGGATGAAAGAAAAGGGGTTAGCAAACTGTGATGTTCCCAGATATATGCAAAATACTGTCATCATAAGTCTGAATGAATTCAAAACATAATCGACTGGGACAATTGTAAACAGCGGATTGAGATGATGAGTAGAGACAAAAATAATAATAAAAAAAAAATTACATACAAGAGAGCATAAAAAGTAAACCACCAATGAACAACAAAATCAAATATATTTCATAATAATGACAATCATAATTATTAACACAGAGGCACCCCCCCCCCCCCAAATCCTTGAAAACAGCTAGTGTTAGCTGAAAGTATTTTAGGCAAAATATATTTACAAGTAAAAAAAATTAGAATATATATATATATATATATATATATATATATATATATATACATACATACATACATACATACATACATACACACAGTGTCCATAAAGTTTGTGTGCACTTTAAAAAATTTATAACTTTATTTGTATTTGCGATAGAAATAATCTGTAAAAAATGTTATAAAGTTTAATGTACCTAGTTTTAAGTATAGCTAAAATAACTAATGTGATTTCAGGCATTATTGTAAATCAGTTGGCAAATGTTTTCCGTGAACTGCAAAATCGTATTACCCTGCTAATGATGGAGGACATGTGGAAACTTAAATAAAATTTCAATAAAACCTTAAAAAATATAGATTTACTTCTTCCTAATCCTTTTTACAAATTATTTCTATTGCAAATACAAATAAAGTTATAAATTTTTTTAAAGTGCACACAAACTTTATGGACACCCTGTATATATTCTAATCATTTTTTTTTTCGAATATATATATTCTATAATCATTTTCTTTTTTTTTTTTTAGAATATATATATTCAAATAATTTTTTTTTTCAGAATATATATAATCATTTTTTTTCGAATATATATACATTCTAATCATTTTTTTTCGAATATATATATTCTATAATCATTTTCTTTTAGAATATATATATTCTATAATCATTTTCTTTTAGAATATATATATTCTATAATCATTTTCTTTTAGAATATATATATATATATATATATATATATATATATATATATATATTCTAATCATTTCTTTTTTTAGAATATATATTCTCATCATTTTTTTAGAATGTGTAAGAAATCTTACATTAATTGCACAACTTTAATTTTCATGTCAAAGCAATTTTTAAGGGGGCTGGAATTGTACATTGATTTGTATTTTTAAAAGAAATATATAAATAAAAATAAATATATTTCTTACAATATAGTGTACTTATATATATATTTGTATATGATCACTTGCTTGTGTCAGTCAGTTATGCACCATGTGATACATGCTTAGGCGATCATGTATCTTGATACATGACTGATGAGGCAAATTTTCCCCACAGTAGGTTGTCATTTCTTTCTGTGGTAGACCAGTTGCCATCCAAGGCTATAGAACCCAGTTTGTCCTGCTATTTATCCATAGCTGGGGGGAGAAGAGAATTAATATCTTTCCCAAGGGTATTATTAGCACATAAGTGAATGTAGTGTGTGTGTGTGTGTGTGTGTGTGTGTGTGTGTGTGTGTGCTGATTTGATACCTCAAAATTTAAGAATTGCCTCAACAGAAAAAGGCAAAGTCTTAATACTAATAAAAGGGCTGTGGAGAAAAGGAACCTTTCGGCCAACTCTTCATCAAAAAAATCTTTGACAAAAATTATTTTGTAACAGGAACAACGAAAACAATTTAAGGGGTTTACATTGGAAAATACGAACTGGCACAGGATTAAAATACAAAATAAAATCGAAGTATGTAAATCAATTTGTAAAGTTAAAGACGAGATATATATATATATATATATATATATATCTATATCTTCACACCAATAATGACAATCTTTTATTAAACGTAGCACGCTTACATGCATGAACCAAATTTTATCATTTCTTTTTAAACTGGTGAATGAAAAATTACAGTTGAAGGACTTAAATTTAGATTTTTGTATTACATCAGAATGTGAAAAACATTAGGATCTAATCTTGCTTTAATAAATGAAATACAGAAAGTTTTTTTCTGTCAATTTGAAACTTGACAGAGTCATTAACAGATATCTGTGCTATGTTTTATAATTTGAAACCAAACTGAAAATAAATGGGAGAATTCAAATGACCTAAACAGAGATTAGTCACAACACAAGGCAGATTTAAATGAAAATCTTTTGTTTAGAGACATCAAAATTTTTTTAACTGGAGAGTTGATACACACAAATATACTTTATATAGAAAATGAATGCATAGAACACAAAAGGAAAAGTTGATTTCCATATAGAATTATTCACCATGAATAAACCAATATGGCAGATTCTGTGTGTGTTAATCATTTTTTTTAAATTTAATATTTTAGCTTTAGTTTTTGTTACAACTTGTAACTGGTGCCCAAAATTAACTAGATTAAGTATATTTACTTCCTAGACATTTTCATGGTGTGTTTATTATGCAACAAATGATTATAATTGATACTAAATTTAACATTTTGATTTTGAGATAGTTTAAATTTTTTAAGGATGGTCAAAGTCGCATTCCAAGATGACAGAGAAGTGTGTGGAACCATGAGCAGCATTTTTTTTTTCATTTATATTAGGTTTGGATGAATTCAAAAGTTAAGTTTTTTTTTTTGCCTAAAATTTGTCTACATTTCAGACCTCCTCCAACTTTTTTGCCGGGGGGGGGGGTCCAGGGGAAATGAACAGAAATTGTTCAATTTCTTGTGAGTTATTTTGGGTTTGTCAGCTGTTATCCAAAGGTTTTGTGCTCTTTGGAGTGTGCCTAAGTGCATTCAATTCATCCTCTTTGGTTGACTTCTTTCCAGTATCAGGTCAGCACAAACAATATATATTTTATTGACATACAAGCCTGTTTCGCTGTATCACAGCAAATCAGTGTGGCTAGACATCCGATAGTTTCAAGCCGAGATCGAAATCTTGACTGATTTGGCCTCAGTCAGACACTCAACTCCTCTGCTATCAGCACACAGCAGAGAAAGGGGACCTACCATACATGACGCATCCAAATGCCAAATCAGTAGCTATGAGCACTCAATTCATGACTAAGAGCAGGAGCAGCCACACACATTAATATATTAATATATATATATATATATATATATATATATATATATATAAACAGTTCTGGTAGAACTACAGATTGTCAGCATGTATTTATAAAATGTATCCTAAATGCAAGATTCATTTGGTATATTTAGAAAAGCCTACCTAGGCCAGGTATGAAATTATATGTATAAATGTTAGTCAACTTGTTACTGAGAAGATGAGTTAAGACCTGAGAAAGATTTATATATACATTGACAGATGGAACACACAAAATTAAAACAAATAGAAAAACCCAAAACACTAAATATTAGAAATAAAAAAAATATGCAACAAAATAAATCCAACAGATAAATCCAGAGATACAAAGAATTAACGGTAGATAAAATAGTAACAATAGCTCAATTACACTGATCTGATTTTTCAATAAGGCCAGGACACTTACGTTTGTAAAGGGATACACAGAAGTTTTCCATCGGATCATTTCTGGAGTCCAAGCCAAATTGTTGGCAGCTTCGATTTGTCCCAAATGCGTCACTGGTATTTTCATGTCTAAGTCGCGTAATTTTTTAGCAAAACCAAAGTCTGCAAGGATAGGTCGCAACCTGCAATCAAGGAATATGTTGTCGGGTTTTATATCCCGATGGACAATGTGCATTTTTTCAAGTAAATAAATTGCAGAAAGCAACTGATACAGTTGCTGTAAAAGAAACTTTTCTAACGAGGAATTAAAGCTAGTGTTTTCCATGAAAGTTTTTAGACTCTTTGGATATTCTGGCATCACAAAAAAGAGAGTTTGGTGAGCCATTTCAATGCCCTGCAGACCTGGTGGTGCAACGAGGTGATGAAACTTTTGGAAGTTAAATGTCGTGCCGCTGTAGTGATGAATGATTTTTATGAGGTTTCTGTGGGGGGGAACTTTAGTTGGAGTGAGTTCTGCACCAAAACGAAATTGAAGAGAATCATTGAGACTGTGTCCTTGGTTATGGCCATGTTCATGAAGATCAATGAGATTTGTCATCATCTAGAAAGAAAAGAAAATACCATTATGGGAAATTCTCCTTTACATTCAAGGCTACTGAACATTTAGAAAGAAAATGCACCCAAGCATGTGTGAAAACTGCTGACTCGTTAGATGAGTATGAACATTACTGACAATTTAATGTTAACAATTTTGGAATTCAATTGCTTATCATGGCTAGAGATCCCAGTCTGCCTTACTATTTAACCCATAACAGAGAAGAAGAGACAAATTCATACCTTTCCCAAGGGTATTCGTACATAAGTGATAATATATTTTATTGTTATACATTATTTATATATATATATATACACAAATATTTAAGTAAATGCTCCGTTTATAATAAACAGTATTAACAACATTTACCGGCCTGAATGTTCAAGAAATTTTCATAGAAAATGTGTGTCCTCCAACAGGAATTGAACCTGTATGCTACATGGAACCATCATATAACCTGTGCTGTACCAGTTTAGCTACGAAGGAGCATCTGGTTAGCATGGCCAATTTTACTGCTTTTAAACTACAAACGTCCCATGATTTCCCTCGAACATCCATATCTGCTCGAAGTGTATCTTAAACAAATGACGTCACACACTATGAAATGGACTAAGCCCGACAATTATTTTAAAAGCAGTAAATTGACCTTAAGACTGAACCTCGTCCCCGGGACTTACTTAGATAGTAGAACATAAAGCCATGGTACAATTAGTATGCAATAAAATTGGCATAAATTAAATACAGACTCATAATTTCAATAAGGGAAGAGAAAAAAGCTCCCACAATTTCTATTAACTGTTATTGCTCCTTCTAGAATTGACAGGAGTTTCGTTCTTAACCTTTTGTTTAAGGTTGTGTGGAAAGTTAACATCATTTTCCCTTCTAGTTAAATGTGCTGACCATTTTAATTGCTGCTACTGGATATTTACAAATGACATGGTTTCTGTTATTGCCAAAAAGGCCTGATCAAGGATTGTCTTTAAGACCTGAACGATTCATTCACTTGAAGCAATTTTTAATATCTGTGATCTAAGAAAACAGTTAAATTCCAACTCAACTTAAAATGAGTTTTACTTGTACTAATTCAGTCTAGTGATAAATGATTTCAAAGATGTGTTTACAATTTAAAGAAATTGTGTCTGAAAGTTTTCAGGATGGAAAAGAAAATTAATTTTCTATAAATAAAGATGCAATACTGTTTATTCTTTCCACTTTTCAATGTTATTTTCCTTTCCCACGAAAAACAAAAGACATTCAGAAGATTATTATTGTGTCATTTGCCTGCAATCAACTATTTTAATAGTATTCTGCTAACGAAAATATCACTATGACGTGTGCTTTTTGCTGGGCTATAGTAACAATTGGAAATTGTCGAGGGTAGATTTGTTTGTTTTGTGGCACATCAACCTCAATGGGTTATTTAATGATGAGAGATTTTTATTGCTGGTAATTTTTTTTTTCTTCAAAAACGTATTGCTGGTAATATATTTCTTTTTCAAAAATGTACTGCTGGTAATAATTTTTCAAAAAATATTGCTGGTATTAAAATCTATTTTTATACTTTCATAGTGTTTTGACCCCTTTTGGTGGTGGTGGTGGTGTGGTAACTATTTGCCCATAGCTGGGACCCTGACAGGTGCTACCATCCTGGATCAGGGTGGACCTGGGAACACCAGAAATTATGAGGTGGTTCTGTGCTCCTCAAAATTTCTTGATCAGAGGCCTTATCGTCTTACCCAGGACGCAGATGTCGTCTTATCGTCTTACCCAGGACGCAGATGTCGTCTTATCGTCTTACCCAGGACGCAGATGTCGTCTTATCGTCTTACCCAGGACGCAGATGTCGTCTTATCGTCTTACCCAGGACGCAGATGTCGTCTTATCGTCTTACCCAGGACGCAGATGTCGTCTTATCGTCTTACCCAGGACGCAGATGTTGAGGGCAGAAATTTCATAATCATTACTTTCAATAGTGTATTTGCTGCTGGAATGTTTGGAATTAATTTGATTCTTTTAAATGCAGAGAACAAAATTTTGTAGCATTTTTAAGTAAATTTCAAAGATAATGTTTATATATTTGTACACAGATTTATTCAAACTCATATGGGCCATTTTGTTCCACAACCTTCTGTTACCTTTGAAGCAGCTTCATTACCCTATTCTCTTAGAACTTGGCATTTTTCTGGGTGATGAACTGGTCAAAGTGGTTGCCATTAAAAGAGTTTTGTTAGTGTGTGTGTGTGTGTGAAATAAGTGGTAATCCAAGTGTCAGGTGATTAGAGTGGGTGTAGCAGGACATGCAAGCCCAGCTGTACCAATTGCTGTAGGGTCAGCAAAGAGATGTAAGGGGTCTGGTATTGTCCAAGTAGAAGACAACCTTCTGATTGATGAAAAGCATCTGTAATTGGCCAGTTTCTGACTTTAATCAGTCTAATTAGGAATGGTCCTTGTCTGAATTCAGTGTCTGAGCTTGTAGACTGAGAATCTACTACAACACAATAAGCTCTCAAATATACAGCATTATCCTCAACAGATGAAGACTGGCTTTTCATACCCGCCACCTTTTCTGCCTTTCATTGTTGTAAACAAGTCATTTTTCATAGGCTGTGATTATTCCTTTCAAAAACAGTTTTCATTGTGTTTGAATAGAGAATCTCAGATGATACACCAAAACATTGTAATGATTTACAAGTTGTTTTCAAACATCTTAAAACGTTCATAGAAGATACATGGAGCATCTTCTGTAATGTTCCATGTCTTGTGACCTGAATTATTTTCAATCAGCATTTCTAATTGGTCATCAGGAATGACCACAGGCCTGTATACCATTTCTGATTAGTGGATTTATGATGAAATGGTTGTATACCCCCCCCCCCAAAAAACTAAAAAAACAACAAAAAAAAAAAAAAAAAAAGGAAGTTTGAGAACTACCGATTTGATAACAAAAAAAGTTAATGCTACTTTTGCTACATAATCTGATGAAAGACTCACTCATTAATTCCTACACCTTATTTTTAAACAGAAAAAGAATTGCTGAATTATAACCATTTTCTTTTACAGAATTTTCAAAAGAGAGAATCATTAAACAAGCAGAAATTGTAAATACCATGACTGGTTGCACAGTCAAGTATAGGAAGCTGATGTCAATCTGTGTAATTGAATTCCACCAGCTGTTGAGTTGCAGAATCTGATAAGATTTGGTAGCATGACATACAGGCCACTGATAAGAAAGTGAGCAAAGTACAGATCATTTGGCCAGAGAGTTGTTTATGTTACAGATTCAGAGGAGAATAAAAGAAAAAATAATGCCATTAGGTGATAGGGTGACTTTTAGCTGAATTCTTCTAAAGAATTAAACGTCTTCTTTGTATATCTATTAACACAATGATCCCTTCTTCCAGGGAAGAGGATTAAAATAGTAACATTAATAAACCTATGACACCCACATAAAAGAGGATGATTTTATCTTGGTCTCAAGTGCTTCATGCTTTATGACCAGCAACAAAGACTGGGAGAGATGTACTTCAAAGTGGGCTACCACTTGGCCAACAGAGAATAAAAAAACTTTTGGGGTCAAGTGACAACAAAACCAAACATTGTGAATTTCTGGTCACACTAACCAACAAACTATGCATTGAGACAGAAAATTCACTGTTGGTTTTATCGGAATAGTTTTGGTAGGTGGGTTAAAAGAACTCAGTTGTGGCAAACTGGCAATGTACTTTCTGGAACAAAGGCCTTCAGGGAATGTAAATCAGTGGTCAAATCATTCCAATACATCATCAATAAGCCAGCAGGCTGAGATCCATATATATTACCTTAATAATATATCATAAACTATGTATCTTACGCTATAAGCCTCTACCTCAAGTAGCTCTTGAGCTCTTATACAGGGTGATCATTATTGTAAAAAAAAAAAAAAAAAAATTTCTCTCTCACACACACACACACACACACACACAGCAGAGAAGTGACATGTGGCAGATGAAAAATAGGGAAAGAGTAGATCTTGGTGGCAGAGAAGAGCAGGCTACCAGATTACCAATTCACCCTTTGTTAAACATTAGAATTAGGAAAAGATTTTGTTAAAAAAAATTATGTAACTGATAACAGTTAAAATAATCAGTTTTGTTAAATTCTTGTTATGGCATTCCAGTTTTCTATTCCAAGACTTCACTCAATTTAGGGAATCTATCAACATGATTACTGCATTCCAACCAAGTCTTTGGCAACATTTCTATCACATATAGTACTGCTTGCTTCGATAAATATAAATTGAATGTACCCACCAAAAAATATCATGTTTAAAACAACCATGCCCTGATAAATGTTAAGGTGAATAGAGTTATCTCCCTTGACTCGATCAATAGGAAGTGGATTGGTAGTGAGGTTATTTATTCAAATTAAAAGGTGTGTGTATGTGCATGCATATATATATATGTGTGTGTGTGTATGCACGTGTGTGTGTGTGTATATATGTATGCGTGTGTGTGTGTGTATATATGTATGCATGTGTTTTAACTTACTATAAATTTGAATATTCAGTACAAAAGAAATTAGAGATTTTGTATTATTACATTACCTTTAATATGAGGTTCTGATTCTTGTACCTTATTCGGAAGACAAGTGAACAGGTCCCATTGCCCTGATTTTCAATGCTGCGATTCAATGGAGAATTGTCCCTGAGTTCGTAGTTATGTCCAAGAAGCCATTCTCCTTGATCATTTTGATCAAGTTTCATACTGTCCTTGGACACATGCAACCATACATCGGACACTTTCTTTGTGAGCAAATCAAAGTCTAATAATTTCCAGTCAGGAACTTGCTGGTAGAGTTCCAGTACAGACTGATGTGAAAAATTCCGATGACTTGTGCTTACACAGTCAACGTTAAGGGAGCTAGTAGCTGGCCCTGACGCAGACGGATATTTTGGGGAGGAAAAAAGACAGTTCGGGGATGCGATTTGGTCAGGGCTGGCAGAGAGGTCTGAAGAGGAGGAGAAATTGCTCACAGAATCATCGCTTACAGACCATAAAAAGGTTGGTTGCTGTTTTAGTCGGGCTATCTGTAAAGCAATTTGTCGACAGCTATTATCAGCACGTATGCGCTCTGCCTCACGAAGTTCACTCATTTCTTTCAGTTTTTCATTTTCTTCTCTAAGTTTTTGAATGAGACAATTTTGTGCATTTAAAGACCTCCGCATTCGCTGCATCTCAGACTGAAAAATTTTCCCATCCACCTGTCGTTGTTCCGGTTTCTTACAGTCAACACTTTCTGTTAACCAAGATGATAAATATTGTGACGTGTTCTCGGTCGTACTCGATGATGTTGAGTGTACACTGTCCGTTTGCTTATCAAGGTTTAATATGTTCAAATCTGTACTCAGACAGTTGGTTTCACCAAGAGAACCAACCCGGTCTTCATTCTCTTGGGGTTCGCTCGTTCGAACAAAGCTAATGTTCCTCATATTGTTGCCAGAGAAAGTTGAGATGTTGAGAGAATTCTGAATACAATCTGTAGAGTATTGGACAAGTGGCAAAGATCGGATCTGAGGAGTTGTTTTTTGTCTTTCTCTTAGGTGATTCACTGCAAAATAAAAAGATTAAAACATATGTTAGTAGCACTTGCAGGTAGTGGAGAAAGAGAGAAAAAATCTACAACCATTTTCTGGCTATTTTGTTCTTTAGAGTGTGATGTAATGGAATAACCTGTAACCCCCATGAGTAACGACCTACAAGTATCAATACGTCAACAGACTACAGAGCCTAGCTGAGATCTGCTGAGTACGACGATCATGTGCATAACTTACCTTTATTCTTATTGTACTGGTTTTTACAATAAACTTTATTTTATCTGTGTATTTCAAGTATATATTCCTAAAAGCACACAGGGAGACAGGGACATTTGTTATAACTTGTGACTGAAGAATTAAAAAAAATGCAGTGCATGTTTTTTTTTTTGTTTTACTCAAGAATTGTCACAGTCAGTTATGTACCATGTCGAATATACACTTAGGTTAACATGTTTCTTGCAGATTTTTCCCCCCACAGTAGGTAGCCATCTCTTTCTATGGTAGACCAGTTGCCATCCAAGGCTATAGAACCCAGTCTGTCCTGCTATTCACCAATAGCTGGCAGGGAGAAGAGGATTCATACCTTTCCCAAAAGTATTAGCACATAAGTGAATGTAATGCATTCAACTGAATTTGAAAACGGCTCTCCAAGAAAAAGAAAGGGTCAGGACAGAGAGAGAGAGAGTAAAAAGGAGAAGGAAAAAAAAAAAAAGAGCAAAAAGGAGAAGGAAAAAAAAAAAGGAGAAGGAAAAAAAAAAGGAGAAGGAAAAAAAAAAAGAGCAAAAAGGAGAAGGAAGAGCAAAAAGGAGAAGGAAGGAAAAAAAAAGAGCAAAAAGGAGAAGGAAAAAAAAAAGGAGAAGGAAAAAAAAAAGAGCAAAAAGGAGAAGGAAAAAAAAAGAGCAAAAAGGAGAAGGAAAAAAAAAGAGCAAAAAGGAGAAGGAAGAGCAAAAAGGAGAAGGAAAAAAAAAAGAAAAAGAAAAAAAAAAGGAGAAGGAAAAAAAAAGAGCAAAAAGGAGAAGGAAAAAAAAAAGGAGAAGGAAAAAAAAAAAGGAGAAGGAAAAAAAAAAAGGAGAAGGAAAAAAAAAAAGGAGAAGGAAAAAAAAAAAGGAGAAGGAAAAAAAAAAAGAAGGAAAAAAAAAAAGGAGAAGGAAAAAAAAAAAGGAGAAGGAAAAAAAAAAAGGAGAAGGAAAAAAAAAGGAGAAGGAAAAAAAAAAGGAGAAGGAAAAAAAAAAAGGAGAAGGAAAAAAAAGAGCAAAAAGGAGAAGGAAAAAAAAAAGAGCAAAAAGGAGAAGGAAGAGCAAAAAGGAGAAGGAAAAAAAAAAGAAAAAGAAAAAAAAAAAGGAGAAGGAAAAAAAAAGAGCAAAAAGGAGAAGGAAAAAAAAAAGGAGAAGGAAAAAAAAAAGAGCAAAAAGGAGAAGGAAAAAAAAAAGAGCAAAAAGGAGAAGGAAAAAAAAAAGAGCAAAAAGGAGAAGGAAAAAAAAAAGAGCAAAAAGGAGAAGGAAAAAAAAAAGAGCAAAAAGGAGAAGGAAAAAAAAAAGAGCAAAAAGGAGAAGGAAAAAAAAAAGAGCAAAAAGGAGAAGGAAAAAAAAAGAGCAAAAAGGAGAAGGAAAAAAAAAGAGCAAAAAGGAGAAGGAAAAAAAAAAGAGCAAAAAGGAGAAGGAAAAAAAAAAGAGCAAAAAGGAGAAGGAAGAGCAAAAAGGAGAAGGAAGAGCAAAAAGGAGAAGGAAGAGCAAAAAGGAGAAGGAAAAAAAAAGAAAAAGAAAAAGGAGAAGGAAAAAAAAGAGCAAAAAGGAGAAGGAAAAAAAAAAAGGAGAAGGAAAAAAAAAAAGGAGAAGGAAAAAAAAAAGGAGAAGGAAAAAAAAAAGAGCAAAAAGGAGAAGGAAAAAAAAAAGAGCAAAAAGGAGAAGGAAAAAAAAAAGAGCAAAAAGGAGAAGGAAAAAAAAGAGCAAAAAGGAGAAGGAAGAGCAAAAAGAAGGAAGAGCAAAAAGGAGAAGGAAGAGCAAAAAGGAGAAGGAAAAAAAAAAGAAAAAGAAAAAAAAAAAGGAGAAGGAAAAAAAAAGAGCAAAAAGGAGAAGGAAAAAAAAAAAGGAGAAGGAAAAAAAAAAAGGAGAAGGAAAAAAAAAAGAGCAAAAAGGAGAAGGAAAAAAAAAAAGGAGAAGGAAAAAAAAAGAGCAAAAAGGAGAAGGAAAAAAAAAAAGGAGAAGGAAAAAAAAAAAGGAGAAGGAAAAAAAAAAAGGAGAAGGAAAAAAAAAAGGAGAAGGAAAAAAAAAAGAGCAAAAAGGAGAAGGAAAAAAAAAAGAGCAAAAAGGAGAAGGAAAAAAAAAAGAGCAAAAAGGAGAAGGAAAAAAAAAGAGCAAAAAGGAGAAGGAAGAGCAAAAAGGAGAAGGAAGAGCAAAAAGGAGAAGGAAAAAAAAAAGAAAAAGAAAAAAAAAAAGGAGAAGGAAAAAAAAAGAGCAAAAAGGAGAAGGAAAAAAAAAAGGAGAAGGAAAAAAAAAAGAGCAAAAAGGAGAAGGGAAAAAAAAGAGCAAAAAGGAGAAGAAAAAAAAAGAGCAAAAAGCAGAAGAAGAAAAAAAAAAGAGCAAAAAGGAGAAGAAGAAATAAAAAAGAGCAAAAAGGAGAAGGAAAAAAAAAAAGGAGAAGGAAAAAAAAAAAGGAGAAGGAAAAAAAAAAAGGAGAAGGAAAAAAAAAAAGGAGAAGGAAAAAAAAAAAGGAGAAGGAAAAAAAAAAAGGAGAAGGAAAAAAAAAAAGGAGAAGGAAAAAAAAAAAGGAGAAGGAAAAAAAAAAAGGAGAAGGAAAAAAAAAAAGGAGAAGGAAAAAAAAAAGGAGAAGGAAAAAAAAAAGAGCAAAAAGGAGAAGGAAAAAAAAGAGCAAAAAGGAGAAGGAAAAAAAAAAGAGCAAAAAGGAGAAGGAAAAAAAAAAGAGCAAAAAAGGAAAAAAAAAAGAGCAAAAAGGAGAAGGAAAAAAAAAGAGCGAGAAGGAAAAAAAAAAAGAGCGAGAAGGAAAAAAAAAAGAGCAAAAAGCAGAAGAAGAAAAAAAAAAGAGCAAAAAGGAGAAGGAAAAAAAAAGAGCAAAAAGGAGAAGGAAAAAAAAAAGAGCGAGAAGGAAAAAAAAAGAGCGAGAAGGAAAAAAAAAAGAGCAAAAAGGAAAAAAAAAAGAGCAAAAAGGAAAAAAAAAAGAGCAAAAAGGAGAAGGAAAAAAAAAAGAGCAAAAAGGAGAAGGAAAAAAAAAGAGCAAAAAAGAGAAGGAAAAAAAAAAGAGCAAAAAGGAGAAGGAAAAAAAAAAGAGCAAAAAGGAGAAGGAAAAAAAAAAGAGCAAAAAGGAGAAGGAGAAAAAAAAAAGAGCAAAAAGGAGAAGGAGAAAAAAAAAAGAGCAAAAAGGAGAAGGAGAAAAAAAAAAAAAGAGCAAAAAGGAGAAGAAGAAAAAAAAAGAGCAAAAAGGAGTAGGAGAAAAAAAAAAGAGCAAAAAGGAGAAGAAGAAAAAAAAAAAGAGCAAAAAGGAGAAGAAAAAAAAAGAGCAAAAAGGAGAAGAAGAAAAAAAAAGAGCAAAAAGGAGAAGAAGAAAAAAAAAGAGCAAAAAGGAGAAGAAAAAAAAAAAGAGCAAAAAGGAGAAGAAAAAAAAAAAGAGCAAAAAGGAGAAGAAGAAATAAAAAAGAGCAAAAAGGAGAAGAAGAAATAAAAAAGAGCAAAAAGGAGAAGAAGAAAAAAAAAAGAGCAAAAAGGAGAAGAAGAAAAAAAAAGAGCAAAAAGGAGAAGAAGAAAAAAAAAAGAGCAAAAAGGAGAAGAAAAAAAAGAGCAAAAAGGAGAAGAAGAAAAAAAAAAGAGCAAAAAGGAGAAGAAGAAAAAAAAAAAGAGCAAAAAGGAGAAGAAAAAAAAAGAGCAAAAAGGAGAAGAAGAAAAAAAAAGAGCAAAAAGGAGAAGAAAAAAAAAAAGAGCAAAAAGGAGAAGAAAAAAAAAAAGAGCAAAAAGGAGAAGAAGAAAAAAAAAAGAGCAAAAAGGAGAAGAAGAAAAAAAAAAGAGCAAAAAGGAGAAGAAGAAAAAAAAAAGAGCAAAAAGGAGAAGAAGAAAAAAAAAGAGCAAAAAGGAGAAGAAGAAAAAAAAAAGAGCAAAAAGGAGAAGAAGAAAAAAAAAAGAGCAAAAAGGAGAAGAAGAAAAAAAAAAGAGCAAAAAGGAGAAGAAGAAAAAAAAAAGAGCAAAAAGGAGAAGAAGAAAAAAAAAAGAGCAAAAAGGAGAAGAAGAAAAAAAAAAGAGCAAAAAGGAGAAGAAGAAAAAAAAAAGAGCAAAAAGGAGAAGAAGAAAAAAAAAAGAGCAAAAAGGAGAAGAAGAAAAAAAAAAGAGCAAAAAGGAGAAGAAGAAAAAAAAAAGAGCAAAAAGGAGAAGAAGAAAAAAAAAAGAGCAAAAAGGAGAAGAAGAAAAAAAAAAGAGCAAAAAGGAGAAGAAGAAAAAAAAAAGAGCAAAAAGGAGAAGAAGAAAAAAAAAAGAGCAAAAAGGAGAAGAAGAAAAAAAAAAGAGCAAAAAGGAGAAGAAGAAAAAAAAAAGAGCAAAAAGGAGAAGAAGAAAAAAAAAAGAGCAAAAAGGAGAAGAAGAAAAAAAAAAGAGCAAAAAGGAGAAGAAGAAAAAAAAAAGAGCAAAAAGGAGAAGAAGAAAAAAAAAAGAGCAAAAAGGAGAAGAAGAAAAAAAAAAGAGCAAAAAGGAGAAGAAGAAAAAAAAAAGAGCAAAAAGGAGAAGAAGAAAAAAAAAAGAGCAAAAAGGAGAAGAAGAAAAAAAAAAGAGCAAAAAGGAGAAGAAGAAAAAAAAAAGAGCAAAAAGGAGAAGAAGAAAAAAAAAAGAGCAAAAAGGAGAAGAAGAAAAAAAAAAGAGCAAAAAGGAGAAGAAGAAAAAAAAAAGAGCAAAAAGGAGAAGAAGAAAAAAAAAAGAGCAAAAAGGAGAAGAAGAAAAAAAAAAGAGCAAAAAGGAGAAGAAGAAAAAAAAAAGAGCAAAAAGGAGAAGAAGAAAAAAAAAAGAGCAAAAAGGAGAAGAAGAAAAAAAAAAGAGCAAAAAGGAGAAGAAGAAAAAAAAAAGAGCAAAAAGGAGAAGAAGAAAAAAAAAGAGCAAAAAGGAGAAGAAGAAAGAAAAAAAAGAGCAAAAAGGAGAAGAAGAAAGAAAAAAAAGAGCAAAAAGGAGAAGAAGAAAGAAAAAAAAGAGCAAAAAGGAGAAGAAGAAAGAAAAAAAAGAGCAAAAAGGAGAAGAAGAAAGAAAAAAAAGAGCAAAAAGGAGAAGAAGAAAGAAAAAAAAGAGCAAAAAGGAGAAGAAGAAAGAAAAAAAAGAGCAAAAAGGAGAAGAAGAAAGAAAAAAAAGAGCAAAAAGGAGAAGAAGAAAGAAAAAAAAGAGCAAAAAGGAGAAGAAGAAAGAAAAAAAAGAGCAAAAAGGAGAAGAAGAAAGAAAAAAAAGAGCAAAAAGGAGAAGAAGAAAGAAAAAAAAGAGCAAAAAGGAGAAGAAGAAAGAAAAAAAAGAGCAAAAAGGAGAAGAAGAAAGAAAAAAAAGAGCAAAAAGGAGAAGAAGAAAGAAAAAAAAGAGCAAAAAGGAGAAGAAGAAAGAAAAAAAAGAGCAAAAAGGAGAAGAAGAAAGAAAAAAAAGAGCAAAAAGGAGAAGAAGAAAAAAAAGAGCAAAAAGGAGAAGAAGAAAAAAAAGAGCAAAAAGGAGAAGAAGAAAAAAAAGAGCAAAAAGGAGAAGAAGAAAAAAAAGAGCAAAAAGGAGAAGAAGAAAAAAAAGAGCAAAAAGGAGAAGAAGAAAAAAAAGAGCAAAAAGGAGAAGAAGAAAAAAAAGAGCAAAAAGGAGAAGAAGAAAAAAAAGAGCAAAAAGGAGAAGAAGAAAAAAGAGCAAAAAGGAGAAGAAGAAAAAAAGAGCAAAAAGGAGAAGAAGAAAAAAAGAGCAAAAAGGAGAAGAAGAAAAAAAAGAGCAAAAAGGAGAAGAAGAAAAAAAAGAGCAAAAAGGAGAAGAAGAAAAAAAAGAGCAAAAAGGAGAAGAAGAAAAAAAAGAGCAAAAAGGAGAAGAAGAAAAAAAAGAGCAAAAAGGAGAAGAAGAAAAAAAAGAGCAAAAAGGAGAAGAAGAAAAAAAAGAGCAAAAAGGAGAAGAAGAAAAAAAAGAGCAAAAAGGAGAAGAAGAAAAAAAAGAGCAAAAAGGAGAAGAAGAAAAAAAAGAGCAAAAAGAAGAAGAAAAAAAAAGAGCAAAAAGAAGAAGAAAAAAAAGAGCAAAAAGGAGAAGAAGAAAAAAAAGAGCAAAAAGGAGAAGAAGAAAAAAAAGAGCAAAAAGGAGAAGAAGAAAAAAAAGAGCAAAAAGGAGAAGAAGAAAAAAAAGAGCAAAAAGGAGAAGAAGAAAAAAAAGAGCAAAAAGGAGAAGAAGAAAAAAAAGAGCAAAAAGGAGAAGAAGAAAAAAAAGAGCAAAAAGGAGAAGAAGAAAAAAAAGAGCAAAAAGGAGAAGAAGAAAAAAAAGAGCAAAAAGGAGAAGAAGAAAAAAAAGAGCAAAAAGGAGAAGAAGAAAAAAGAGCAAAAAGGAGAAGAAAAAGAGCGAAAATGAGAAAAAAAAAAGAGTGAAAACAAGGAAAGAGAAAATGAGAAAGCATACATAAATATAGCATTTAATATCTATTTCAGCAAAATGGAACATCATGCCAATTTTGACATTTCCTTTGTACCATCTTACTTCTTTAAATAATAACCTGTTCTATTCTCATGATTGTTATCACAATAGTTTTGTTAAAGTTGTTAAGCCGAGATATTTCATCAGGCAATGGAAGAATTTCCATGAGTATTTTAGCGTCATAGAAACTGCAAGAAGTTTTTTTTCATAAGCAAAAATTTCTGGTTTTCTCACATAATTTATCTCTGTTGGACTTGAGCTTAAATCATTGATGAAGTCACAAGATTTTCTGCCGAAACTTGACCAATGGATTAAGTGACCATAATTTTCACTTAAATACAATTTTAATTATTTAAGGTGAAAGTGTATTGAAAGTGCATTAATTAGAGTTTTCAGTGGTAAATTTCCACCACCCAAGTTCATATAGTAATTTTTCACTTTTAACAAAACCACTGCTGTTACAATGTGGGAAGTTTAAAGGTAACGACGATAAAAACAAAACAAACAAAAGCAGTAAAAAGTAGAATGAAGTTGGCTAGGTTATACTTCAAGCATGAGCAAACTGTTTGAACAATGAATACATGAGGGGCTACAATACATCGAAAGGCAGTGTGCACTACCATCCATACATACATACATACATACACTCTTCATTAAAGATACTGCAGCCATTTACCCAGCAAAAGATCATGCACATAAGCATCTGCCTTAGAAATGGGGGAAATTGATTTTTTTTCTTTGGAGTAAAAGACTTTTTTTTATAATAAAAAAATCTGAAGACATAGTATATCATCATCACTGGTGACAGTGATCACACACACACACACACACACACACACACTTCTGCATGTTATTTTAATCTCATTTTTTCATTTGAGTATACAAAAATATTTGTTCTCTATAGAAAAATAATTATCATTGATATTTTCTGTTTCTAAAGGCAGAAGTTTACACATGATCTTTCATAGTGAAAAATCGTGAATAGTTTCAAATGCCGACAACAAAAAGGTTACAAAATTCAAGAAACCTTGTACTTAATCATTGTTTATATATGTGGTTATGTGTGAGAATGAAAGGAAATAATCAACATTTTAATAAATATAATTTTCCTCATGAAATTAGGCATAGATTCAGAAAGTTAATTGGACCACAGTTTGCCCATGTCTGTTGTAGATCTATGAGGGAAAGTAAAAAAAATTATCCACACTCTTGTCTAAAGATGTATTATGGCAAAGTGCGGATTTTTTTCTTTTTTACTTAGCCTTGTAGATAGAGACACCAGAAATTTACATGTAAAGTTAACATCCCTGCATTTCTCTTGATGTTTAATTATAACAAATTTTTATTTATTTTTCTGTTCCCACCCCTATATATATATTGTTCATCATTCGTTCGAATTATTTATCAAGGAGAAATGATATTCCATAGGATTTTTTCCCCCCATTTTTTCATTCAGTTACTTAAATCTCCACTTTTTTTTTGCAAATAATTTTCTTAAAAGCCGCCAGTCAATTATAAACAGTCTGTACTTAAGTACAGACTGTTTATAATTGTTTTTCTTTACAATGATGTTTACCCTGTACAAAGCTGGAGAGCCACTCTAGGTAGAGGTTACAGAGTAAGAGATAGGTCAGTTAACCTTCAACTTGAACAGGTCAAGATTGTAGTGATCAGAGAAGCATTTTTTTGGGGGGGGGGGAAGATGATGGAAGCCGAAGGGAAGGAGAGCAGTTTGCTACTATGGGCGTGGCATGGCGAGTCTTAGTCACGAAGGTTAAAACTGGTAGAACTAAAGAATGTAATTCATCTGAACACTTTCCAGGGAAATAGCAAATGATCAGAGAGGGGCTTATGATGTTTCGTCCTTGTGGGAAAGGAAATAATGTAACGTACAAACTGTTTTATGCACAATTTCTTTAAATAAAAATAAAGGAGGAATGGATTTTCTTACTTTGTGGCTGAAGAATCTTGAGTACGGTTATGTGCTTCTGGCTATCCGCTTCGACATATGGCGTTTTGCCCTGGTCGTTTACTAAAGAAACATCAGCACCAGAATTTAGAAGTAGGCTTACAACATCCGTGAATCCTCGGTAACAGGCCAAATGTAAAGGAGTGTCCCCTCGATTATTCTGAGCATTGATATCAGCTTGACTAAGAAAGGAGAAAAAAAAAAAAAGTTGCATGAGAAATCTTTACCAAAAAGAAAGAAAATGCCAGTGTTGATAATTTTATTAACATGAACTGTGTGGCTGGATATCGGACATGGAAGACGTTTGAAAGACAATTTAAAACCAAATAAATTCAAGCTTCTGAATGATTCATTAAGTACTAGCTAGTCTTCAGAAGATGACCTGGAATTAAAACAAGTTCACCAATTCCATTAAATACTCAATATTCTGCAACATCACAGGCGATCATGGCTCTCCACAACATCCTAACCTTTATAGTTCTTAGCAATATATTTTCTAACTACCCTTTCCACTCCCTATTCTGCCATTCATTTGTTTAACAAACACCTTAGCTAAATCACTCACTCACTTCAGCCCCTCAATGTTCTGTGAGGGTCAAATTCTCCAAGCCTTCTATCCTAATTGTGTGTCTTTCTGATTCTAAGTGTCATTTAAATAGCGTAAATTTCTGGCACCTCTAATCATGTGATGGTGTAAAGCTACCCGATTGCAGACACTTGGACTGTAAGCATGTGAAACTTGAGGGAACATCTGGATGCTACCAACTTTAAAGGGTTAATATATTTTAAGGGTTGGCAACCAGATGTGCTTATGTGCAAATTGTTTAAGAGTTATAAAATGGGACATGATCAATTCTGGTCAGAAAGACATTTGGGTAATCAGGATGAAAACTAGAAAGGATGCCAAGTGTCAGATGCCATAATGGATGTACTGCGAGGTGGACTACGGCACCATTGCTCAAGGTATTTTTGGCTAATATTAAATGGATTGGCATACATGTTGGCTATAAGAACTGATGTATAGGACAGTAGTTAACAATTTGATACAAGTAAACAAACTTGCCAAAATATCATGCTTGTGTATAATGCAAAAACCTTTCATTTTGGCTTTTGATTCTAAGACAGCATTTCTTGCATTGTCCATCAATCAATACCGAAAATCAAGAAAAAAAATGTCAAGAATATGATTGTAGGAGTGAAAGAAAAGCAGATAAATAACTAAAGATATACGACAGAAGGAAAGAGGATTTTTGTGTGAAGGTCTCAGATTTTGGAGATGCTTGGGTTTTAAATCTGATAATGGTGGTTCATTCTAATAACCTTGAAGAAGGCTTGAACCTTGGAATTCCAAACATCTACATAGAAACTGAAAGAAGTGGATAAGTTTTAAAACTAGATGAAAGAATTGCTAATGCCTGCTCTGCCCTTGGAAGCAGTGGGGGGGGGGAGAGAGAGAGAGAGAGAGAGAGAGAGAGAGAGAGAGAGAGAGAGAGAGAGAGAGAGAGAGAGAGAGAGAGAGAGAGAGAGAGAGAGAGAGAGAGAGAGAGAGAGAGAGAGAGAGAGAGAGAGAGAGAGAGAGAGAGTTCATATATTGGCCAAATCTGCTTTTCTACAGTCCAGTTCTAACTTTGCTTTTTCCAAAGACAAAAATTATCATGAAAACATTAAATTAGTGTAGTAAACAAGAAGGAAAAGTGGTGATGAGGGGGGGGGTCAGAAAGTGCAATGCGCTGTTTGCCGGGATACCAGCTATTCTTCCTTTGTCGTCGGTCACCTCAAGGAAATGGATTGCGTGACTCCCTTTCTCGGCCATTACACCAGGCAGTCATGAAACAGACACCAACTCAGGCGCGCCTACTTCAACTTCCTCTTTGTCCATCTATCAATTCGGACGTCCAACTATTGCATGAAGTCCGCTGAATGACTCCTGACCCGAGTCATGCTGCTGGATCCTCGCTTTTTATGCCAGTCTGAAGGGCCAAAATTTGCATGTGTGCAAATATCTCGTTTTGGACAAGATAGGCATGCATAAATTGCGTCATCAATAGCGGCCATGTTTCTTTTAGTCATTACTTTGCGGATGAGACATGTTCACGTTCGTATGATAAAGATGGATATACGTGTTAGATTCAAACCCTGTTATTTTTGTCTGTCGGCTGGACGCTAGTCGAAAACTTGTTTTGTGCAATTAACTACCTGTCAGAACAGTAAGTCGGACATTTGTCTTTGTTTTTGTATATTTTAACTATTCGTTTCCTGATTTGCGTGGGGGAATACCCTCCCACTATGGTGGAGGTGACCCAGGAAAAAGAGCCATTGGCCAGTACGTTGACTGCACCATCAGCTTGGGTGCCAGAAAGGTCCAAAAAAGGGCCAGAATATTTCAGGAGTCTGAGATGAATACAAGGAGTTCATCTCAAAAAATGAACTGTTACCAATGCCTTCTGTCATGGAGACAGTGGCAACTAGGACAATCTCCCTGTTGAGGGTTGACATCAAGACCAAGAAATTCATAGGTGTCAGCAGGGAGGCAATGGAATTAGCCCATAAGGCTTTAAATATTGGGGCCAAAGTTTTGGCCCGAAGATATAATGCCAGCTAGGACATCGTGCTGGCAACTGAAGAGGTAGCGAAAGCACTGGCTGGATGCACCCTCACCACCAAAACAATGAAGCTGCAAACAGAGTACATGGGCACCCGAAAAACCCAGATTACCTTACATGGTGTGCCCATGTACATTACAGAAGATCATTTGGGGGCGTTCTTTTTGGATTACGGGCCTGGGGATGGGGTATCTTCTATCAAAAGTAAGTCGGGTATTGCCACCAGTGATGTTGAGGTCATGGTGACATTGACCTGGCCAAAGTTCAATGAGATACCCAATATCATTTCCTGTGGTGACCGAGGCATTTTTTTTGTTGTCGAGGGTTGTCGCCCCCTCCTGTTGGGCTTGTGGTGCAGCCGAACACCTGGCCAAGTTGTGTCCAACCAAGAAACCAGTACCGGAGACGAAGCAAGCACCTCTACTAACACCAGAGTGCCCAGGGGGGAAGTAACAAAGGCCCCCGGTAGCGAATGGACAGAAGTGGTAAGGAGGAGAGCAAAGGTGTCAACTCCACCTCCCCTGCAGGACGTCCCAGATAAGGTTGCTGCCAAACAGCAGCAGAAACAGTACGTCCCAGACAAGGGTGACGCCAAACAGCAACAGAAGCCGGATGTCCCCAGCAAAGGAGATGCTAAGCAAAATGAGAAGCAGCTGAAGCAGCAGCAGCGACAGAAACTGCAGGATCAACAATGCGAGCAGCTGGTGCAGCAGAAACAGCAGGCCAGAAAAGAGGACCAACCTGAACAAGTGGTGGAGAAGCTGTCTCAACTGGACCTCTATATTGAGGTGGAGGAAATGCCCCATGTTATTACACTGATCAGGAACAACGGGGGAAACCTCAAAGTATGGGACTATTTGGCAGAAGCCAAAAATGCATTCCTGGTGCTCCGGATGGTACAGATAGAATCACCGGAGCTGAAAAAGTTATGAGTATTGTGCAGGGAGGGCCCCAGTTCTTCTCCACCCCTCTCTATATAGGGTAATAAAATTAACTTTTCCCACAGACATCGGCGGTATTGTCACAGGACAAATTACATCTGATGTAGGTACTGGGAGCCTGGGACAATCCGTCGAGGTCCTGGCACCCGTAGATTTCCGGCCAGCCTGTGCTTAAGGGACTCTGGCTTAAATTATGTCAATCAAACTAGCCAGTCTGAATGTGAGGGGCCTGAGAGATCAGGGTAAGGCTGCCTGCCTTCTTTGTGATCTCAGGTCCTTTGAGACATGTCTCCCCGACTGTAGAGGAGTTTCCAAATTGAAATGACTTTCAATGAAAAATAAGGCAGATTTCCCCACCTTTTCCCATCCCTGATAGGAACGAGCTTTTTCCTTTTTCATAACTTATAATCATTAACCTTTACGATCTGAGAGAGAAATTAGCCACACCTATCTTGATCACAAAGTATAATATTCACTGAAAGCTTTTCATGAAATTAAATTAGCCATCAAATTTCGTGACTGTGGTAGTAAGGAAAAAAAAAAAAAAGAAAAAAAAAAGAAATTTTTTTTTTTTTTTTTATCACATTACTACAAATCTTATTCCAGGAACAAACAACTTCTCTGGTCATACATCTCAAAGATATCGAATACATGTTCATGAATAAACTTATTTTTATCACACAATCTTATACTAAAAAAAATTATTTTTGCAAATTGTTTGTTAAGGAAGTTTATTTCAGTAAATCTCATTGGCTGTAGATTAGGAAAACATTTGTTACAAGAAAGCCATTATATCCCAAGCCACAAGAAATGTATTCAATTTATTAGTTATAGTGACACAGCTAGTTTCAAGTATATGAGAGTGCAGAAAATACCAATTTTATTTTAGCATTGCCTGCTCTTGAACTGGTAAGAAGGGTGTGCAGGCATTTTTCTTTATCAGGACCCACTGACGATTGTCTGAGGAAGCAGTGACTGGGAATCTGAAATACTGACCAATAACCGTTTATCATAATTGTTTTTATTTAAGCAAAGTTTAGCCTAGGAACAGACATCATCATATAAATAACATCTTGACTACAAGATATGAAAGCTACTTTTATTATACAATAATTAGCAAGTACATATCCCAGATCAATTTTATAGCAATATAGGATTGGATCCTAATTCTAGATACTATTTAAATAGACCAGTTTACTTAAAATAATTTTTGCAGATTAGTATTCAAGTATTCATTAGATCTTCAAGATATAACATTTGTCAGTATCAAAACAAAAAAAAAAAAAAAATTTTTTTTTTTAGTAAGTCATGTTCTATTCATTCATAATTACCAGCATTTTTGGGGGAAATTATTCTCGGCAATAAAAATCTTGTTGGCATTAAATAACCCATCGAGGCTGATATGCCATAAAAGAAAAGAAACCAAATCATAATAATCTATTAATCTTCATTCATAGTAATCTATTCATAATAAACACAGTCACAAATCAGTCTGGATTTTTAGAGTTATCTAGACTTAGATATTTACAAATGTCAAGTTTTGAAATGTCTTACATCACTGATATCTGGAGTTTTTAACAAAATTTTCAAAATTTTTATAAAAGTTATTTCCAAATATTTTTTCTGAAGTGCACACACACACACAAACATCATCAGGTTAATTAATTACGAATTGAGTATCTTTGCTCAGATTTTAAGTCAGGAAAAAAAAAATTCCAGCTGATATTTGATGTACAGGTTGTGTAATAGAGGGTTGTTGTACAAGCCATGACTGCAGTTGTCTTCTCAATTATCATGTCCTTCCCCTAGTGGGTGGGGTAGGTCTCTGAAGGTTGTTGTTAATGGTCAGTCCTCAGGGACCCAAGCGATCATTAAAGGTGCGTCCGGTAAGGCTCACTTCAACTCTTTCTACTCTACACAAATGGATCTACCCAAGAGTATACCCCAATCTTTTGTGAATATCTATGCTATTGATACAACGGTATATGGGTGCACCTGTAAACCTGGAGATGACCAAAGCTTGGCAGCTGATCTCTCCTCTATAACTAACAGCTCAGTGAAGGAAAAAAGAATGCCTTGATAACCAAACTAGTGACATGTAACAATACATTAAGAGTATTGTGAGGTTGAGGGAAACTCCTGAGCAATTGCTCTCTCTCTCCATAACTATGAGGGTAACAGGCAGAGAGGGGATGTAACAAAAATAAGACTGCCTTGGAAACTACAGCAATATTTAGGAACAAAATGCCCATGGGATTGATTTCACAAGATATTCGTTCTTCCCAACTGCTGACTTGTATTCCTGTTGCTTTTACTGGCATGAGGCATCTTAGGGAGGCTTGGACCATGGCCAGTTGCAGATCTAGACATGACAAGCTGTACCATTACTAATGAGCAGGACCCAGACATAACTGATGTTGACAAACATGTCAGCACATGATCCAGGGTTTCTTTGTATTGAAAAGCGTTCACCACATGATATTCCATCATCATCAAGCGACACCTGAATTTTCACCATTCATGATGAGCAAGTGTCTTCTCAGGTTGGCCTTGTGCCTTTGAGTGACTATTGGGACTTAAGCTCAACCCTGTCCTCAAGTGAAACTTGTACACATGACCCCCATTGCTGAAAAAAAAAAGTCAGTTTCCTGTATTGACCCAGTACGTATCTGATGCCACCTGCTATCTTCTACCTTTAGAAGAAACAAGATCAGTCTGAAAATGGAATACTAATGTCATATTCAGGCAGGAGCTGCCCAGTCTTTCCAGTCCATATGCATCTCTGCATTCTCGTGGGTGATTATCTCCCACCCCTTTTCCACAGATGAAATGTGGCAAGCCTCTCACTACTAACTTTGTATTCCATTGATGGGAAGGTGCTTCCCAAATCATTACCGTCTTAACATGTTCAAGTCTGTGTGCCTCATTGCATACTCTGTAGCTCTCTACTTCAAGTAGCTCTTGGGTTATATATTATATATATATATATATATATATATATATATAAGCTTCAAATTAGAAATTGCAAAGCTAAGTTTGAATTCCAGTTGGGTCAAGGAGAAGGACAACTTTAAATTCAAAGCTCAGACAACTGAACAAAATAGATTTCCACTGAGAGAGAGAAGAGAAGGGGAGAGAGAGAAGAGAAGGGGAGAGAGAGAAGAGAAGGGGAGAGAGAGAAGAGAAGGGGAGAGAGAGAAGAGAAGGGGAGAGAGAGAAGAGAAGGGGAGAGAGAGAAGAGAAGGGGAGAGAGAGAAGAGAAGGGGAGAGAGAGAAGAGAAGGGGAGAGAGAGAAGAGAAGGGGAGAGAGAGAAGAGAAGGGGAGAGAGAGAAGAGAAGGGGAGAGAGAGAAGAGAAGGGGAGAGAGAGAAGAGAAGGGGAGAGAGAGAAGAGAAGGGGAGAGAGAGAAGAGAAGGGGAGAGAGAGAAGAGAAGGGGAGAGAGAGAAGAGAAGGGGAGAGAGAGAAGAGAAGGGGAGAGAGAGAAGAGAAGGGGAGAGAGAGAAGAGAAGGGGAGAGAGAGAAGAGAAGGGGAGAGAGAGAAGAGAAGGGGAGAGAGAGAAGAGAAGGGGAGAGAGAGAAGAGAAGGGGAGAGAGAGAAGAGAAGGGGAGAGAGAGAAGAGAAGGGGAGAGAGAGAGAGAAGAGAAGGGGAGAGAGAGAGAGAAGAGAAGGGGAGAGAGAGAGAGAAGAGAAGGGGAGAGAGAGAGAGAAGAGAAGGGGAGAGAGAGAAGAGAAGGGGGAGAGAGAAGAGAAGGGGGAGAGAGAAGAGAAATGGAGAGAGATGAGAAGGGGAGAGAGAGATGAGAAGGGGAGAGAGAGATGAGAAGGGGAGAGAGAGATGAGAAGGGGAGAGAGAGATGAGAAGGGGAGAGAGAGATGAGAAGGGGAGAGAGAGAGGGGGGATGTGCATGAGAGACTTACAATTTTAATAGAACTTTGATGCATTCTGCATGCCCTGTATCAGCAGCTGCATGAAGTGGAGTTGCACCCCAGTTGACACGAGCATTAATATCAGCACCTGCTAAGATAAGGCTCACACAAATGCTAGGGTGGCCTCTACAAGCACCCCAGAAGAGGGCAGTAGCTTGCTTCTCGTCTCTGCTGTCCACTGAATGACCCTCTGCCAAAAGAATGTCTAATTTCTTCTTGTATCCATTTTTAGCAGCTGTGATGACCTTAGACATATTCTCATTCTGTTACCAGAGGAATGGCGTGCAAGCAGAAGGCGCTTTCTGACACGGCTATGGTAAGTTCCTGAAAGTGGAAAGAAAAAAATGATATAAAAAAAAGATCATAATTGTTAATTTAGAAATAAATTTGAAATCATAGACAAATTTGTTATTTACAATATGTTAGTATTGTTTAGTCAAAGATCACAATTAGATAGACTTCAAATTGCTTCAGTTTATTAAATTTGTTTTCAAGAAGTTTGATTCCTACTTGAAATAAAAATAAATTTTGATGTTAAGAAATTAATGATTTTATTTTGAATCCAGCATTTTTTTTATCCTGGGTAAGACGATAAACTACGTCCAGCAGCAAGGCCTCTGATCAGGAGGTTTTGAGGAGCATGGAAGCACCACTTAATTGCTGGTGTTCTCAGGTCCACCCTGACCCGGGGTGGTAGCAACTGTCAGGGTCCCAGTTATGGGCAAACAGTTAACCCCCCAAACTAGGGTCAAAACACAATGAAAGTGTAAGAATAGGTTTTAATATCAGCAATACATTTTTAAGAAAAAAAAAAAAAAAATTACCAGCAATACATAAAAAAAAAAAAAAAATAAAATAAAAAAAATTACCAGAAAAACTTTGAAAAAAAAATATTATCAGCAATAAAAATCTTGTCAGTATTAAATACCTATTGAGGTCGATAACCCATAAAACAAACCAACATTTTTATTAAAATGAGGCCATCCGTTTCAAATACAAGTATCCATTATAGTAAGGTTTAAAGTTCAATAGAATACAGGAATATTGGAATTCAATAAACAAAGTTCTGGAAATAAAAAAAAAACAAGCAAAAGTAAAAGATTCCCCCCTCCTCCTGAAATTCCCCCTGCAGTGAATTCTCCCCTGGTCAAGGACCCCTGGGCTAGAATATACATCTAAACATATATTAAAAAAAATTAAATGTGAGTTTAGGATGAAACACGCCGCCCGAAAATATTTTCCACTTTGTCATAGTTTCCCCTAAAATTGTTCTTTATATCTAAAAATTTATAAATCGTTTTCCCCTCACTGTTTAATACATAAAAAATGTCTATTTCAAATAAGTCTTCACATTTGAAGTAATAAAATGTTGGATTAAAAATAAATACGTTAATTTAGAAATGGATTTGTTTGTTTCGTTATTTTAAGTAAGGGGGTACAAATGAAAATATTTGAAATTGACAACTTTTTCTATTCCACTGAAACATCCATTAAATGTTTCTAATTTTTTTTTTATAACTGAAACCAAGTAATGTCTCTGATAACACAATCAAAATAGAATAGACCATTATTTATGGGGTATTTTAAAAAACATAATGGCTGTACAAAGTGACAAGTGGAGAGACAAGTGCAATTATATAAGAGTTGTAATCCCTATATTCATTTGTCATGTGAATAAATGCATTCACAAAATATTTTTTAAGTCTATATAAAAAAAATAAAATAAAAAAAAATTATTCTTTGCAATTACCTACCTTGCGTCATGACAACAAATTTTACATGATTAATTATTTTTAAAATTCTCCATTGTATTTTTACATTCCCCACAGGTTTCAACCTGAACTTGAAAATGTGTATGTGAGTGTACACTCTACATTTATAAAAAAAGCTCAATTATATTAGTGAAAACATTTTTTAATTGAAGCAATGGGAGGTTTTTAGAGCAAACAATCAAATTTTAATTAAAAATTTTGCTAACCAGCCATGTAATGGAAGTTGTGTTGAATGACGACACTATTTGTGGAACTCCTTCCGACACTATACTTCCCAGCCAACTTTAATCTGCAATGTCAATCACTATCTACTGTCCTCCTGATTACTCTCTTCTTTCTGCTCATCATTAATGTTTCCGTTCCTAGTTCTTCCTCACCCAGTATTAACCCCTTGAGTCTTAGTGTCTTTGCTGCTTTGCATGGGATGATATGGATAAAATAAAAAAAATAAAAATTGATTCCAGGAAAATAGCCCCCCCCCCCGCTACCATGGATGAGATTATAGAGAATATAACAAAGCAGCCAATCATAATACTGAACTAAGGAGGACATTGCAAACTGTTTTGAGATGTGAAAAGGACAGGGGACAAGAGGATTACTTTAACTGTAAGCACTCTGTATGTAGGTGACTTTATTTGTCAAGCTAAATGTTTGTACAGCCACTGCATGTAACTGATAGGACAATAGTATGGTTGAATTTTGTGCTAGTGTTGTCATATCCTACTATGGCAACAAAAAAATGACCAAGTGAAAATCAAAGATGATGCTACTGCAATTGTCTGGACACTTATAGCCAATGAATGAAATACTTATGAATATAGCAGAGTTCTACAGGTTAATGGGAAACCAGAGTGATAGCTACAAGTATTTTTACTTTCTTTTATGATTGCTCATAGCAAAGGCTGAATATTTTTATTGATAGACCTTGTATAGTTTGCTTGGTTTTGATTTTAGATTCAACTGACAGCACTGTTGAGAGAATCCAGACCATATTTGCTATGAACTCCTTCCCATTTACACTTAATACAACTTTATGGAATTAGGTTTGGTTTATGGTATTTTTTATTGCTGGTAATATTTTTTCCAAAAATGTATTGCTGGTAAGATTTTTTTTTTCTTCTTCAAAAATGTATTACTAGTAAAAAATTTGTTCACAAAAAATTTATTGCTGTATTAAAACCTATTTTTACACTTTCATAGTATTTTGACCCCAGTTTGTTTGTTTTTTTTACTTATCAGTTATAAAAAAAAAAAAAAAAAAAAAAAAAAAATAGTAGCATTTAATGGATGTTTCAGTAGAATAGAAAAAGTTGTCAATTTCAAATCTTTTCATTTGTACCACCTTACTTAAAATAACGACCAGCATTCATATTTATGATTCTTATTGCAATTTTAACAAGTTAAAACTAGTTAAAATATACACCCTTGTGCTAATTAATTGAGATAACCATTTTTGTTTCCTTTCTTTCACCATACAGTTTTTGACCCATTGTAGTGACAGTGTGTAATTGATTTCTATTTTTCTTCAGATTAGGTCATTTGCAGTGGTGTGCAGTAATATAAATCTATTTTCATGGTGTATGATGAATTTTGTTTTGCCTTAAAAAATATTGCATCGTCCATGATCATATCAGATTTTTATCACTTCCAGACACTATTGTCTCTACTGTTGATTAGTTGTCTTATGGCCATTGTTTGCAAATGACATTACTCCAAGGAAGCGTACAAAAATTGTAATGCTGCATGAACACACTGGCAAGCCTTACCAGTGAGCAAATCATATATTTTTTACTATAGATTGGCCCGGAAACTCACTCGGTTTAAATCCAATACTAAAAAGACTTATACTAAAAAAAAAAAGAAAAAAGTCATTCTTATAAAAAATCTATTATGTAATACTTACACCTTCTATAATTTTTTTCTCTTAGTAGGAAGAGAAAAAAAAAAATTATAGAAGGTGTGAGTATTATATAATGGATTTTTCATAAGAATGACTTTCTTTTTTTAGTATAAGTCTAAGGAAATCACTGCCTTCACCAGAATGGCTACTCTTGTAAAGGTTACTTCCCTGAACACTTTAATCTCAACCTTCTCAATGTCAAAGTTCAATCTTCATCTGTCCTTTTTATTCTAAGCTTCACTTCCCTTTATATCACACCTCATTCATCATTACCATTTCAACTTTAACCTACTACCTCGAGTGGCTCTCGAGCCTTGTATAAACAATTTTTTCTTTTTTCCTATGTCAAATATATAGTTTCATTAAACAAACACCTGTTGAAAATATATGAACATTTTCCGATTCTAAAAATTACCTCACTAATTTTTTTTTTTTAGTTAATTTAATAAATCCAGTTGGCTACCTACAATACCCATGACAAACCTTATATTCTAAATTGGTTTTTAGTCATGCATCATGCATACTAAGCTAGTATGGCTCAAGGCAGAAGAGTGGTACACCAACTGGAGGTCAAGTAGGTCAGAAGAATTGTTTTGGTTTGACACTAAAGTGAAAATCGTGTCATTCATTAAAACTTCCTGGTGAAAAAAAAAGAAAAAAAAAGTGGTTAAATTTTCAACACAACCAGCAAGTCTAATAATAGCTGTTAAGTAAGGTTATAAAAAATCCCAAATCTTTGACACACACAGTTAAAAAGGTTGTTTTATGATCTTAATACTTAACACCAAGAGAAAAGACACAAAAAAAAAGAAAAAAAAAGTCTTAACACACATCCCTTATTCATTTTATTTGAAACATGTTTAAACAAATAATTGCTACAATACAAATACCAGCAATTAACATACGTAAAATTATAGAATTTAATGTCTATCGATGAAGTGCTCGATATAAATCTAGAGTGATAATTATTAAATTAGAAGTAATGATGTCCAATTGTTGCAATTTTTTTATTACTCAAATATAATCATCAGTTTTATAAATAGATTCATATGCATTTATATAAGTTTATTTTTGGGGTTCTGCAAGTGAATATTGATTTTGCATTAACAATATTTTAGAATAACCCTCCCCCAATATGTATACTATTATTTAATCATATATATATATATATAACCCATTGGTAATACAATGCAATTATCAGGTGGAAAGAATTATACTGACAGTCCAGACCCAATGGGTTTGCAAAGAATGTGGCTGTGTGTTTATCACAAGCTTATGAATTAGCTATCATCTAATGGATAACATAAGAACAAGAGGAAATATCCCTTCATATAAGTAGTGGAATGTGAACAACATATCCCTGTAGATTAAATAATGGGTTTATTTTGAAATTTCCTGTAGTTTTCCTGGATTGACAAGCACCAGATGAAGGTCAGAGGACACACCTGAAGTGTTGAGATAGCAACAACAATGATGCGGACAATAGTCCACATGTAAATAATGATAACTCATCCCAGAAATTAGGAAGCTGGAGATAATTTGCCGCACACTGTAGAGACTGTCACCATGTTATATTTTTAATTTCGCACATGCACATTGTCCGATTGTAATTTTGTCAATTGCACAGTGTAGTAGGGTCCCCATCTGTGAGAAAAAGACCACCATGACTTAATTCCCTCTGCCAGACATTTGGAACCTGTATGCTGTATTGCTTGGCATTTGTGCTGGAAGCTCCAATACAAACATTTCAGAGTGATTTGCGTGTCAATCTGAGAACAGTGCAGAGGACTCAGAAAGAGTTGGAGGAGTCTAATGGTGATTACAAAACAGTCAATTGATGATACCCACTGACGAGGGGATAGAATGATTGCTGGAAGGTCTGTCTACAAAACTCTGAAGACATGCATGCATACGTGTGCGTTATAAGATCACTAGGAAGGTGCAATTTTGTTTTGCCACTGCTGGTATTTTATCATGTAATGATATTGAATGGAAAATAAATGGGAGCATTTGTGTTCTATACCCACAGAGCCCACTGCAACTATGAGTGAATGTTAGTTTCTTGGAGAAAGTGCATTATCTGGCGTAATCAACAGTCTGAATAAAGGTCAGTATGCTTAAATCTTCGGTCACGCTGACTCATGACTTTGTGCTAGTACAACCGTTGTTGGCTCCCAATCAATCCCCCCTACCCAATTTCACTCACAATGATTGGGTCAACACATGGTACGACTTTCAGGCACCTTCCAAAGGTGCAACATGTTGGAATTGCCTCCCCAGGCCAATAACATCAAGAAATCACCTTCCTGACAAATTGACCGTGGCAGGATTCAAACCAGAGTTTCATGGTCGGAAAGCAAATGTGCTAACACCACATGCATGCACATGTTTAAAAAAAAAAAATAGTTACATGTCTAAAGTCCTAAATCATACCTACAGAAAATATTTTCTATGTGCCACATGTCTCACCACAATTTCCTGTTCTTTGTAGCTCTTAACATATCTTTTTGCCATCTCCCCAAAACGCAGCTTTGCTATCCATTCACTCAATCTCATTAAGTAGGTTATGCAGGATTTCCTCTGTTACCTCCAATGCAACTTGTGAAAATCAAATTTTCCAAGTCCTCTCTCCTATTTATGTGCCCCAGAAATTTCATCTTTCTTCCTATTATGTTTCATTTTGTTGCCATTGCCTCTAGAACTTTGTCGTTGCCCCCATGTTCAGTCCATGGGATTCTCAGCATCCTTTTGTAGAATCACATTTCTGCTGCTTCAAGTCTCTTCTTCCTTTGTGAGGAGATTGCCCAGCATATAGAAGGACTGATATTACATGTGCCTTTAGATTCCTGTGTCACACCTGCTTGATTTTAGTATCTCCAATTTGTAATTTGAATGTGGGGCTGTTCCTTTTGTTAATCATGCATTCTGTCACAATTGGAAAATTATTTGTTACGTTTTGACACAAATTGACTAGCATTAAAACATTCAATTCAGCATTGATTAGGGGCTATCAGAGTTTCTCAAAAAGAGGCAGAAGGCTATAGTTGGAAAGGTTGGACATTTCAGAGTTGTTTGTTTCGTTTTATAGTATATCAACACCTCAATGGGTTATTTAATGCTGACAAGATTTTTATTGCTGGTAATAATTTTTTTTTTCAAAAACATATTGTTGATAATTTTTCAAAAAATGTATTGCTGGTATTAAAATCTATTTTTATATTTTCATGGTGTTCTGAACCCTTTTGTGGGGGTTGACTATTTGCCCATAGCCGAGACCCTGACAGGTGTTACCACCCCAGGTCAGGGTGGGCCTAGGAATACCAGCAATTAAGTGGTGGTTTCATGATCCACCTGATCAAAAACCTTACCGTCGGATGTAGTTTATCGTCTTACCCAGGACAGCCAGAGTTCCTAAAATCTGGAACAACAGATGAGAATTATTTCCAGCAGGCAGGAAAGCAGGAGACAGCAATGCATTTAGCAGTCAGTTTGGGAGCACAATTAAGATTTAATTTTTCTTGTTCTATAGATTGGAGATGATTTATATATTTATGAATAAAAAATTGGTTTCCAGTTATTTGTGAAATGGTAAATAAATATTGCATTGTAGTTGGTTCACATATATTTATAATCTTGTAAATATAAAATTAACCATAAACTAATAACAATGAAAGAATTATTTTTTCTACCAGCACTGAACAGTTTTAAAACAAAGATTGACAAGGAAGCTAGGCTGTGGAGCCAAAACACAAAACCGTTGACACCAACACCCCTTTATGTAATTAAGTGATTACAGCCTACAGATTTTATAAAGCCTATGCATAATACACTCCTAACTTGAGTAGGCCTATATCATTACAACTGATTTATAAGAAAGAATAAAGATATTGTGGCTTTTATATCATACCTATTCATTCTTCAATATTCTGTAACAGAATTAGACAAAATCTTTGAAAGGATATAGAAGAAATAATAAAGATAAAAATAAAAATGCTACAATAAATATATATTTTACTTGCAAATATATAAGTACAGAACATAAATAAAACTACTTTATAACTGAAGTTGAAATATAATCTTTTACAGGATGCAAAAGACATAAAAATTATATAAATGTAAGATTTTTTTTACAAATATAGTTTTGAAAATACAAAGACTTTAAAAAAGAAGCCGAGATAAACTTTTTTAAAAGAAATAGTAAATAGTATAATTTTATCGACTCCTGTGACCCCTTAATTGCTTCTGACTCAGACTGATGCCCTGCAAGGACAAAAACAGCAGTTTCAAGAGAAAAACTATCCATTTGACAAAGTCTTTTTCTGGATACAAAGGTTAAACATTTCTGCCAAACATGATTAGCATTGGTTCCAAAACATTTTGCCAGCACTGTGCGTATAAAATGGTATTTTTTTTTTTTTTAATTTAAAATAATGGTACATATTTCTGTGGACTTATCTCCTCATTAGATAAGATCAGCTGTTGACAGGATATATAAAAAAAGATCAGGTAACCTCACTTTCAAAAAGAACTTAGTCTCAGAGTGAGAAAAAAAAAAAAATTAGCAATAAAACCGGATCTTCTCTCCAGTTGCCAAACCTTCTCCTATAAGAAGTTTGGACCTTACAATATCAGGGGTGCAGAGTAGATGCTGTTAGAATTAGATTAACAAGACCAAGATGAAATGGTAGCTTTTTTCTTTTTCTCTTTTTTCTATCAATTTCGTTTTTCAAATGTCCAAAAGACTGAAGCCTTAATCATCAATTTAGTAATTACTTTGAGTATTATGGGTGTAATTTACATTTTCACTGAAGACTTTCTGGTAATAAAAGCAAATAGGGAAATACATTTCATAATGTAGGATGAAAGCTTTTTGTACGGCACAAGGGTACCATAAAAACGCATACATGACAGCCATTTACATATTTATTATGTATCTGTACATGTCCGGACAACGACCACAGACACAATTTTCTACTTGGTAGAAAAGCAAAGGAACTTTAGTCACCCATTTAATATAAGAAGTCAAAAACAAAGCTCACACACACACACACACATACACATTACAGTCTGTCTGAAGTTATTATGCAAATCACAAACTTGAATTTGTCAAAATTTAAATGATTTAGATGTCAAAAAGTTGGAGTTAAATTCCTAGGTAGTTTCCACATGCTTCAAAGTTATTAGATTTATTATGAAAACTGCAGTCTGAAGTTATGTAGACTAAACTAATGCAACATGATGATATAGGCTGGAATTTTCAAGCAAACCATTATTGAACTATTCAAAGTCAATGAAGTGGTTTAACTTAACAGTGCAAGTTTAGGGATGAGATTTTGTTTGAATGGTACAAGTCCTAATCTTGCAGTTTTCAAAGCGAAGTGTTTTTATGCACAACAATGCCCCTTCTCGTGTAGCTAAGATTACCCGTGAATTTTTTTGAGCATAAAAGATTTACAAGAAAGAAGATAATGGAATGACCACCATTAAGTCCTGATCTGAATCTGATCGGAAATCTATGGTCAATTGGGAAGATAAAATTACATGAACCTGGCAAACAATATAACAGCAAAGCAGACGTAGGGGAAGCAATTAAATAATGTTATAATTTAAACCTGTTGAAGTAAAATATTTAACAATAAATAGATAATAGATTGCTGGCTTTTATTGAGAAGAAGGGTCATTATATTAAGATGTAAATGCTTCTACTTATAAGTTTGATATTTGTTCTATTATTAGGTGTCGATCAGTTGTCGAGGATTTTATTACCTTTTTATTGACATAAAAGTGATTTTCTGGTTTTGCATAATAAGTTCAGACTGTAGTTTTTATCATAAATCCAGTAAATTTAATAAAACATGTTAAAACCTAAAAAATTAGGTCTAGCTTTGTTTTGGTGTCGAAATTGCTTAAAAGTTGACAAAAATTGTTCAAAGCAAATTCAGGTTATGGAAGCACAGTGGAGTAATGAATAGCGGCTCAGACTGCGGAACCAAAGAGCAGAGTTTGAATTCCAGTAGACTCCATTACATCCACTTATGTGGTAATACCCTTGGGAAAGGTATAAATCCTCCTCTTATCCCCCCCTAGCTATGGGTAAATAGCAGAGCAGACTAGGTTCTATAGCAACTGGTCGACTGCAGACAGAAACGGCAACCTAATGTAGGAAAAAATCTGCTTCGTCAGTTATGTGTCAAAAGATACACGATTGCCTAAGCGTGTTTCATGCATGGCACGTAGATGATGTGATTGGCATAACTTCAGATGAACTCTGTGTGTGTGTGTGTAAAAAATAAATGATCATAGACATATATACACAACAAAATGAAATATTTAACTTATCTACCGTTAATCCCACTTTTGAATATGCATTTTCCACTTGCCAGGGGCCTTGATAGTAAAATTCAATCTTATTAATCAAGTCCCTTGATGTGAGAATGCCATATCTGCAGAACTGAAGAGGGACAGATAAGTTGAACATGTAATTTTATATTTGTTGCTATTAATGCTCTGTAAAAAAAAAAAAAGAAAAAAAAAAACGGGGACTATAAATATATTAGATGACCCCCACCCACCAGATTAAATCCCAATCCTTATTACTAGCATGCATGTTATAAATGGATCGATAACTTTTGTTGCCAAACATATCAGTTAATTTTGTCTTAAAATTTTCCCTGTATAAGCTTCACTGACTAAATTGAGTTAAGAATTATTTACTGTGTAAAATGAATGCTTTTGTCATTAGATCACAGGCAGTTTTGCTCCTTTTATCACTAATAGTCTTGGGAAAGGCATAAATCCATCCATCTCTTCTACTGTAATGATTATTTACATCCTGAAGAGACAATACAGTGTGTGTGTGTGTGTGTGTGTGTGTCATAAAACACAATGTGTAACATTTTTCTACAATTGAAGATTTTTACCAAACTGGGTCTAGTGCTTCTGCTATGTAGTTAGAGATTCTTTGTAAAATCTGCAATGATATCAGTTCTGACATCTCAACTTCAGTTACTTTCCCACTGCCATAATGTAGTTGTGCCTTTTCTATAAACATTTCCATGGTAATTGTTCTGCTCAGCTTTCCTCTTTGGCTCCTTGGATTTATGAATTTAAGTGCAGTACTAGATTGGCAGCTAGGTCTCATCATTCTACTGGTGAAATTGTTAGATGTAACCATAAATTCTATGCTAAATGTTTCTTCTCTCACATTTCTCACTTGTTGAATTCTTTTCTGGCCTCTTGCTTTTAAGTCAACTTATATTTATTCAAAAATTTTGATGAAATGTTTTTTTTTCTTTTTTTTTTTAGGATTCCTGTTCTTTTATTTTTCTCTCTTCCTAATGTTTTTTTTCCTCATTCTTTCTCAGTAATTCCTTGCTTACTAGCGGTTTCATTACAAAGGTGAATTGCACATCTAAGTAGTGAACTTCTGAGTATTGCCCCACCTTGTGTGCCAGGGTGCCTGCTCCTCTTTTTACAAACTGGTGGTCAATAACAACCTTGCTTATTAAAATCCTTTGCACCCCTTTTTTTTGCTACTAACTCTTTTGGTAGAAATTAAAGGTTATTTTAGTTCAGGAATCCAGTAAATTAAGAACAGCAACAAAAATGCAAACCAAAATTTGATATTTCATACAAACAATGCAATTGCAAAATTAAATAATGTAGTTAATGGAAAACATGGATAAACTAGTATTAGACATTAATAAATTACATTCTGTGAGTAATGCTCAGATTAATTTCTTGACCACTCCTATCCTTTCAGGTTCTATGCACAACATACAGAGTAACAAAATATTGCACTAAAACTCCTCATCAAGAGTGGGCTATGACAAATTTTTCTGTGAGGAGAAAAAATATGCAAAATATGAACATTTTGGGGTCAAGTTTTGTAGTAGAACAGAAATATTAAATGATTAAAAGATATTTTACTTTATTCAAATAATTAATTATTTAAACAAAAATAAAGATCGTAAGTAGGAATTTAATTTCAAGCCATTTGACCAATGAAAACAATTCATCCCCACAAAAACATCAGCAGTAACTTCAAATGAATTGGCTGCCTTTCTGATTATCAACTGTTTGTCATATTTTTATTAATTTTTTTTTTTTTAGAAGCACAGCAATGGTTACATTTCATATTCAAAGTTCAGTACTTCATCATGCTTTAAGACAGGTGCCCATAAAGTTTGTGTGCACTTTAAAAAAATTTATAACTTTATTTGTATTTGTGATGGAAATAATTTGTAAAAAGGATTAGAAAGAAGTAAATCTATATTTTTTAAGGTTTTATTGAAATTTTATTTAAGTTTCCACATGTCCTCCACCATTAGCAATACAAAGGGTAATATGATTTCGCCATTTACGGAAAAAATTTGCCAACTGATTTACGGTAATACCTGAAATCACATTAGTTATTTTAACTATACTTAAAACTAGGCACAGTAAACTTTATAAAATTTTTTACAGATTAATTCTATCACAAATTCAAATAAAGTTATAAGTTTTTTTAAAAATGCATACAAACTTTATGGACACCCTGTATATATATATATATATATATATATATATATATAGTGGTCAATATTAAAAACATCAAACATAGACCAGTAATTATATTAAATAAAAGATTTGACTTTTTTGTTGTTTACCCCAGGCTTCAAAGTTCCTTGGTAATGTCCATTCTTAATCAAAATGGATATCTAAAGTTAAGTAATGTTTATTAGATTTTATATATTATATATATATTATATATATATATAATATATATATATATATATATATGAAAAAGGTAGCTCCACAAAAATAAAAATTGTCTACTTTTATATTTACATATGCTCTATCCCTGATTTAAGATGGTTAAAGTGTTCAATATCAGGGATAAACAATCTGAAATCAAACAAGACAGACTTTGCAGGGGGAGAGGTGATAGAACATGAATTTAGATGTCCAGTTAGTTTTGGGGGTAACACAATTTTAAAAAAATCCTGTTATATATTTATTTAAAATGTAAAAGAAAGAAATCTTAAAAAAAAAAAAAAAAAAAAAAAAATGCAAGGTAGGTAATTGTAAATTCATATTTTGATAAAGATATTAAAAAACCTTTTTGATTGAGCAGTTGGTACACATAAGCATTCTTTATATAGAAAATTAATGCATAGAACAGGGAACATAATGAAAGTTCATTTGAAGAACATCTCCAAATAAAATTATTCGTTGATTTAATCTAAATGTTAAAATTAATTCATTTTTAGAAATTATAGTAAAATGAAACTAATTTGTTTTTGTAAATATTCATTTTTAAAACTAATATTTTATCTTTAATTCATCCCCTAAATATTTTAATGGTGTTTTTTTAGTATGCTACTAACAATAAGTTAAAAAAATACAAGGCTTTGCAACAGGTTGATGTCAGTCAATTAAGAATACTAGCAAGTATACATAAATTTATTCCTAGAGAATTCCTTTGCTCATAGAGAAATAGAGATGAAGTGACACTCACCAACCACATGGCAGCTTAAGTCAAAGCACTGATTGACATTTTGTAAACTGTTAGTAATTACATTTTATTTATTTATTTTTTTTTTAAGTGCAGGAACTTCAGATATTTCAATTTTTAACAAACATGTCAAATGAGACTGAAAATATAACATGACCTAAAGTTGCAGTTTTAGGGTTTATCAGTGTTTTTGCAAATTTATTAGTGTACCCAATTGTTATAAAGCTTTAATAGTGAGATGCAAAAATTAAAAAGTTTTGGAACAATGTATTCACTTTTATTTGCATAGATTAAGATGACTAAGGAAAGTAATCCCTCATAATATTTCTAACCTAAATTGATTTACCTCCCTTCCCACTAAAAATGAGACAGGGAATATATAAATACACATTATTATATGGTTTGCTTGTGGATTGTGACCATTTGTTCCTAGAACTTTTGTTTGATGCAAACAGTTACTGGATGATGGACCAGTGATACATCTCTTTGCCAGGCGAGGGATCAATTCCATGGAGTTTGCCCTCCTTTACACTTTTGTTTATAGTTTTGCTAAGAATTGCTGGATAAAAGTCAGGTGGCACATGTTTCATATGTTACTTAATGAGAATGAAGTTAATCCCAATAGACTTTACCACCTTCAGGCTGTTATCTCTGGTAATATTGTAAATAATCATGAATATTCTTGAGATTGATAGTGCAGTGGTTTCCTGTTGCCTTCTTCACAGTGACTTTGTATTGGACTTCTTGGTTTGTATTGATTAAAATAAGTAAATGTCGACTTCATCTAGCCTCCCATCTCCATAATAGAGCTATTAGGTTGGTGCAAAAATAACGTTGTTTTTTGACGTTCAACTTCATGTGAGAAAACGACATTATTTTTGCACCAACCTAATATTTACAAAAGATCCTAATTTAGTGGCTGGAAATTTCTCAAGAAAATTTCTGTGTGTCTTAGGGCACTCAGCATTACTAAGGTCACAAAACTAATAGTAGATAGGTTTGCCTATGGCACAGTTCACATCCCTACAGTCTTTTGTACAGGAGTAGAGGTTCATCTCTAGTTTCCTGTTTAGGATTTGGTTTCTAGTTCCTTTTAAAACAGGAGTAGCTAAACTTGCTTAATGTTAAGAGCCACATATGATAAAGTTCAGATGTTTGAGAGCCACAAGACATGAACAAAATTTACGCACAAGTTTAATGAGTAACAAAAAAATAAAAAAACAAAACACGTATGTTTTAATCCAATGAGGTCTCAATTTATACCCGGTAAATAATTATAAAGCTTGAAATTTTTCTTATTTACCTTTTATCTTGACTATGATGAAAAAAGCTCAGGCAACAGATTTCCAAGAACCGCATATTAAAAGGTCAAAAGAGCCACGGTTTGTCTGCCCCTTTTTAAAATCTACTTCATTTCTATACCTCTACTCCACTAGAATCCGAACATCTTCACTTGAAATCTGAAATTTTATTCACTAATTAAATCTTGACCTCTTCAAGTTTAGAATTAGATTCTATCTTTCCTGTTATTTTGACATTTCTTATGCCGATACAATTCCACACAGTAACCCTCTACCTCGAGTGGCTCTTGGGCCTTGTATTTAGTGAATATCAGTTTTTTGTTTATACTCACTTTACATAGCCTCTGATGTTAATAACTGACCACAGTCAAAATTAGTATATACAATAATTACTTTAAAATCATTTTTTTTTCAGCACCACCTTTACCAATAATTGCATATACCTATTAGATAGACTACATATAACTTATGCCAACACGTTAACACTGTATAATGCTTAGCAAACTTATCCTGCTAGATAAATAATGACAGAGTAAAGAGTTCAATCCTCACCGTGTGTTCCATACTTGCGACCTTGTAAAATCATGCCTATTAGACATGAACCTCCTTGTCATAAGATTTCTTTCTCTTACTGGTTTACTGATTAGGATTCATTTCATGATTTTCTTTGCAACATCCTTTGGAGTGAAATTTTTAACCTTCCTATTGAGAATGGGGTCACTGAGTCTTGGCTGGTAAGCGCCAGACTTGCGGCTGGTAAGCGCCAGACTTGCGGCTGGTAAGCGCCAGACTTGCGGCTGGTAAGCGCCAGACTTGCGGCTGGTAAGCGCCAGACTTGCGGCTGGTAAGCGCCAGACTTGCGGCTGGTAAGCGCCAGACTTGCGGCTGGTAAGCGCCAGACTTGCGGCTGGTAAGCGCCAGACTTGCGGCTGGTAAGCGCCAGACTTGCGGCTGGTAAGCGCCAGACTTGCGGCTGGTAAGCGCCAGACTTGCGGCTGGTAAGCGCCAGACTTGCGGCTGGTAAGCGCCAGACTTGCGGCTGGTAAGCGCCAGACTTGCGGCTGGTAAGCGCCAGACTTGCGGCTGGTAAGCGCCAGACTTGCGGCTGGTAAGCGCCAGACTTGCGGCTGGTAAGCGCCAGACTTGCGGCTGGTAAGCGCCAGACTTGCGGCTGGTAAGCGCCAGACTTGCGGCTGGTAAGCGCCAGACTTGCGGCTGGTAAGCGCCAGACTTGCGGCTGGTAAGCGCCAGACTTGCGGCTGGTAAGCGCCAGACTTGCGGCTGGTAAGCGCCAGACTTGCGGCTGGTAAGCGCCAGACTTGCGGCTGGTAAGCGCCAGACTTGCGGCTGGTAAGCGCCAGACTTGCGGCTGGTAAGCGCCAGACTTGCGGCTGGTAAGCGCCAGACTTGCGGCTGGTAAGCGCCAGACTTGCGGCTGGTAAGCGCCAGACTTGCGGCTGGTAAGCGCCAGACTTGCGGCTGGTAAGCGCCAGACTTGCGGCTGGTAAGCGCCAGACTTGCGGCTGGTAAGCGCCAGACTTGCGGCTGGTAAGCGCCAGACTTGCGGCTGGTAAGCGCCAGACTTGCGGCTGGTAAGCGCCAGACTTGCGGCTGGTAAGCGCCAGACTTGCGGCTGGTAAGCGCCAGACTTGCGGCTGGTAAGCGCCAGACTTGCGGCTGGTAAGCGCCAGACTTGCGGCTGGTAAGCGCCAGACTTGCGGCTGGTAAGCGCCAGACTTGCGGCTGGTAAGCGCCAGACTTGCGGCTGGTAAGCGCCAGACTTGCGGCTGGTAAGCGCCAGACTTGCGGCTGGTAAGCGCCAGACTTGCGGCTGGTAAGCGCCAGACTTGCGGCTGGTAAGCGCCAGACTTGCGGCTGGTAAGCGCCAGACTTGCGGCTGGTAAGCGCCAGACTTGCGGCTGGTAAGCGCCAGACTTGCGGCTGGTAAGCGCCAGACTTGCGGCTGGTAAGCGCCAGACTTGCGGCTGGTAAGCGCCAGACTTGCGGCTGGTAAGCGCCAGACTTGCGGCTGGTAAGCGCCAGACTTGCGGCTGGTAAGCGCCAGACTTGCGGCTGGTAAGCGCCAGACTTGCGGCTGGTAAGCGCCAGACTTGCGGCTGGTAAGCGCCAGACTTGCGGCTGGTAAGCGCCAGACTTGCGGCTGGTAAGCGCCAGACTTGCGGCTGGTAAGCGCCAGACTTGCGGCTGGTAAGCGCCAGACTTGCGGCTGGTAAGCGCCAGACTTGCGGCTGGTAAGCGCCAGACTTGCGGCTGGTAAGCGCCAGACTTGCGGCTGGTAAGCGCCAGACTTGCGGCTGGTAAGCGCCAGACTTGCGGCTGGTAAGCGCCAGACTTGCGGCTGGTAAGCGCCAGACTTGCGGCTGGTAAGCGCCAGACTTGCGGCTGGTAAGCGCCAGACTTGCGGCTGGTAAGCGCCAGACTTGCGGCTGGTAAGCGCCAGACTTGCGGCTGGTAAGCGCCAGACTTGCGGCTGGTAAGCGCCAGACTTGCGGCTGGTAAGCGCCAGACTTGCGGCTGGTAAGCGCCAGACTTGCGGCTGGTAAGCGCCAGACTTGCGGCTGGTAAGCGCCAGACTTGCGGCTGGTAAGCGCCAGACTTGCGGCTGGTAAGCGCCAGACTTGCGGCTGGTAAGCGCCAGACTTGCGGCTGGTAAGCGCCAGACTTGCGGCTGGTAAGCGCCAGACTTGCGGCTTTTATGCCTTCTTGGAAATACCAAATGAAACCACAATCATCTCCTTGGTTCTCACCTGTCTTTTCAGACACAAGAATCACCTTTTCTGGTTGTACCAATGTGATAGTTCTGATCACAGACTGTGACTGCACATAATTGTAAACGAGTCCTCAAAGAGGCTAACACATCTAAAAAAATATTGATTCTTGTGACTACTAATGACCCTTTAATAGTACATTAAACAAGAAGTCTTCTATCCCTCATCTCTTCAATGAATTTGAGGTGTTAACATTCTGCTGACAAAGCAGAGTATGTTTTACTTGTAAATTTTCTTCAAATTCTACTCTTGACTCATCTGCAATATCTTTTCCTTACTTTCCACTGCATATAACTCTTGCCATATTTCTGTTATGTCTAAACTGGATCCTTACAAAGCATGTGGACTTGATGGTATCCCTGGAATAGTCCTTAAGAAATGTACTCCTGTTTCTCTCTAAACTCTACAATATTTATTGCTTTGCTACTTCTTGGAAATCCTCTTCTGTAATTCCAGTCTTTAAGAACTTTGGTGAACTGTCCGATCCTTGTTATTATCAGCCGTCTATCTCTCTTTGTCAAAGTACTAAAAACTAATCAACTCTGAATTAGTTAAGCAGATCACCTTGTAGGAGCTTCTTCCAGACAAGCAATATGTCCTTCATATCTTTATGTCAACTACTGAGGTGTTAATAGTTATTGCTGGAAGAGTCTGTCAAGCTTTAGATAAGAATGGCAAAGCTCAGGCTGTTGCTTTAAATATTTCAAAGAGGCACTCAGCTTGCTGGTTTTCTTCATAAATTGAAAGGTTAGGGCATTTCTGGGTGAATTTCTGATTTTATTCAATCTTTATCAAATTGCAAAATGAAAGTAGTTTGAAATGGCTACTCTTCTAGATCTTTTAATGCACAAGTTCCTCAGAATTCTATCTATGTTGTTCCTAATTTTTATCAATGAATGTCATCAGTTCTCAACTCTGTATCTATGCTAATGGCAACTATTTACTCATTTTAATTGTAAGCCTGATCAGTTTGATCGGGTCAAATTGACCACTGATCTTCAAAATGAAAAGGCACTTAAAAACCTTTTTTGCCTTTGCTCAGCATAGCTGATGCTAACATACAGGAGAGTGACACATTGCATCTTCTAAGGCAGGTTAACATTTTCCACCAACAAAGTGAAATGATATTAAATCAACAGCTAAGTCTGCTGCCAGGAAAGTTGGTTCACTGTGTTGTTCTAGTGAATTTTTCTTGCTGGAATCTATTTTAAACATTTGTCTAAGCATTGAAATTCTTTTAAGACAATAATGTCCATAATATATTTTATACATAAAAGCAATTGAAAATTTTTTGAATTTAATGTCTTAGTAAAATAAATGATGCAATAAAACTATCTAGAGTAGATTTTCTGTAACTGGGGGTCTGGTTTAACCAAAAATATTTAGGATTTAAATTCTTTCCCAGAGCCATAATGTAGCCTCCCTGGGCTTTTTCTATAAATATTTTCATGGTAATTATTCTGATAGGCTTTCCTCTTTGGTACCTAGACTTTACAAAATTAAGCACTATACTAGATTGGCAGATAGGTCTCATCCTCTATTACAGATGAAATGGTTAGATGTAACCATAAGTTCTATGCTAACAGTTTCTCACATTTCTTGCTTATGGAACTCTTCTGGCCTCTCGCTTCCCAGCCAACATTGATCTTTAAAAATTTAAATGCAATGTCATTTGTCATAATGACTGTTCTTTTATTGTCGTCTCAATGTTTTTCTCTTCCCCACTCTTTCACACCTAGTTACCACTTTCTCTGTAGTGGCTTTAGTGCCTTGTTTAATGTGAAATGTTAAAAAAAAAAAAAAAAAAAAAAAAAAAAAGAAGAAACCACACACACACTGTAACAACTTGTGGGGCAGAAGTAACATTAAGACCTTCAATAAGTCCAACACTTGAGATTAAATGTTCTTAAAAGAAACAAAACAAACAAAGAAACAAAACAAAACAAAGAAACAAAACAAAGAAACAAAACAAAGAAACAAAACAAAGAAACAAAACAAAGAAACAAAACAAAGAAACAAAACAAAGAAACAAAACAAAGAAACAAAACAAAACAAAGAAACAAAACAAAACAAAGAAACAAAACAAACAAAGAAACAAAGAGGCTCAACATTGTCTTTTAACTACCTTCACTCCTCAGCAATATTTATTGTTTTAAAAGCAATGATTAGAATTGTAATACAACCTAAACATGAAAGCGATTTTATTTACATTATTCGGACAATTGTCCTCATCTTTGTAGCCATTTTATTACGTTGCAGCTGTTATACACGCCGGCCTTCTTCAGGTGGTTGGAATGTTGAACTGAACCCTTTATTTCACTAACTGGGGTAGACTGTTCTAGTTCCACGTGCCATGTTTAATGGATGTCAGTTATCTCCTGTTAATTCCCCTCTGAAAGTTCTCCACTGCCTTAATCGGGTATTGAACTCACACTCTTTGGTTCCTGTCACTGGATCTAACATTTTTATCCACTGTGCCAGGTGTTCTCAAGGACACATGGCACAGTCTACCCCAGTGAGCAAAATAAAGGGTTCAGTTCAACATTCCAACCACCTGAAGAAGGCCGGAGCGTACAACAGCCGAAACGTAATAAATATGGCGACAAAGATGAGGACAATAGTCCAAATAATGTACATGTACCTCATCTCAGAAACGGATACTGAAAGTATTTTATACATTTTCTTGGTGCTTGAGAATTTACAAAAATATTAAGCACTATTAGATTGTTTACTTACAAAAATAATTTTATATTTGTAACATTCTAAAGACTAATACAGTACAATGTTTATCATTTAGCAATTTCTAAATGAAAATTTTTATTCATAAATTTATAAACATTTACTACATTATTAAAATATGTGAACCAACTATAAGGAAATCCTTTTTACCATTTTATAAAGTTTGAATCGATTAGCAATTATCTGATGTTTTGCCAACCATTCCGATAAACAATATAATAAAGTTTTATATTTTTATTAATTCTCAAGAACAAAGAAAATGTAGAACTTCACTTTCGTACATTTAGGGTTTATTAAAATTCTAATCTTTGCCTATTAAAACAAACATTGCTGAGGCATGTAGTTAGTTAAAAATAGCACTGTCCAAGGAAGTGGGGTTACATTTCTTTTTTTTTTTTGCATGCGGGAAAGTTGAAGATTACCATCATTTCTTTCATAAGAACTAAGGGAAGTAATTTAAGATTTGGATTTCTCAGAGTAAATAATTCAAAGTACACCTATTTCTTGGTTTCAAATATAAAAAGTTTTTTCTTGTTAGTATCAGGCATTGCCAATCTAGCATTTTGTTTATAGCTTCAGGCTTTATTAACAAACAAACAAACAAACAAACCTTTTCAAAGTGATTCAATAAGAGGCTTAAATAGCAAGACCAAATTACTTTTCAGAATTAAGTTTAGACAATGTTTTAGATTTCCTGTCCAAACAAGCTTCCCAGATAATAAATTAGTACTTATTTGTTTGAATTTATTAGTATAACCCTAAAACCAGTAACTAAAAGGGTTTAAGAATACAATGTCTTAATGTTTTTTTACATGATGCCTTTAATCCCAGCATTTTTCTACTTTTTATCACATTCAATATGGCTTAGATACAAATAAAAGGATTTAGTTTGTAATATAAGTAAAGTTTTAGTCTACCAATTAACAGGTAATCATTTCCAATCAAATACTGCTTCATAATCAGAGAAACTAAAAAGTATTTTATAGTAAGTAGGTACCTTCAAAGATTCGCTAAAAAATGAATATACCCTGATGAAAAAAATGCCACCAAACATAAAAACAAAGTTTTATCAACAAAGCCTTTAAGTAAGAGGAAAGACCAAAAGATTTTTTGTTTATTAATTTTTTTTTTTTTTTTAACCTTTTTAGAACCTTTGAAGTTTTAATTTAAAATTGTTTGTTTGTTTTTCATGCATGATCATAAATTATTACAGGAAGTTTTAGTGTCTTTTTGTGGTGCAAGACACAGATTTGGAAATCCTTCCAAAAATTGTCAGATTTTAATGAAACTGTCAGGACTTATTCACAAATTAAATTATTTTTGAATTTTTTTTTTTTTATATCTATTAACCTCCTCCCACTTATTTAATTTTTATCACATTTCAATAATTTTTTTTGTAGGGTTTAATGTTTATATTAGTTACAAGTACTCAAAGAATTTAGATCATGAAATATTTTTGTTCAAGCAGAACTCCCCAGTTACAAAAATTACACATGCACATATATACATACATACATATCAATTATGTGGTGCGTGTTCAATTTATATTATGCGAATCATTCATACGAAAATATGAATGATTCGCATAACATAAAATAAAAAAAAGTAAAATGTATATAAAAAATAGACATTAAATTAGAAAAACTTTTAATTGCTTTTATGTATAAAATATATTATTGACATCATGGTCTTAAGAAAATTTTTATTTAATGAATGAATAAAGAATTTTTATAAGCATTTTCATTTTAAAATTTTAATTTAGTCAGTCTGTTAAGTGCCACATGTGATACATGCCTGGGTGATCATGTCTCTTTCGATACATGACTGACAAGGCAGAGTTTTTCCACAGTAGGTTGGCATTTCTTTCTGCGGTTGACTAGTTACCAATCACGGTTAAAAGAACCCAGTCTGTCCCGCGATTCAACCCATAGATGGGGGTAGAAAGGATGGTGTCATACCTTTTCCAAGAGTATTTATGCCTAAGTGAATCTAACAAACTTTACTGGAATTTGAACTTGGCTCTCAGGGTATAATTTATAAACATTTATAATTCAATATTAGTGGTCAAGTAATATTAAATTAAGACAGTATTTACTAATCATAAATGGGAAAAACTCACTCCTACCCCAATATTCTAAAAAGTAAAATTTATTTTATGTGCATATAACAAAAAAAAAAAAAAGTTGATTTTTGTAAGTATGGATATCCTAACATGATATTATCAGAAAATAAGAGCAGTAAGTAGTAAAGTTATAATTTATTGGTAATTTTATGACATTTTACCAACAAGCATTTTTGTAAGTTAGGCTATAAAGCCATGGTACCTAAAATTCAATAATATTAGATTGCTTAGAATATTTTCCTAAATTTTGCATTATTGGTAGTAAGAAAAAAAAAAAAAAAAAAAATATATATATATATATATATATAAAGACTTAATATTAATTTAAGATACACCAGTAGAAAAAAAAAAATCCCAAACATAAGCTTAACAAGAAATGTGCCAACACCTCAAAAACATTCACCTTCATGTAAAAAAATGAAAAGTAATATTTGTTTTTAAATCAGATTAACTTTAAAATAAATCAGCAAATCTTTATCAAATAAAATTTCAGAAAAGCATTTTATTTTTTAAAGACTTTAAATGACGAGAATTATATTGTGTTGACAGATTTATCAGTATGGACAATTTTAGTGTTTTTACTAACACAGAACAAACAAAACTCATTCCAATCAATTAAAAAAATTCAGTTGGAAATACAGTAAAGTGCTTCATTTATTACAATTATTAAATTCAGGTTGAAATTAAAACTAAAATAAAAGCTTTAAGTAAAATTTTTCATTTTCAAAATACATTTTAAATCTTAGATTTTTTTTCTTTTTGTTGATTTTTTTCTTTCGAGGTACCTATGTGAAAGAAATTAATAAAAAAAACTTCATTGTATATGAAAAGCAAAGTATGATGACATTTCATTGTCACTTGAGGGAAACAATCTCTTAACAAGTGCAGAGTTAAAAGAAGACCTATCGAAACCGGCAATAAAATTCAGTCCTAATCAGGTTTTTCCTCACCTTGAGAGATGAAGACATTAGGATTCTGGATTCTCAACACTGAATCCTAGCCTAAGAAATATTGATCTAATCCTTTCATAAATCAATATAATTCTTCAAAGATAATTTATCATGGTTAAGTTCTGATAACACCAGGAGACTCTATTCTTTTATGAATAAAGTTATTTTAGTTTGAATTATTGGGGAGAAATTAACATTTTATGATGTTAATTAGAAAATAATTAAAATAAGTTGGCTGCATATCTGATTATTGTTATATGCAGCCATGTTTACCTAAGCATGTTAATGTATCTACAACATAAGTTATCTTACTACTTACAAACCTTTAATGATTACACGAGTTGTGCATTTTTTTTTGTAATATACATGGTTCTGCAGCTTTACAGTTATAAGCTAATTTTTTTTTTACCTGATTTCATTCCTTAGTCTCCAAATGTAGAGATAATATACTAGCAAGTACTCTATGCTATATAAATACTAGTAGTTGTTTACTAGCCACTAAATAACATTGCACAAAGTAACCCTGCTACACTTCAGTCTTATTAGATTCTTAAAGACAAATTTACGGAAACTGCATATTTAAAATAATTATTTCAAAAGTAAAACTATCGCAGAGAGGTACACAAACTAAATTCATTTTGTTAGCAAAAATAAGTAGTTTGTGTAAGCTAAGCAGTGGCAAATGTTGAATTAAAAAAAGTATAGAAGTCTTTAGGGAGAAGATCAAAATGGTGCCACCTCCAAGAAATGATTCCTTGGGCATGCGTGCCACTTCAAATCATATCAGTGTTTAACTAAAACTTAAGCGAAAAATAAAGAGACATTTTATGAGGTGTGTGTGTGGGGGTGGGTGATATTTGAGAAAGTTTTAAGTCTCCTCAACTTTTTAGAGATGAAATAACTTTAGATTTGTATCTGTAGCTAGAAATACTAAGATTAAATAAATTCCAAAAAGTCATTGAGGAAAAGCTTGTCATTTTTTAAAAATGTCATTGGGGAGTCTAGTGAAAGTCATAACCAAGTAAAATATAAAACAATTACAAGACAGGTGCTAAAAAAAAAAAAAAAAAAGAAGTTAGACCCAACCTTTTTCCAAAGAAAAGTTTTTGCAAGAGATTCTTTATTAGACTGAAGAAGTTTTCTCAGCACACCCTCATAAAAAAAAAATACCAGAGTTGTTCAATACTTGTAAGAATTATATACTGCTTCGATCTGTCCGTTAAATAAATTTAAAATAAATTCTTAATATTCAAAGTTACAGCTGAACAAATTTATACCGACAAGAAAAAAAAAAAAAAAAAAGACAAACTTGTTTCTCAGTCTCTACTCTAAATAATAAACACTTAGTTTTTAATCCTAGTTCCAGGCGCTTGAAACTTTAAGAAAAATAAATAAATAAAAGAATCAAAATAAAAGCAGATAATTTAAGTAAGATGTTGAACATTTGTTACAAAATTTATCACGCATTTAATACAGTTCCTGATCATTCCTTGCAACTTCAGTAATTGCCATTTTTAAAACCATGTAGATTTTATGAAGTTTTACCAATAAATCTAAATTTGCACAAAACAAAACTGTTTTTTATATTTATTTTTCTTTGAATCTTACAAAGAAAAATAAATTGGACATTGCAAATACACAAAAACTGGTGTCAATGAGAAGTTCAGATATTTGCAGTTGCTATATTGGAAATGGCATCCTTGGTAGTAGAAAGTTTAAAAGATGCGAATAGAGTTGTTTTTTTTTTTTATATTCAATGATCACAAAAATGGCACAATGAAAAATGATACATATTATGGGTTGAAAATAAATTAATTAAAAAAAAAAAATCCTTTTTAAGATGTGGGTGTTGGTAGGAAAGTAGAGACCATTCCTGTTCAATTGGTAAATTTGGAGCATACACTTTTTTTTTTAACGCAGAGAAAGATTTTGGTAAGAAGTGAGGGGAATGGTATTTATTTACACTACTGTACCAGACCTATACCAAGTCATCTTTTCTTCTGACAAGATCTGAGGAGTTTATCCGCATCCTTTCGCATTCTACCCCACCTTCAAACCACTAGATTCCAAATAAATATTCCGGTAAAATGTAAACACGTGTAAAAATAAATAAATCTTCGAGACGAAGAAATGAATTGTCAAAGTAAAAGAGAAAGACGGACTGAGAAACACAAACAAAAAGTGGTTACTTTTAAAAAATTAAGTTTTAAATGTAAGTTTAACATAAAGGATTTAAAATAAAAGTGTGTACAAAGCCAATTACAGGTAACTGTTTGTTTAAAAAAAAAAAAAAAAAAAGTTTGTAGAGTTCTATATGAATCTCTACAATAAAACAACATTGTTTCGTTGAGTAGAAAAACTAAAAGTTACATTTTGGAAAAACCGGAGGTGAAAGGAAAAAAAAAAAGTGATGCAACTTTAATATCGGAATTATATATGAAGTGAATTTTAAAAGGTTTCTAAAATAAATTAAGTAAATAAAATAAAATTTGAAAAATTAGTTAGAAATGGAAAGCTTGTTGTTTATGAACAATGAATGAAGTTTGTCTACTGTTTTCAAAAAAGAGAAAACAAACAAGGTTCATTGCTTAAAAAAATTAAAAATAAGATTTAAGGAGATCTATTTCGAAAAAAACTAATAGATTAACTTTTTTGTTTGATTTTATTTTCTGGAATATAGTGTTTTTTTTTTTTTTGTTTTTTTTAAATAAGTATAAATAATAACTAAAAATATAATTTTTACAATTATGACATTTGACTAAGTCTTGATTAAACTTTTTCCAACGAAGCAGAGATCGGCAAAGGAAAAAGAAAATTATGAGAGACTCTTTCTTTACCGAAGGGGAAAGAAAAAAAAAAAACTATAGAAAAAAGAACCAACATTTCTAATGGACGATTAAAAAATATAAAAATAAGTAAATAAATAAAATTACGATTATTATTGTACCATTTCCAAGGTAATAGCTAAATAAAAAAAAAAAAAAAAAAAAAATAATAATAATAAATAAATGATATAGTCTTTAAAACAGACTAATGAACTATGCGAAATTAAAACAGTTTAAAAATGACTTACCTTTTCAGCTGATGGTAGTGGTAATCCACTACAAGGATTAGTAGTAGGCCTTCGAAAAATAAGATATTCGAATAGATATTACTATAAAGAAATCCTGGAGATACTACAAGTCTAGTCCACATTCCGAAAATGAACTGGGTACACCAAAATTATTAATAATTAGGAGTTTAAAAATAATTGGTATAATTTAAAAAACCAAAAGGTAGTAATTGTGATTAATTTGTAGGAAAACAAATGTTGAAGAAAAAAAACGTAATCTATTTCTTTTCTTTCTGCCTTAATAAAACAAATATTGATAGCGGTAGAAAAAAAAACCCCAGCAGACTCTGAGTCGGTTGTGTCAAATGACTGAGTAAGAAGCACGGACGTGGAGTTTCCCCTTACCAAGAAAAGTGATTGGCTGGGCAAGATGATCACTTAGTGACTTCACATGGACCGGCCAATAAATAAGCAACTCTAAAACCTATCCGATTTAATGATTATTTTATATTTATTCTTTTAATAAGTATTTTTGATAATTACTAATATCTGTCGGCTGCGAAAACATTCATTAAAATATATCTGGTTCAAAACACTTTGTTAACACTTTTTTTCTGCAGTGTAGTAATTTTCTCTTACTACTACTACTACTTAAGTTACTACTACTACTACTACTGCTGCTGCTAAAATCTGAAAAATCTAATCAGTCAATAGAAGTACAAATAATAATTGTAATTAGTGATAAACATTCGATTCCTATGGCCGGGTCGGAGAAACCTAGCTTTTCTTTGCGCATAAATAAATCAAGCAAAAAAATGAAGGTTTTCGTTTAAAAAATACACTTATTTTTTTTTACGGGCTTAATTTTCGCAAAAGGCCACGATTATAGGACACTTAGTGAGGATCGAACTCATTCATGATGTGCGAAACGAACTTCCTAACCATAATTAACTCACAAGAATGCGCGCAAAAATCAGTAATACATTTTTTTAAATTTAATAATCAGCGCACTAAGTAATAAGTTATAAACCAGAAAAATTAAACAATAAAAAATAATACAAAACTAAAAGCTAACCCGAAAAAAAAAAAAAAAAAAAAAAAAAAAAAAAGAAGCTGTCTGCACTAGCATTTTAATTATTTACATTTACTTTAACACTACACAAAGCAACCAGGTTGGAAATGCTCGTTTTTACCCACCTCAAAAAAAGAATAAAAAACGCAGAAAAGCTGAGGTTTCAAGCCACGGTAACTTTTTTCTTCTCCTGAATTCAGTGGTCTACAATCATATGCTTGTAAAAGATCCGTGATACCAGCAATGTTGATATGCTCTAAAACGGCATCTTCTTAGGACCGTTAACTCAATTCTTAGCAGCCAAGAGTGAAATTATCGTTCGAACGAAAATTTCGACCAATCTCTGCCTTTAACATTTTCACGACCTCTTGACCTCTTCCCTACCCCAGGAAAAGGGTGGAAAACAAAAATTAGGGTAGAGATGTGGTTGGATGGCAATCCGGGTCGAGAGGGAAACCTAAAAGGAGAAATAAAAGAACTCCCCCGCCCGCCTCTGACCAGAGAGAGAGAGAGAGAGAGAGAGAGAGAGAGAGAGAGAGAGAGAGAGAGAGAGAGAGAGAGAGAGAGAGAGAGGAGGGAGAGAAAGTTGGTGCAAAAAAAAAATCTAAAAACGTGGAGAGAGATGAAGAAAAGAGAGATTCCGACTTTAAAAATTTAATTAAAAGAAGTCCACGCACACCTGGGAGTGAGTGAATGAGTGAGAGTCTCCTGTCCGTTTCCAACGGTATCATACTGAAGACTTAAAGTAGAAGTTATCAACTACGCATATTTGGGAAAAAAAAGGTGAAATAATTGCAATCAGTGCCGCATATAACTAATTGATGTATATATATATATATATGCTCCTTCCTTCATGATGTGTCTCTCTCTACAGATTCCTTTTAGTTTTTTTTCTTTATTATTCATGAATTATTTATTACTTCTTGGGAAATGTAGTGCTTTCGCGTTGCCATCTCTTAGACTGGTTGCCACACAAGGCTTTTTTAAAGCCCAGTCTACCCTGCTATTTAACTTCTAGCTAGGTGGATTTGTGCCTTTCCCGAGGACATTGGAAAGATTTCCTAGAATAATCAATGAACATATTGCAAAAATTTCCTAATATAAAAACCTAATTTTACAACAACTTTTCGATTTTCTTCCCGACGAAGTGATGCACACGTGTCCAAAAATTCTTCCAGTCTCAAAAGATTCAAATGTTACATTTTTTTTTTGTTTCTCGGATACATTTTTTTTTTTCGTAATTATCATTTTAAACGGTAAAAAAAAAACTAATTTGACAACCACTTAAAATAGATTAAATTATGGATTATGTAAGAAAACAGTTTTTTTTTTCTCTATTAAGCAGATGCTCTAAAATTCTAAACTAAATTCACAAGTTTTAAAGTTGAAAAACTTTTCCTACTTCTGTAGATTGTCAGTCATCCCCAGCTGACGGGAGTAGTCATGAAAAAAAAAAAAATCTTATTAAAGCTGAAGTAATAATTTTCAATAATGTCCTCTTAATTTTGTTTTAAACATTAAGACTCAGTGACAATTAAGAAGCCCCAAGATTTAAAAAATAATGAAACTTTAATCGTTCACAAAGATGTCCAGTGGTAGGGGAAGAGGGGGAGATCGAGTACTTACACACTTAGTGTGAGGATTGCCCATTCATTTTCATTTTTCAATGTTAAAAAACAACTCTTAGTTTTTGGTGCAATAGTATAGAACACACACCGTATCATGTGAAAAGCCAACCAGGGCTCTCCACGGCTTCTTACGTTTTACTTTTGTTGATCTAAGAAATATTAGCACTTTTACCTTTTTTTTTTTTTTGTCTTTGTGGTCTTTATTCCTTTGTTGACATTGACAGAAAAATAAAAAGAGAGAAGAGAAGCGAATAATACAGGATTTCAATTTTCCCAATGATTGTATATTGTTTTGTAACTTTCTTAGTGGATCCGACATTTAGTGGCGTCAGTGGTCAGTATTTCGAGCCCTGGTAAAGCCAGGATTTCGAATTTAAATCAGTTTACAAAAAAAGCCAAATCCTCACATTTTGGAGATTTGGCGCAGTAAAATCTTCCTTGTGAATTTACCATACTAAGCTTAGTTTTTACAGAAAATCGACAGTCATTTTTTAGAAATAGTTCCTCCCAACACACACCGAAACTGCAATAAATGAGTTTCTAGACTTTTTAGTTTTTAGACTTTTATTCTAAACGTAATTAAATAATCGATTACAAAAAACAACTTTACTTAGCTCAACTGTGAGATATTATAACTAGTCACTTAATATTAAACTACAATTAATTCTCATTCCAGCAATTAAATGATTTGTAAAAACAAAATTAAAGAGTAAGAAAATACTACAACAGACGTATTCAAAATGGACGTTGCCATGTGCAAGAATGAAAGAAGAGAAAAATAGGCTTCCTTAGAGAACGAATATTTGTGTTGCTTTTTTTAGTACTTTGTAAATGTAACGGAGTAATAGTTGTTTTTCCTTGATGAGGAACTGAATACGAAAGAAATGTTAAAAATCAAATTTCATACTACTAATCAACAGCATAAATCGAAACTCGGAAAAAAGAATCTATTTTTAAAAATCCGTTTACAATAGATGTGTGTGTGTGTGTGAATCGGGCACCTGCCGTAGAGTAATTGTTACTTTCACACACGATTGACAATAATGATCTTCTGCTAGAGTAAGTTGAGTCTAGTAAGTTTGTAACTTTGGGGCGTGAAGTGGGTCCTATTTGGAATAATTTCGTATTTTGAATGTGATCCCAGGTAATTTTAAAATAGCTAAAATATCTCCATTTAGAAGACTGGCGTAACACAATCTTCCGACCATAATCCTCCCCCCATTCAGTAAAAATAAAAGATGCATCTACTGTAGCGCGGTCGTATTCGCTAATAAATGGGTGGCCTTTCCAATTATATGCTTTTTTTAGTTTATTTTTTTTAGACGTTTACAGCAGGTTAGTGTCCTTTTACCAAGCTAAGTTAAGAAGATCAGTTACTGGCATCAACTATGAATTAATGGAGACGGCAGTAAAAGAAAGTTTAAAAGAAAACCAGGGAGATGTCGGCAAGAAATAATAATAATTTAATGATAATCCATGCATTGTTTGTGCTACACTGTAGTGTTTGTAAATACTGAACTAAAGAAAGCGGATATTAATTAGTCTAAAAAGGTGACTGTTGGCTGACACGACAAAAAATTAAAAAAAAAAATAACAAAGAGAGAAAGAAAGAAAAAAATGTCGGTATCGAATAGAAGCGGACTTATGAATACTGTGTATAACACTGTTCAGAAAGTGAGGCACACACATACACACACTTGTAGCATAAAAAAGCAATTACCCATATAACAATACATCGAACACATCAGTTTAAAGAGAGACATTTTAAGGCAGAAATTGTTGAATGAAAACATTATGGTAGCATACAAGTATAATTCACAGCATCCTTATTTTTTTTTCCTGAAAAACGATTTAAAAAAAAAAAAAAGAAGATATTTGCAATGTGAAGCTAGTCAAACTCAACTAACTTGCATTATATACCCAACTCAACATTGAATGAAACTATTTTTTGTAGGTCAGTAGTACGGAATACTGCGTTTTGATTGGTCCATTATCTAACCAATCAGGAAGCAGCCTTAGCTCACTCAAGCAGGATGTAACTACAGTACAAGGATGTCAACACACTCTTCACCTTATAACGTAATAAGAAGGAAGCTAATAAAGTATGGAAGCACGAACATGTTAATGTTTAAAGCATGTGTGTGCGTGTGTATGTGTGATCCGTGTTCCATTCACATCCATTTTTGCGTATGTATGAAGAGTTGGATTTCAGCATGTAGACATTTCCCTAAGTCAATGAAAAAAGCTAAAAATGTGAGAAGATAATTATAAAAGGTATTTTTTGTTGCATTATTGATAATGTCAGAGTAGATAAATAAAAATAAGCAAAAATTAAATTAAAATAGAAATAATTAAAAAAAAATGTTCAAAATAAACATTACCTAGAGTTGAATGATAAATATACTGTTACCTGGTTATCATTTTTCCTTACAAGGTGCATATTCTGAACTCTGCATCCGACAATGACCGTTGTGTAACTGTATGGTAAAAAAAAAAAAAAATTGGCTCCGCATACGATCATCTGTTTCTTCACCTCTCAAATATCAGACCCTGTCTCCCACACAAAGTATCAGTTCACTAAGGAAAACAGCAATAATAGCGAAACGTAAGAAAGCCAAAAATAATCGTTTCAACGAAAACCAATATAATTGACAGAATGCATTAAATTGCGTAAAATATAATGGATTTTTAGACCTAGTTCTACTACAACGTAAGATCTGTTTCTTCGGGTGGCATTTTGGTTCTTAACTAACTGGATAACATTTTAAGCTAACCGAAAAAAAATCGTTAAAAGTTTCAAGCAAAAAAAAAAAGTCCAAATGCATACTGACTATTTTTGTTATACTTTTTGAAAAGAATATTGCCAGCCTATGGATTCGTTAGATTAATGAACTCAATACGAAATGATTAATTGTATAACTTCCATTGTCGGAAAACAAAACAGTGGCGATATCTATTGTTATTGCCACCCGGGGCGGCCATCAAGTTTGATAAAAAAAGATAATAAAAAAAACAAAAAAATCAATTGGTTCACTTATTTATTTAAGAATCAAAGAACTGGCGCCAAAGTGTGAATAAACTGTGGATTCACTAAATTCACTTAATCCGCCCCCACATCAAGCCATTTAAAAATGTTCAATTATTTTTCATACCTTTTGCTCGTGTCTTGTAAATGAGGTTTATCTCCACCAGCTGACAGCGCGCTTTGGAGAGAATTTTTTTTTTTATTGCTGGCTTTGAGCCATCTATATCCAAGACAAATTGGCTTCATTTGAACTCTATCTTCTTTGCAAAAATTATGCTATTGTTTTTTTCTTTTTTGAAAACTCACCGCGGACCAAAATTTGAACTCGACTCGCTGATTCCAGATGCAACGGGGCGAACACCCCCTCCGCCCCCTAGCAATGCGACTGGAACAAAAAACTCATTTTCATATTAAATGTGGAACATTTTAGTAACACTTGAAGTCCAGTTCATTGCAGAAGAATACTGAAGAATTCTTAAAAGAATTCTTTTTTTTTTTCGAGACAGGAATTGCATGCAATCATTTAATTATAAGCAACAATAAATCACAACTGGAGCGTATTCTCGAATTCTTGCAGAAAACGAACATTATTATAAAAGTTAAAAATAGCTTCGCTATATTTATGACAATAAAATTGTAATATTATGTTGATGTCTATTTCTTTTCATTAAAGTAAGCAGTGTATTAGTTGTAACGATCTGTGTGTGTGTATGTGTAGATCAACGGTTATCGGTGTTGCACCTGGAATCAGCGAGTCGAGTTCAAATCGTGGCATTTATTTCACACTCTTGAAATATACTTCTTTTCTCTTCCACTATGGGTTAAATAGTAGGGTAGACTTAGCTCTCTAGCCTTGGGAGACAATCCTTCTGGGACAAGGTCTAATCTGAATTCAAAAGCAATGGGAAACCAGATTTCTATTTTCACGCCAAAGTTATAGCAATTCACATATATTAAAAAGAAAAGGAATCTGTGGAGAGCCATGATCGCCGGCGTCCTGAAAGTACATGGCATTAACAATATATTAATAGTAAAAATATTCTCTTAATTTTTTATTAGATAAAGCATTGTCAACCATTATCAATTTTTATCGCGTTTTTCTTTCATCTTAATTTTAGTTGCATTATTTACACGCTATTTTATTCATTTATTTAACATAGATGTGCGGTTAGAATAAAAAAATACCTGGGGGCAGACAGGGTGGGTCAGGCTGTGGCAGCGGGAGCCAAGTTCAAATTCTGGCCAAATCTATTGCGTTCATTTTCGCAAAATGTTTTGGAATTTGTTTTGCATTCACTTAAATCCATTTTGGATTCATTTTTGGGGGATTCTCTTAAATTTATTTGTGAGACTTTCTTTTGAATACTCTTGAATCAATTTTGAATTCTTTGTTTCGGATTCTCTTAAATACATTTGGGATTCTCTGTTTTGGATTCTCATGAATCCATTTGGAAAACTTTGATTTGGATTCTCTTAAATCCATTTGGAATTCTTTGTTGTGGATTCTCTTAAATCCATGTGGAGTTCTTTGTTTTTGATTCTCTTAAATACATTTGGTATTCTCTGTATGGAATTCTCTTCAATCCATTTGGGATTCTTTGTTTTGGATTCTCATGAATCCTTTTGGAAATCTTCGTTTTGAATTCTCTTAAATCCAACTGGGGGTCTTACTTTTGGATTCTCTAAAATCCATTTCGGATTCTTTCTTAAGGATTTTCTCAAATCCATTTGGCATTCTTTGTTTTGACTTCTCATGAATCCATTTGGGATTTTTTGCTTTGGATTCTCTTAAATTCATTTGGCATTCTTTGTTTTGTAGTCTCATAAATCCATTTCGGACTCTTTGTTTTGGATTCTCTTAAATTCATTTTGGGTCTTTTATTTTAGATTCTCTGAAATCTATTTTTAATCCTTTACTTTAGATTCTTTATTTTGAATTCTTTTATCAATGACTACTTTACCGAGAAATGAATCTTTTTAGCACTAAGAAAAGAGTATTTAAACTTTGACTAATGTTCCTTTTCGTAATTTCCTGTCGAACCCATTTTACTGGAATCTAATTTTTTATAAGGCTTGTAAACGATGTACATAACAATAGAGACACTTCTATTATTTCGCTAACATGGTGCACTCTCACATTAACCTTATACTTATTGATATAGTGATTTTCCAAGCGTAGCTTAGATGTGGCACAAGGCCGAAAGTATGGGGCACCCAGTGAGGATGGAACTCACTATTCAGTCGTAATTGATCTAGCGAGACAATCTTGTTAACCATTACACCACCTCGAGGTGCCCTACTTATTGATACAGAATTGCAATTTATTAAGGTATTGTAACCGAAGAAGAAGATTATAATAAAGGAATCAGAGTCAAAAGATTGATTGATCGCTTCTATTCCTCTATTTGTTCTACAGAAGGATTCTGAAAATAACAGAAACGGAATATGCGATCAACGAGGAAGTTTTACGCAAAAAAGAAATAAGATAATTTTTACTTAGAATTAGAAACAGATGGTTGAAAGAGGGCTCGGAGAATTTGATACTCACAGAACATATTTAAGTCAAGAAGCGGGGTAGAGTAACATACCGAATGATCGTGTGCAAATGGATAGCAGAACAGGGACTGATAGGGATAGGAAGAAGACATTGTGTTGCGTATAAAGATGACCGACCCTGATCGTTGAACATGAACTCGTCCATCCGCTATGTGTAAAACGTCTACTCATAGGGACGTCGCAAAGTGGGTCGCAAGGCGTAGCGTTTGAGTCGTACGCATTGCCGCACTGAACTACGGTATTCTCGACTACTGTATTATTAATCCATGACTCTCGTGTGATTAAGCCTGTTTTCATTCAATATTAACCAGAACTACGAGCGTTATACAAACTTTATAAAACACACACACACACACACACACACACACACACACAAACACACGAATGAGTGACAGAATTATATATATATATATATATATATATATATATATATATATATATATGCGTCTGCGTGTATGCTCACACGCGCGTTTGTATAGATATATAGATAGATAAGGAACTGTGATAGATAGATAGATAGATAGATAGATAGATAGATAAGGAACTGTGATAGATAGATAGATAGATAGATAATGCATGTATTGTGCATTTGTCTCGTCCATCCGCTATGATTAGGACATCTGTTCATAGGGACGTCGCAAAGTGGGTCGCAAGGCGTAGCGTTTGAGTCGTACGCATTGCCGCACTGAACTACGGTATTCTCGACTACTGTATTATTAATCTGAACCTTTTTGTTCCAGTGTTTTCATTCACTTTTATTACTCGGAACTACGAGAGTAATACGAACTTTATAACACATTACTAAAAGTTAAAAAAGATAGGAAGTTGTGGAGAACCATGATCGATCATGTTCTGAGACAAAATGTCACATGGAAGCTAAAGACTACTCTGGTGAATAGTCAGGAACATGAGTAGCTGGTTATTAGTGAATCGAAACGACAAGGTAGTTATGAGGTTGATTGGAATACCGGCTATCTTTGGATGATAACCATTTGGTATTTAGTTTGTCGAATAACGTCCACTATTTCCCCCTTTCTGCTCTTTTGAAAGAGCGCCTCTATAACTTTTTGTAGATATGGAAATCACCAGATTAGATCGATTTGAATTATTGCCTGTTGATGATAGCCTCATGTTTAGACATTATCAAGTTTCTGATGTAGACGTAGATGACAATGGCATGGCTCTCTATAGAGTCTTTATATTATATGTGAATTCCCATGTCTTCTTGGGAAATATGACAGAGTGGTTTTCCATTGTTTTCTCCACAGTTTTGATAGTAGAGCGGGCATTTTCTTAGACTGGATGCTACCCAAGGCCAGTCAAACCAGTCTAGTTTAACCGGCACTATTATACGGGTTTATTTTTACTGAATAATTTTTGTATGTTAACATTCATTAGACCTTCCTTTCTTCTTGTTTATGTGTCGTGTTCCCTCAGAACGTAGGCGGTCATGGCTCACCACAATTTCCTGTCCTTCGTAGCTCTTAATAAATTTTGTCTTTTTGTTATTTTTCCTAAACCCTATTCCGCCATCTATTTACTCAAGGTCACTAAGTATGATATGCATTATTTTCCTGTGACTCTGTTGCCTTCAATCTGTCCTGTGAGTATCAGATTTTTCAAACCCTCTTTCCTCATTATCTGCCCTAGAAATCACAACTGTCTCTTCCTGATGTTACGAATAAGTTTCCTTTTTGTTTCCATTTTCTTTAAAAATTTCGTCGCTGTCCCGTCCTTGGTATCTTCAGCATTCTTCTGTAGAACCACATTTCTGTTGCTTCAAATCTCTTGTTCCTCTTTGAGGAGATTTTCAAGCACTCACTTCCTTATAGGTGGACATATATCACGTAACATGTTAGTAGTCTTTTTCTTGTTTCTAACGATGTTTTTCTATTTCTTAATAGTCTGCTTTGCTTTTGAATTTGTCATGGGGGACCTGAATGCCAAAGTAGGCATCAAGGGAGATGGTCAAATAGTTGGCAAATTCTAATTAGGAACCAGTAATTAACGCGGAGAAAAATGGGTCCAATGGTGCACGGCGAATGATCGGGTAATAATCTAATACCTGGTTTAAAGAACACCCAAAACGAATATGGACATGGAGAAGCCCAGGTGGAGAAACATAAAACTAAATCGACTACAAGAGATTCAGGAATGTAGTTATACATTGTAAGATCTATCCAAGTGCCGACTGTGGAAACAATCACCTCCCAGTTATTTGTAGACTTAGTGAAACTACGGAAATTGAAGAGACCTAAGGCTACACCCAAATTGCAATACGACAGAACGACCCGAATCTGAAAGAGAAATATACTGACAGTATGAAATGCAGATACGAGAGACAAAATGAAAATGGAAACTCGAAGACATTCTAAAAGAAGCTTTTAAGACATACTAACATCTGTAAACGAGATATTTCCAAAGGAAAATAAATAAACCAAGAAAGGATAGGAAAGGATGACAGATGAGATTCTCGAAATGATGAAAACGAAACAAAAAACAGTGCTAAGACACGGAACGGAATACAAAAAAAATTACACGAATAAATAAGGAACAAAAAAGAGGAGTAGGATTGATACTAGACCAAGACATGAAGAAATGCGTTCTGGGATATTGTTTATTATCTGAAAGAATTCTTGTCATTAAAGTGAAAGGAAAGCCTTTTAACATATCTATCATAGTTGCGTATGCACCAACTTCACAAAGTACAGAAGAAGAATTCGAACATTTCTACTCTACGACAAAGCTCAATGTAAATCGTAAGAAATTATTATCGTAGGAGATCTAAATGCCAATGTAGCCAATAAGTGGGATCGGGAAATAGGTTCGGACTAGGAACCCGTAATGAATGCAGAGAAAATGGGTCTAATGGTGTACCGCGAATGACCATGTAGTATCCAACACCTGGTTTCAAGAACACCCAAGACGAATATGGACATGGAGAAGCCCAGGAGAAACATAAAACCAAATCGACTGCATAACTATCAACAAGAGATTCAGGAATGCAGTTTTACACTGTAAAACATTTCCAGATGCCGACTGTGGAAGCGATCATCTCCTAGTTACACGTAAACCTTCATTTACCCAGATTTATTAGAATTGAAAAATATTTATCATTTTTTATCATTTTAGAAGTGGGGTGACGTTCATAATATAAATACAGTGTTAAATCGATTTCAAACTTCTTAAAGAGTTATCTGCACTTTGTTTTTTAAAAAAAAATGTCAAGTTTGAAATTGTGCTTACGTCATTGATAGCTGTTTTCTACTGATGCAGTACTTTTTGCCCAATTCATAACAGTACGCAGCTATCAATGACGTAAGCACAGTTTCAACCTCGACATTTGTACAGTTAAATCTTCATGAAGTCAACGATTGATTTGAGACCGTTTATTTTACATTTTTTCACTATTGTTCATCCAATACAAGGCCCAAGAGCCACTCAAGGTAGAGGGTTACTGAATGAGGTTGTACGAGGAGGAGGTAAGAGATGCAGTTTATGCAGGAAAGTTAACGGTTAACCGTAGACATGAAGTGGTTAAGATTGTAGAGATCCAGAAAGCATCCCCTTAGGAGTTTGTTCCATAAAGTAGCGGTTCTTGGGAAGAAGCTGACCGAGTGAAACGTCCTCCTTACTAATGGAATATGAAGGGAATGGGGATTATTTATCCAAGTGTCCGTGGAGTGACGCGTCTGTGATGTGAGGGTCAGAACTGTAGAAACGAAAGAACGTAGCCCGCCTGAACATTTGCCATAGTAATAGCGATAGAAATAGTGAAAGACTTGCGATGTTTTGTCTGTGGAAAAGGATGGTCAATTCATCACTCACAAGGCCCGAATAGACGCTTTTGAACTCTAACAAGACTGAAAAAGTGACGACTGGGCAACTCCAGCACATACATGGCAGCAATACTTCATTTTTGGTCTGGTCTTGCTCTTGTAAGGAGGAGTCAGGTATTTTCTGGAGCGGTACAAAAAACCGACAATTTTTCCAGATGAATCGTATAGATGTGTCCCACTTGAGGTTTGAGGTGAACTTGAATCCCAACAGGCGTCCAAGCCCCCCTTGGCTCCTCGCAGGAACAACCGTTCATCATGGTAGGTGAAAATTCAGGGTTTACTCTGTGATGATTGAACGTTACTAATTTGGTTTTGAGGGTATTGAATGCTATAAGCCATTGAGCTGTTATTGCTAGTTTGGAAGAGAGATCAGCAAGTAATCATAGGATCTCTCTGCAGCCCCTAAATTTAAAGGCACATAATCATGAATCAGAACAAACTTATAAAATCATTTTTACTCTGTCAGTAATTAAATCTATATTATAATTATCCAATTTGTTAGTGTGTGTTATTTTTAAAAACTGAAAAAAAAAATTGTATCAAAATTCGAAGTTGGTTTATTTTTTACGGCTTACCAACTCTTTTGGTTTTATTTAAAAACGTAACATATTTTCGAAATATAAAAAATAATTATTTTTTACGAGTGAATATTGCATCAACAATTTTTTTTTAAATAACAATTTTTCAGATAAAATTTAACCTATAGATGAGGGATGGATTCATTCCTTTTCCAAAGGGTATTTGCGCATAAGTGAATGTAACAGACCCAACTGGAATTCTAACGTGACACACTGATTATTCATTCCGAGCAGTTATTCTGTTGACCATCCACACATCCCATCAAATTCGAACATGAAATAAAATTTTATGAAAAGATTACATAATTGCTGCATAAAATTATGACATTCGTGTATTAATTCCTTTATTTTGTAAGAAAAATTATGACATAGTTTTATATAGAAATAACATTTAAGCATCAATTACAGAGTTTTTTTTATTTATTTCACATCGATATTTCAAAAGAAGATTCTGATTATGTCTGTGCTGTGCTTGAGAGACTTATGTCATTTGATGCACACACAATTCGACTGAGTCTGAAATTCTCGCCCTACACCCTCCCCGATCGTCCAAGACGTCCAAAACCGCGGCTGATCGATGAAGTGATCGCTTCGATCCAAGTCCTGCCTTATCCCACGTCGTGATTTGTTTTGACCATAAGGCGGCCAAGATCGAATCGTCGTCAAGTATCTTCGTATTGGTCTGGTTCAAGCAGGGCGAGGCGCAAAGAAGAAAATAACACGAATAAATTAAAAAAATAAATAAATACTATTTTTATATCAAGAACTTCCTACAGAAAATGGTTAATTGTTGTTAAATTCAAGAGTTTGCATGCAAGAATTATCGACCCAACCCGTTTCTACTCGGACGTGACACTTTGTTCACTTGGAAAATTCGTAAACTTAAGGAATCAGCACATATGCTAGACTAGAAAAATCTCCTGAGCCGACCAAGCATAGAAATGAATACAATATGGGAACCAGTAATAAGCAGTGCCAGAGAAAAGCGATAATAACAACAAAAATTGCAATATGAGCTCTGGTAAAAACATGTTTTTTAAAAGCAAAAAATTGCAATATGAGCACCTGTAAAAAAAATTATGCTGAAAACATTAGGTTTATAATACCCACAAATTCAAACACAGATGTCCTCAAGGGCACATGGCACAGTGGATAAAGGCGTTGGTTATATCCAGTGACAGGGACTCAAAGAGTTCAATACCCGGTTAAGGCTGTGGAGAACATGTAGACGGGAATTAACAGGGGATAACTGATAACTGACTTCCATTAAACATGGCACGTGGAACAGTCTACCCCAGTGAGCGATATAAAGGGTTCAGTTCGATAGTCACACCACCTGAAGAAGGCCGGAGCGTACAACGACCGAAACGTTTGTAATAAATATGGCGACAAAGATGAGAACAATAGCCCGAATAATGTAAATTGTGGTAAATTTTGTTTTACTGATTTGGTAAAGTTCGGCACAAAGCGGAAGTCGGGGGTTTTATTCTGCACGTAATCCTGTAGGGCGTCTCACTCTCCGGTGGCTTTCGTCTCTCTGCCCAATCTTGCTTCAGGCATTCGTATTTATTGACATTCGCCCAAACCGGTGTGGGGCTCAGCGCAGTTAGAGAATTCGGTATTTCCTCCTCCTGTCGTCTTCATTGTTTTAGGTCCTGAAATTAAATTACTTCATAACTTTAGGGAATTCTCTTCTTCCACGGATGATGGTTACAGACATTACTCCGCCCCATAACTTCCACTTCCTCTTATTTATCATCTCCCACTGATCCTCTTCAGTGGGCGCGGGTGACTCCTCCACCTTCCTTGGTGACTCATCTGTGCCCGCAATCTCAACCACCCTCCGACCAGGAACGATTAATTCTAAGTTCGTTGTTTACGAAAAAAGGTTCCCATTCATAGCTCGTGTTTTTAGTAGTGTGTGATAAGTGTCAATCATTGTGGCCATTTGCCTTGTCGCAGTTCAAATGCACATCAACCTTAAAGTGTTTCATTGTTCAAAACCGTGACACAATTCAGATGGCTGTCTACATGGGAATTAAAATCTTCAATTTTTCCAAAGGGGTTTATTCATTAACCATTCTTATTTCTCAGGGGTCTGAATATCGTTCCTTCTGTTCAAGGAAAACTTATGATTACCGGGCACAAATAGTTTAAAAAAATAAGACATTGTAATAATACATTTCTGGTGCCACTTCAACGTGTGATCGGACCTGCTGAATGCGATCTACAAAAGTGCTTCTCAAACTATTTGATCTGGCGTACCAGGAGTTTTTTAATGTGTGACGGACCGAGAAGCGAAGCTTCCCAATCCACCGGTGGGTTCGGGAGGAGGGTGTGCATTCGCTGTACCCCGCTTTTTTAGATATGTAGTTAGATTATGAATTTAAGGAATCAAATGCTAATTTTAAAAATTGACCCAAATCCACGTGGCTATCCCGTTTTTCCGCATTCAGGCGATTTGGTTTGGTTAGGTTTGTTTTACGGCATATCAACCTCAATGGGTTATTTAATGCCGACAAAATTGTTATTGCTTGTAATATTTTGCTTTGTCAAAAATCTATTACTGGTAATATTTTTCCTTCAAAAATGTGTTGCTGGTAATAATTTTTTCAAAAATCTATTGCCGGTAATATTTTTTTCCTAAAAAAATGTATAGCTGGTAATATTGTTTTCGAAAATATACTGCTGTTAATATTTTTTTTTCTTGAAAAATTTATTGCTGGAAATATATTTTACAAGGTATTTCTGGTATTAAAACCTATTTTTACACTTTCATTGTGTTTTTACCCCAGTTTCGAGGATTTTTTGCCCATAGCTGGGACCCTAACAGATGCTACCACCCCGGGTAAAAAAAATCGTCATTAGATCTGACGTGCCTTTTCCTCTCGGCCACGTAGGACCTCCAGTTCAAACAAAGCCAAAATTTTTCGAATATTCAAGCCGGCAGATGTAAAATAAATAAATATACTGTTTAATAAATAAATAAAAACAGAGCATCTACTCAAATATAAGAATCCATTTAAAATAGCGTTTAAACAAATAAAATTTATATATATATATATATCTATATATATCTATATATATATGTAGTTGTCCGAAAGTCTTCTCCCCACTGCATCATATAATTTTCTATTTCAGATGGCTGCCACGAAAATGGTGTTTATACAGACCTTCCCGATGTGTGACAGTGTCAATGAAAGTGAATAAACTGAATCCAATACATGTGCTTTGTATTACTTGATCTTCTACTGTTCTCATTACTATTTGGTATGAGGTGACAAGACTTTCGGACCACCCTATATATATATATATATATATATATATATATATATATATATATATAACTGTTAAAATAAAAGTAGATGTCGACTAGATGGAATGTGCATAACTGAAGGAGTAATTTATAAAGCAGAAGTAATAGATACAAATGGCCAGACAAAAATATACATAGGATGTACTGAAAGGCAGTTTCAAGAAGAGATGGTATAATCACAAGTTGTCATTCAAGCTAGAAAGACTTAGGTATTCTGCCAGACTACTCAGCCATGTGTGGAAGTTAAAAGAAAAAAAAACAAGAAAGGTCCGACTGAAATAAAATCCGGAAATAATAAAAAAAAGCCAAACCTTACAACAATCATAGTAATATCTGCAATCTCTTTCAAGAAGAAAAGTTAACAATAATAACATTTTGAGACCCAAAAACAACTTTCTGAATGAAAGATGAGAAATAATGACACAATGCTTACACACAAAAATTCTTTTTGAGTTCGTTTGAACCAGGATGAAATCATATCCATTTCATAAAACTCCACTCCGATACAATTTCAATACACATTCTTTTCTCCCCCCCCCCTCTATTACGCTTCGCGATGGGCGTTTATTTATTTATTTTTAAATAATAAAGCGTCATAAAATTATTTAGCCCGGATCGCCTGAAGATAACGAAAGGTTGAAACCAAGGTAGCGTGATCGGCTGATCTCCTGATTTTTTCAAATTTAAAAAGTCTGCATGTTAAAATTTTTATTTTATTTTCATTTTTTAACACTACTGTTTCCTGGTCTCATTCATCTGTGACCAATAACTTTTTTATAATTACATACATACATACATACATACATACATATATATATATATATATATATATATATATATATATATATATATATATATATATATATATATATATTAGTCATGGCTATGATAAAAAATATACATATACGCACATATACTTGCATGTAGGTATAAGTATATTTCTTCCTCAGGTGTTATAAATACAGTGCTCAATATAATGAAACAGAGCTATAAGTATATATTAGTTAACTTACGTAATATCCAACGTCGGTAGCACGACTCAGAGTTTCATGCAGTCTTGCAATCTTCAGGTCAAGCACCTAAAGATTGCGAGAATGCGTGAAACTCCGAGTCATGCTACCAACTTTGGATATTATGTATATTCACTAATATATATATATATATATATATATATATATATATATATATACATATATATATATATATATATATATATATATATATATATATATGCTAGTTTCATGCTAGGCTCAATCGTCAGACGGCCTGCCGATTGCGTCTAGCATGAAACAGCCTGTCGCCTCTGAGTTTTGACATTCAATGTTTTATAACGCTCTATCTCTGATATTGAGCACTTTATCCCATAAATATAGCACACCATAAAACTTCATTTCTTTATATATATATATATATATATATATATATATATATATATATATATATATATATATATATATATACTATCCCTGTCTGTACAGATTTTGAACATGATCAAGAAATGCAACAAATCAGTTTGAAGCATTCGATCTCAATGTTCCAACAAATAAAATCCAGATGAGATTGAAATGTTTGGATTTGTACACCTTTCATATTTGTTCATATGTATCTTATCTTAATTTTGTTTAATGTTGTTTTCGTTATTATTTTTAAAGAGTAGATCTCGTAATTCAATAGAATTGCGCGCGTGGATCCTATTCTCAAATGTAGTTTAAAGGCTGAAGAAGAATATTGCATGGAGATCACATGCAGAAGTGGCACCACTTTTCTCTCCCATTCAGTCTGTAAGCTTCAACCTGGGCTGAAAACACAACCACAAATTTGGAGACAAAAGTAAAACGAAACCGAGAAAAGAAAAACTTATCAACGGCTTCATGTATGTCGACTTGTCTCTTTGCTTTGGATGTGAATTAAATTAAAAAATGAATAACAGTAACCAGGTTTTCTTTCTCTTATCGACAATGAGAGATAATTACTCTGTTTCTATCCAGTGATATCGGTCTGTTCTAGTCTATGTTATTCTATCCATCCCTATCATGTATTTAATATCAGTCTATTAATATTTGTTGTTTTCGTACCTAAAACCTGACTGCATAAAGATGGACAAAAAGTAAATACTCATTTATTACATATGACGATAAAGTGAATTTGGATTAAATAAAAATAAATTAATAAATAAATGACCTCAAAAAGGTAAAAATGGTATAAGTGGGTTGAGAAGAAAAATAGTACGATAATTTCTTGCCGAAAAATCTGTTAATTTTTTAAACACTGAAAAAAAAAAGATAATTTTTCTTAATTTTTTTTGTAGAAATATTTTTAGGAATGTCAGTGAATTATTTTAATTCACTGACTGGCCTAAAAATATTTCCACGCAAACGGATATACACACAGTTTCAACGAAATTGAAATAGGCTTACGACCACATCACATTGAAACACGTACGATCACCGACGTTAAGCAACGTCGATCCTGGTCAGGATATGCGGGTGGTGTAATGGATAAGACGGAATTGTTAATCGGAGAGTCGAGTTCCAAATCCAGTTGGGTTCGTTATATTCACTTACGCGCAAATACACTTGTGAAAGGTATGAATCCACCTCGTCTCCCCCAGTTATGGGTTAATTAGTAAGACTTGTGTCACTAAAACCATTATTATCTCAAAGAAATAATTGCGTACAGGATATTGTGATTTCGGCATTAAATAACCCATAGATGTTGATATGCCGCTAAACAAAATAACCAACGAACCAAATTGAAATGAACATTTGTGTTGTGGATAACTAACTTCTGTATTTAAAATGAATGTATTTTCTAATAAATATATAATTTTAAATGGACAAAAAAATTTAGGTTTGAAATTTCTTCATCCTGTTGCAAGCAAGGCGACCGAATTAGTAGTTATAAATTCTTTAAATAGAAAGTGAATTGATATTAAGCTTAAAGGTCGCCTTTGGCAGCCTTTAAGCGAGATGATCTTAAAATTATTTCTGTTTACACTTTCTAAAAATTTTATTACGTTTTTTTTTGTTTTTTTTTACTAGACACCTGTTGGATGATAGCAGCAACCCTGTTCTTTGAATTAGGATAATCAATCTTCTATGTGCCTTCAGGACGAGGGCGATCATGGTTCTCCACAACTTCCTGTCATTTAGTAAAGTTTGTCATTTTGGTATTTCTCCTAATCCCTGTTTTGCCAACTAATTACCCAAATCCGTTAGGCAGGTTATTCACCCCCTTTCCCCTAGCCATCTTGCTTTCAATGTGTCCAACTCATCTGTCTTCTTTCTTCATTAGGCGACCTAGACATTTCGTCTCTGAATCAAAGTATCAGTCAGTTAAGTGCCATACGTCATACACATTTTTAGGCAATCGTGTCTCTTTCGATTCGTGACTGACTAGGCAGATGATTTTCCCGCAGTAGGTTGCCGTTTCTTTCTGCGCCAGACTGATTAATAACCAAGGCTATAGGACCCAGACTATCCTGCTATTCAACCCATAACTTGGAAGAAGAAATGGGTTCATACCTTTCTTAAGTGAATGTAACGAACTCGACTAGAATTCGAACTCAGCTCTCCGCGTTCTCATTCCGAGTAATATTTAGCCCCTCCAAGGGTTACATGTGGCACAAGGCCGGGTTTAATGTGGGTTTCCGAGCCCGTAGGCTCGGCCAAAAATATTCCCTATTGGAACCCGTAAAAACGGGTTCAGGGACAGTCTACCTTCCCGAACGAGACTCTGCCCTTCGGCATAGCCTCATCCGGGTTCCTCTCTGCCTTCCGGAAGAGAGTTCGACCAAATAACTAGACGCGGAGCCAAGTTATCATTCGTTCTCATTCCGAGTCGTTAACCATTACACCGTATCCGATTTTAAGTATAAGTGTCCTTTTTGTTTTCATTTTGCTTAAAACTTCCTCATTACTTACATGTTCAGTCCGTGAGATTACTGATCAATAAAATCGATTATTGAACAGAAACATTTGATATCATGCAAATTAAGGAAATTAATAATTATGATGTTATTCGGTTTATTGGCATTACGTCTTTCTACAAGGTAGATCAGAGTGTAGTAACTGTGGCCGATCCTCGACCATTATGAGCGGGAATCATTTATGCTTTCTGACCGAGAAACCTACAAAAATAATAAGCGAGAAGGAACTGGAAAAGTCAAGGGAGAGTCGCAGTGAGTTTGAATGCGGAAAGGTAAAAGTTTAGAAACCTTGAGAAAAATGAAGCGAAAACAAAGGAAAGGAATATACTAAAGGCCAAACATTTCATGATTTAATAATTAGTAAGTCTCATACCTTTTTGGTTTAATTAACTCCTACTAAGGATACTGAAACTATTTAACACATTAGTGTATGGTTCCCAATTTTCTAGAAAGGTGTTACTAAAATTTAAATTCACCCAGCTCTAAGATTAGCAGTAGCAAATAAGGCAGATTAGGAAAAAGAGCGAACATTTCAAGGAGATTTTTGCAGTAATAGGATAATTTCTTTAATATTATTAACCTTTTTGTTTGTTATGCTTCCTGCTTTGTATCCTGTAGAGCCGGGTCCAAACTCTGGTCCTTAGGCCCTATAGGAAAATTGTCATTTAATTAATAGCACTTTTCTTAATATATATATTCCTAGTAGGGCGATCTTCTGAGCCACTTGTATGATGATGTTACCTGGAACACTGTTTGACCATTCCTTTTCTCACGAGGACCAGAGCTTCGATTACTATTGGTACGGTCTCAGTCTTCATTTCCCACGTCCTGTGAATCTCGATCTCCAGGTTCTTGTATTTGGACAATTTCTCGATATTTTTTATGGAAGGTGTTTCTCTCAAATGGTATTGCTATGTCAATAAGCATACACTTCCTGTATGTCTTGTCTTTTATGATAATATCAGGTATGTTAGTTGTTATTTCCCTGTAAGCTTGAATTGGCATGTCCCAAACGATAGTTACATCGTTATTTTGGGTCACTGTGTCTGGTTGGTGGTCATGCCATCTCTCAGTGGTTTCGATTTTGTGCTTCTTGCATATCTTCCAGTGCACATATATCGCTACCTTATGTCTGTGGGTATATTCATTTTTTTTTTTGCTAGTTCCGGACATCCTGAGATAATATGGTCGACAGTTTCATCATATTTTCCGCAGGTCCTGCATTCCGGGTTAATTCCACCCTAGATTGTCTGACAGTGATAGGATCTGCTGCATCCCCGTTTGGGTAAGCATTTCTATGGTCTTGGCGTCCAATCTTTTAATGTCATTAAACTTCCATTTCATAATGTTGAAGCTGCATGTTACTACGAGTATAGCTAAGGTGTTAATAGCCTTCATTTTATTGGCCCCATTAAGTTCGCTTTCTAGTATCAAATGCACTCTCCTATAATATTCTTTTCGGATCTTTTTCTTCATAATTGAATGTTGTGTTCCGTCTTCTTCCTTAATTCCTAAGTATTTGTATGTACCATCTTGCTCTAGTTCCTTAATCTTGTTGTTTATATCAAAGTCTAAATCCGTAGTTTTCGTTAGTTTACCGCCTTTGAAGGTAGTTTTGACACATTTGTCGATTCCGAACTCCATCCTAATGTCTTCGCTAAAGGTTTCGACAATGGTGTATCTGGTTTTGCTGCTGGTTGTCATCCTTGACAAACGTTTTAAGATCATCATTGTAAAATAGATGATTCATTTTGCCATTCTGTGACTTGTATCAGTAGCTCCTGTTGTTCAGTGGGCAGCTGAGTGACGCTAATGCAAGGCAGAAGTGTAGTGATGATAATGAATCTCTTTGGGAGATCCAGTTTTTGATGTTGATTGATCTCAATGTTAATGACTCATTTGTATGGTTTAGGTTTAGTGCAGTCTTCCAGTTTTTCATGCTCTCCGTTATGGATTTGACAGTTGTGGGGCACACTCTGTATATTTTTAGGCTCTTCTTTATCCATGAGTATGGAACACTGTCGAACGCCTTTCTGTAGTCGATTCATGCTGTCGATATTTTTTTTCCTTGTTTTCATCTCTTTCAATTTTGTTTTATTGATAATTAGTTGCTACAATCTTTTACAATCTTTCTGTTTTGTTGGGAGTAAATTGTTTTTCCCAATTAAGTTGTATGTCCTCTCGATTATGAAAAAAGTGAGCATCTTGTACATTGTTGGTAGACAGGTGATGGGTCTATAGTTCTTCGGGTTCTGCGTCTCTTCTGATTTGGTGAGCAGGTATGTTACCCTCTACGTGAGTCATTTGTGATTTTTTTCTGGGTTTATGATTATATCATTATATGCTGTGCGAGGTCTTGGTGGGTGTTAGATAGGTTTTTAATCCAAAAATTGGCTATTTGGTCTATTCCTGGTATTTTCCAGTTTTTGGTTTTGCAGATGGCAGCGGTTGTTTCAGCAATATTGATATCCGTCCATTTTTGGCACTCTACACGTGCGTATTGTTCCTGTTGTTGCTTAATCCATGTAGCTCTTATTGTGCATTTTGAAGTTTTCCCACATCTTACACCAGAACCTCTCGACTTCTTGGATATTAGGTGGGCCATATTTTAATTTTTTGCCTGTTCTCGATATAATTTCTTGGCATCTTCATTGAAGATCTTGTTTTACCAGAAGAATCTGTTTCTTTTTTTATCACCCCTGATTCTCTGTGCCTTCGCTTGAATTTGTCGCTTCAGCTTCTCTTTAAATTTTGGTACGTCAGTCTTATTCTTTATGTCAAGGCTCCGTTTTATTTGTCTCCTTTTTCTTTCTTACATTTTGGAGCCCTTGTCTACTTCACTTAGAAGTGACAACTGTCCTCGCAGTTTATTTATTTCGGTTACTACTTTTTCTTTCCAGACTGGCATTTTTCTTTTTCATTTACATTGTTTTTTGTTTTTTTTTACTTTTTCACCTATTATTTCTGCGATCATTACCGATGCCGTGTATATAGGATAATTAATTTCTGTCAGGTTCCTCGTTTTTGCCATTTCGTCCCTTATTTTCCTAATTGCTCGGTTAGTGACGTTAATGGTATCCTTCACTTGGCGGTTCTTTCTTACGTTTGGAATTGTTGACCTTTCCTCGACAGATATTTCTTTTACATTCTCCAATTTATATCGGATGTTTTTATCATCTATGTTTCTCATATTCGTCAGTATCTTCCTCTGTTTGCTAGTGTACCTCGGAGGGAATTATTACATCTGGTTTCTAATTGTTCCTCTGCATGTGTCTCCTCTGAGTTGTTGACATTTAGCCTCTTGATCTTAACGTTTAATCTACTTTTGATGTTTTCTTGGATGCTTTCGATTTCTATGTTAGGTAATCTTTTTTTTTATGATGTCACGCTGGACATTGGCTAGTTTGTTGGCATCGATGTTTAGTGTGTTTGAGGGGTTGTTTTTCTCGCCAGATATTATACGTGGCTTTAGTCGTTGTCGGATTTATCGTAGCGGTGTAAAAGGCTATCATTACTTCAATATACTCTTCCCGAGACTATTTATTTATTGTTCTTTCTGTGGGATTTTCTTTTAATGAACATAGAGGGCCTCTTTGAGGACTGTCCGCACGTGGTTTTCTTCTAGTTCTCGTTGGGTAGAGCTTGTTCCAGTTGTAGACTTTTCGATCCCAGTCTGGTTCCTCATTGGAGATCGTGGTCCTTATTGTCCCGCAATATTTTCCATTGTGTCAGCATTATAGTTAGTTCGTATTTACCCATACGTGGGAGCTGGTTCGTGGGCGCCAGAGCACATCCATATCTTGGTAGGCCATCACGTTCAGAGGGCCAGGCCGCCTCCTGCTATTGTTTTTTTTTGCTATTGCTATTATTAACAACAACGGTAACATCTTCATTGTTAAGAGTTTGGATCCCAAGTAGACACGACGGGCTTCACGAGACTCCAACATTTATTATTATCATTATCATCATCATTATTATTATTAACACAGACTCTCCAGCCGTGTCTACATCTTCAGTCGACCGTGAATGGATGAATATAACTTCTGATTTCTGGATCAAACCAAACACAACGTGGGCAGGAAGTAGGATTAAACCAATGGACCGGTCGAATGATCTACGGATGCTCAGGGAACTACGGTCACTCCCTTAAGTTCGGTTAAGACCGAGTAGACACCTCAACCCAGAGAGTAAGACGTCGGAGGTTGTGGGGCTGGGGCGAAAGTGTTAGGCTTATATTGTATAACGTATGTGCCAAGTTTGGTCAAAGTCTGTTAGATGGAGCTCGAGTGAAAAGATGTCACACAGATAGACAGTCAGACACACAGACATCCTCTGTTTTATATATATATAGATGGCTCCCATATTGTTTTTATTTCTATGCTAGGCCTACTAAGGAGATCCTTTTAGCACAGCATATGCACTGGATCTTTCAGACTCCTAACTCTCTGGTGTTCCTCCTTGTCAAGTATTGTACCTTCTTAGCACTAATGACGAGGAAATGTATAAATGCACATCATTGTGCTTTGGTTTCTCATCATATATGTTGACGATAAATGTAACCATTTCTGATAAGAAAATGAATGGATGAGTGAACAGTAAAAAGCTTTTATCCTCATTGTCAGCCAATCAGAATAAACTGTCATGCTAGCAACGATGACGTTTTTTTTTTTAGAAAAATGGGAACAAAAAAGGTATTTTCTTAAAAATCGGTATCACCGGGAAGAGAAAAGAATATTCAGGACGACAGTAGATAGCAATTGACACTGCATTTAAATTTTTACAGATTAAAGTTTGCTCCCGGAAGCGAGTTCCACAAGCGAGAAGTGCGAGAAAAGAAACTGTTAGCATAGAAGTTACGGCTACATCTAGTCAGCTCAATTTTAAATTGATGAGATCTCATCGCCAGTCCAGTTCTGCGCTTATTTAGAATAAGAAATAATTTCCGGAACACATCAATGAGGCGAGAAGGCCTGGAGACGTTAACGCTTACTGGAGGCAAGAGGGACAGAGATAAATCGTCAGTCTAGATTGCGCAAATAGATGGCAGAACTTGAACTGAGAGGATAATAAGTGAACAAAAATTGCTTCGAAATATGATGGATAGGAAGTTGGGAATAGTCATTATCGTCTACGTCCTAAAGGTATACGACAGACAAAAATAAAATGAAAACACTTATCATAAAAGTTATTTTAAATACTCGTGAGAAACCTCTATTTTAATAATATAGGGAGCGCCGCTCGACTAATTAAAGACTTCTTTTTTTTTTTTTAGTAGTTTTCATAGTATTGCGCGGTACTTGAGTGAGAAGCACTCCCAAGGAAAACAAGGTCGGAAAACCCCTTCATTGTCGGCCGAACCCTTTCGAGGCCGAAAAAAGGTTTGGCCTACAGAGGATGAGCAAGTCATCAAAGGCTCTGGTCAGAATGTCTCGTGTGAAATCGAATCTCCCACATAGCAAGAACCACTCCTCATATAAACATGGTTAACACTCCAGTGAGAAAATGTGGAATGTATTAGGTGTGTACAAAAGTTTCAAGCGAAAAACTCGGTTTTTCACTTGTTATTCAGTCTTTAATTTTCAAGAGAAGAACGCGGGGAACAATTACGCCCAGTTAAATGCATCGATGTATAAAATATGCGCAAGAAGAAAACTTTCGTGTCAATGTGCAACATTTGTTGCTTTCCGTATTGATCGACAACTATTGACAACTAAAACTTGTTACTGTTTGGTGTTAAAGCAACATAAATAACACAAAAGAAATACTAGTTCAACATACAAGGTTTGGTGATGTTTGGCGATGCCTGGGGCCAACTCCTTGAATGTATGCTCCTAAGACTCAAGTAGGGCGGAAAGGCCTATATCGCCTACTACTGAGAAATGTGACAAAAGAAAACATTTTAAATATGTAAAAACATATAAAACATGAAATAAACACTTTATTCAAAGCGGCGTTAAACGAAGTGCGTTGGCAGACAAATTGGGGGTAATCCCCCAAAATATTCTACAAATAATCTCTTCTGTATATAATCTATATCTTATTCCGCTATCCATCCCATGTTCTTATTTAATACTGTTCAATTAATGAATTGAAATCACACTGATTATGTCATTAATTTCACGAACCAACGCTTTAATTCACTATACTATTGTCCCGTGGGGCATTTCCGAGTCTAGAACTTGGTGACTTAAATCTAAGCTGCCTGTTGTTAACATTGCTGACAACGACGAATGGTTTCGTTTGATTGGTTAATTTTTTTTTTTTACCTTGAAATCATCACAGAGTTAAATGCAAAAAATCCGTTTTTTAACAGACACCATTTTAGAGGTCGTATCATGTAAGTGTGAATCTAACCTGTCGGAGTTAGCTCCTCCTTAATTCCCATATTGTCACCTGGGATCTATCTCTCTATATATATACTATAAATACTGGGAAACTTCTTGCCTCTTTTTCTTTTTCCCTCAGGCCTCGTGCCGCATTCCACCTCGCGTGGAGGTGAGGTAAATCTCTCTTTCTTCTTCATTTCAGTGACAAGATGTAAGCTCTTAGATAACAGCGTTTCCCATTTCTGGGAAAACGCTATGAACATTACAAACATTCACCAAAATACGAACATTGACCAAAGAACAAACACAAATGTTCATACACACACAAATGTTAATGTCAATATGCTTTGTAATTTGTTTAATACATATATTTGTTGATATATATATATATATATATATATATATATATATATATATATATATATATATATATATATATATATCTGTCTTGTTTGTCTTCTTTCATCTTCGGTTGGACAAATTAAGTCCGACAATTTTCATGTAGTTGGACCTTTTAATATTCTACCAGGAGTTACACACGTGTTTCTAACACAACAACACGTAAAAACACACACGGTCCTCTACAAACCGCTTGATTAGATTTCTGAGTACGTTATGTAGTATGACTTACATTCACGTTTTTTGTATTATTAAGTACAAAAATAAATACTTTATTCCCAGAAAACATTCCACCATTCCAAGTAAGGAAAGAGAGTTCCCAAAGACCTACTTCTTTTACCTTTTTATTTTAGTTACTCCGACTTCCCACTGAGTTGTGCAATAGACACTGCCACCAGTAATAATTACATTTTCCAATTGTATATTTTAAGCACTCTAGATCACGAAAGTTAAAAATTATTTTTTATTAAATTTTATAAATGCTAATATTAGTGTAAACGGTTGATACTGTTATCTCCCTTTCAAAGGAACTCTCTAAAAAGGGATAATTTAATGCTTCTTTTATTTTTGCTGTATAATCCGTTGTTAAATAAACTTAACGCAACACAATCTTCCCGTGTTTATCTGGTGTTTTCTCGTACCGAGCCAATATAGCGTTACTCAATTCATTTATGTTTACAGATTTTTTTTTCTAAATACTGATTGGCTGCTGGAATTGACATCTAATATTTTATTATTTTGTTTGATTATATCATTAACAATAGAAACATGATATTCGCTTTACACAAGGGAAAACATCCGAATTGTAAATATTTGGTAGGGGAATAATTTAAGTTCCGTCGATTAAATATTGCTTTTGGGAAAGTGTAAAGGTGAATTGAGTTATGAAAGGGACAATGCTCTCTGTGTTTCTGTACGTCTCTCTCTCTCTCTCTCTCTCTCTCCCTCTTTCTCTCTGTGTGTATGTGTGTGTGTACGCGCGTGTGTGTGTGTGTGACTCAAGTATGAAAGGAGCTTAATGATAAATACAAGATATATCTTTACATAAATCTCCTTATATCTCGATTTTTTTTTACGAATAAAACTTGGCTTTGGAAAAAGTAGCTGCGGACTGGGCTTAAAAATATTGGTTGCCAGGAGACAAAAGCACCCCACCTACAACTACAATGCTATCATGTAACTTTCATAACAAATAAATAAACTTATCAAAAATGTGTGTTTCTTAGTAATTACAGTGAACATGTACTGACAGTAGATACCAAATATAAATACAGAATGTTAATTGAATTTTGTATTTCTTTTTTTATAATTATATGTAATTGGTTGATATTTTTAAATAGTTTACTGCCCAATTTACGTATTAACAGTTCAAAAGCACAACAGAGCATTCCATGCAGTCCTCTATATTAAGAGCAATCGTTTGTGTGCACTAGATATACGTGCGAATCTGACAATGATTCCTTCTGCATCCAATTCATCTAACAATTTCTTTTTCAGTGGATTGTAGTGAACAAAACAAGATCTAGATTTGAAATTCAAATGCTAAGGACTGACTCATTGATTTTGTTAGAAATTAAAAAGACTCGGATTTACAAACTTTGCTTAACACACACGCAAAAGCGAATCCAAAACAAAACTCGTGAAATTTCACACCTTGATGCGAAATCTTTTTCGGCCAATAGAAAACTAGGAAACATTTAAAAACAAAATTCAAATAATCTTCAATTGTCAGAAACAAATTCTTTTACGGACATTTTCGTGAGCCGACGCGAAGTTTGTACGTCGTCCAATGGAAAGGCCCGAATCATATCCGGGAGTGAATTCCCAAATGACCTTTTCAAGCCCCACAAACAAAATAAAAGACGGGTAAGTTCGCCTGTCACAAGAGAGGAGGAGACGAGCGTATTAACACGTCCCTTGACAAACGTCAAGTGATCGTTATTATTATCTCTACCTTTTTCCCTCGCCTCTTTTATACTTGATAAGCAAACGGAACATTTTAAGACTGAGCGATTACTTCAAAGATATTTCTACCCTACGATAACGCTCATACATACATGCATACATACATGCATACGTTCCTACCTACATGCACATAAACCTATTCGTGCAAGGACTATTACAAACATTTTGACGACCTTGTATCAACCAAAATACATTAATTTTATTTGTAGAGACCTTAATTGATTTATATGTATATAAATTTGTTGTTTCACTTTACGATTGATTTTCTTGTTTTATAACCCTCTTATGGTGTGCTATCTAACTAACAAGGCCAAATCAAACTAATCTGTTTCAACACTCATACACTTCACTATAACTGATAATCCCCTATAATTTCTGCATCCAATTCCTTTTCAATGCATAGCAACCTGTATAATTCCAAATTCTTCTCAGACAACGAATTTCAAAGCCATTTGTTTCGTTAAAATTCCAGTTTCATAAAGAGTGCTGGATTGCTATGCGTCATCCCTCCTCTTATATGGAAGTGAATGCTGGACAACACCTTCCCGCGGACGAGGTGAAATATAGAGGCAACAGAAATATGCTTCTCCAGAAGGAGACTGAAAATTCCATGGACAGAGCAAGTAAGCAACAATAAAGTCTTAAAGAAAATGGCGGGAGTCTTTCGCCTTCGTGTCCACAAAAAAACAAAAACAAACAAAGAACGGTGTGTCAAAAGGACAGCTTTTCCCTTGACCCTGCTATTATTTAGGTACCGCGATTGATTTGCTAAAAAATTAGCATACCATGATGGAAAAGTGCCTCCAAATTAATAAAAAATATAGTTTTATCCTCAAAATATTTATGTAATTATTAAGAAAGACAAGAGGATTTTTTGATTATTAAATTATATTTTTTTCATCTTTTTAGAATGTCGAAATTTTGGTTAAAAACTCGTTTTTTTTTACGTCATCCCAATGGCCAAAGATTAGTTTAAGAAATTTCCACGTCTCTTTTTGCGATGAAAAACACATTGATTTGGAAAGGGTTGAAAAGAAAAAAAAAAACTCTTTCGATGAATAATGAATTTTTGCAAAAATTGTTTTAATTTTTTTTTAAATTTTAATTAGAATAATTTATAAAGTTTTAAATTTTAAAAAAAATCTGCATTAATTTGTGCCGGTTAGGTCATATTGTTATTAAATAAAAACTATATTTACTAATTATAAATGGAAAAAAGCACTAATATTTTAAAAAATGATAAAAAGAATTTTGAAATTTTTTGTGTTTATAAACGTGTCGATTTTTGTAAATACGGACGTCTATACATGACATTATCAGAAAATAAGTGCGATAACTGTAGTAAATTTAAAACCAAATACACAAGCATTAGATTACGAATAATAATTTCCTAAATTTTTAAGATTTTTGGGTAGTTAAAAATTACATAAAATAGGAGCATACGTTATATTCCTCAAGTAAAATTTACAGATATATCCACCATAGAAAAACATTAGACAAACTTTCGTTTGTCATTCAAGCTGTCGATACCTAAAATAAACGGCTACCGCCATGTTACATAATGCATTTCTGCAATATTTTAAAATTAAAGTAATATTTGTTTCAAATCAGATTAATTAAATTTTAAATCAGCTAATATTCATGAAATAAAGTTTTAGAAAAGTATATTTTATTTTTGAAAGACTTTTTAATAAAAGAATTACATTGCGATGATAGCTGGCTAAAAATCGGGCTAAAATCAGCTAATGTTATTGATTTGAAAACGAAAACAATTTCAGACAATTCAAATTAATTTTTAAATTAAGCAAAGTATTTTGCTTATTGAAAATATAAATTTAATGCATTAGCTTGAAATTAAATCCATTTAAAGCTTCAAGAAATATTTTTCATTTTTATTTAATTCATTTTAAACATTAGGTATCTCTAATTTTTGGAAGTATTTACTGATTTAAAAAAATAAAACAAAAAAAAACAACCTTCATTCCCACGTTCTTTTAAAATGCGATGATTAGAATTTCAATAAAACCTAAACATATGAAAGTAAATTTATATAATTTAAAAAAAAATTTACAACAAAAATAATAAACTATTTACTTTATTAGATTGATTTACAATAATAATTTTATAATTAAAAGTATTCTAAAAATTCGAACGAATACAATGAAATGTTTATCATTTATCAATTTATAAAGAAATGAATATTTCTCTTTTACATTTTTTTCATAAATGGTTAAATAATAAGTCTTTATAAAAGTTAAATAATAATTGTATTTAATTCTCATATTTTTATAATCTTGTAAATAAGGATTGTCGAAGAAGTGAAGGTAATACAATATAATAGTGATGCCAAGAGAAAAAACATCCTTTTGTTACACAGTTTCTTTTTTCTTTTTTTTCTTTTTTGCGGGCACAAAGGTTAAAGATTGCCAAAATGGTAACAGAAAGAACACTTCTACATAGAATCAGGAAAAGACAATTGAAATTTCTTGGACATGTCGGATTTAGCTCCTCCTTAATTTCCTAATTGTCACTAGAGGTCGTTCTCCCTACACTATAAATACTGGGTAATTTATTGCCTCGTTCTCTTTTTATTTTGCATTTCAGCGGACACATTTAAAAATGTGACCTCTCGCAAGGATCCGCGTTTTCGCCCACTTGTTGGAAAACGCCATAAAACACACATACACGTATGTATGTATGAACATTCACCCAAATACAAATTCTTTACGTCCACACGCAAACACAAATGTTGATGTCTTTGTCACTTGTAAATTTGTTTTTTAACACATATATTTGTTGGCATATATATATCGGTCTTGTTTTTCTTTACCTCTTCGGTTGGACATGTTCTTGTCGTTGGAACTTCTTCTAGCAGGAATAAACAGCAGGTGTTCTAATTCAACAACATTCAAACCCACGCGGTCCTCTACAGACACATAAAGAGAATGATGCGAAATCTTTTTCGGTCAATAGAAAACTAGAAAATATTTAAACAAACAAAATTCAAATAATCTTCAATTCTCAGAAACAAATTCTTTTACGGGCCTTTTCGTGAGCCGACGCAAAATTTGTTCGACATCCAACGGAAAGGCCTCGAATCATACCCGGCAGTGAATTCCCAAATGACTTTTTCAAGTCCCACAAACAAAATAAAAGACGGGCAAGTTCGCCTGTCACCAGAGAGAAGGAGACGAGCGTATTAACACATCCCTTGACAAACGTCAAGTGATCGTTATTATTATCTCTACCTTTCTCCCTCTCCTCTTTTATACTTGATAAGCAAACGGAACATTTTAAGACTGAGCGATTACTTCAAATATATTCCTAACCTACGATAACGCTTATACATACATACATACATCCACACATACGTTCCTGCCTACGTACACATAAACTCATTCTTGCAAGGACTACTACGAACATTTTGACGACCTTGTATCAACCAAAATACATTAGTTTTATTTGTAGAGACCTTAATTGATTTATATGTATATAAATTTGTTGTTTCACTTTACGATTTGATTTTCTTGTTTTATAACCCTCTTATGGTGTGCTATCTAACTAACAAGGCCAAATCAAACTAATCTGTTTCAACACTCATACACTTCACTATAACTGATAACCTACTATAGATCTTTGAAGATAAAAACTATCAATATACAAGGACTTTGAAATCGAAATCTCAAAAATATGGTATATGAGGACATCAACAACTCCAGTTGTAGTTGGAATCCTCCGATTGTTTGGAAAGATTCCAAAGCACTCATTGAAGGAATCCCTGGGAGTCCATGCCTTAAAGAAACACAAACAATTGTACTCACAAGTACAACCCACACCTTGCGAAGGTCATATTTGTGATTTATTTTTTTTCAAAACTGTTCAGTGGCAAATGTCATGATGCCATTTCTAACCTTAGGTCTCTGGTCGGGACCCGGAAAAAATGAGTATACACCAGAAACCAAAGGAAATAAAATGATGATAATAATAATATTCCAGAAAGAAAATGACACGTCAACCACTCAGCTGTGGAAGGTCTGTCTTGAAAATCCGTCTTGAAAATCTTGTTTTTGCCATATTTCGATGAGATGCACACAAATATCTCAGCCACTCGGCAAGTATTTATTTATTTAATTCTGGATTTGAAGAAGAAAAGCCCACTCAAGTGTCAAGTCATTGATAAGACATCGTCAGTTAGTATCGAACTCATTATATTATAGTTATGGTCTGGTTGACTAGCTTACCAACCGTTATTTCACGGAGAGATGGTCAATACAAATGATGTTATAAAACCTGAAAGTTAAAATTTAAAAATTATAAAAATTGCTGCTGGAGATTTATTTAATTTTACCATTTCAGCAAAAGCATTTTTTTTTTTTTTTAAGCGTATCACCCCAAGCAAGGCTGGGGGCCACTATCACGCAAGGGGTTATAAAGGGTTGGAGGAAGAGCAGATAGGAGTGGTAAAGGAGAGGATGTGGAGAAAGAGAAAGACAGTGGGTCGATCAAGGCAAGGGGGTTACAGAAGATTTGGAGCGAGAGCAGATAGGAATGAAAGGTGAAAGGATGTGGAGAAGGGAAGTGGATAGATCAAGGCAACTGGAGATGTCGATTGACGCTACACTTAAACCGTTGGAGATTGTATTTGTCAGGGAAACAGTAATAGGGAAGGGAGTTCCACATGCGAGATGTGCGAGACATGAAGCTTATGCCTATTGAAACATATTGTTTTTGGCTGAAAACAGACAAGAATATGATAACAGTTTGAGATAAAAACAATTCATCTACATATTTTCCGGCATTGAATGCGATAATATTTTGTCCAGCTTTGAATATTACTGTCACATCTGGTTTGGTGCTCCTGCTATATATTTAAAGATTCTTGATAAAATTCCACAGAAGAAACTGCAATGTTATTGGTCCCGACCTGGCATCTCGGCTTCAGTTCAGCTTCAGCTCTCCTATTTCCAATTTCGAGCCGTCATCCATTACCTCTCAATGGACAGAGAGGAACTCGTATATACGATACATCGCTAAAGACGCAGGAAAAATGGTCAGTTCCCTGTTCCGCTCTAGCAGGTACCTGTCTGCTTCTGTTATACTCTACATCCAGATCAGGCCTAAAATTGAGTACTGCTGCCATATTTGGGCAGGTGCTGCCCAGTCCTCACTCTCCAGTCTCGATAGGCTCCAAAAGCGTCTACACGATCTTCTGGGTGATGAGTAATTTTTCACCCTGTAATCCCTTTTGCACAGACGAAACGTTGTAAGCCTCCTGATACAGTATCGCTATTTCCATAGAAAATGTTCATACGAGCTGCATAGTTTAGTTCCACTAAGTGTAACCCAAAAAGCTAAGACCGGCCACGCCGGGTAGACTGTGGCCAATCACCTCATCCTCTTCAAAGTTCAGAGATAGATAGATAGATAGACAGACAGACAGACAGACAGACATGGACAGTTTGAGATAGAGATATATGAACCTATTTAGATAGATAGATAGATAGATAGATAGATAGATAGATAGATAGATAGATAGGTAGATATGAACAAATTGAGATGGATAGCTCCAGTCAGTATGAATAGTTGTACTCTTCTCTACTATATCGCTATTTCCATAGCTTCTTCGCACGAGCTGCTTCTTTGTGGAACCGACTCCCAATAGGATGCTTTCCCGACCACTGCAATCTTAGCCTATTTATATTGTCGGTTAACTGCTATTTTCCCCCACGTATCCTCGTAAACTGCGCCGCTTACCTATTACTCTTACCACTCACGCTAAGAATCCCTTCAGTAATCGAGTAGCTCCTGGGTCTTGTATAGAGTTCATTAGTAAAAAGATATTCGTTTTCAATGCCCAAGTTGTATCCATAGCTTGTAGTAAGCAGTTCCACTCTTTTTATTCGAGTGTATGGTGTATATGTGTTGTGAAGCACGTATGCAACATCCGGGTTATGAAACTGGGGTGTTTAACTATGAAAGCTTCAACGCAATCAAAAAATTAGCGGACTGTACACGTTTTTTTTTTTTAATAATTTTTATTTTTAGCTGAACCAGGTCATGCTTAAAATATGACCTGAAAGAGAGAAATTTCATTTATTTTTTGTAAGTTGAGATCGAGAGTGGGTCCTTCTATGTGCCCTGTTCTTTCGTGACATGGGCGATCATGGCTATCCACAACTTCCTATCCCTTGTGACCCTGCGTAGTTTTTAAACTCCTTTTGATGAGCTCCCGTCCAAAAATATCTGTCTCATTTCATGTTAAATATGTTTCATTTTTGGATAAATCTGAATTTTGTCATGATTATAAACTGCATGCTTAGGAATTGAAACGGACATCTATGTGGAGAAGGCTACTTTCGCTTTCTCTCTGGTGACAACCGCTTTTGAGGTCATATTTATGTATCTTTCTGTATTTAAACTGAATATATTTGTAATAAATGCCGTCCTGGGTAAGACGATAAACTCCGTCCAGCAGCAAGGCCTCTGATCAGGAGGTTTTGAGGAGCGTGGAACCACTGCTTAATTGCTGCTGTTCCCAGGTCCACCCTGACCCGGAGGTGGTAACATCTGTTAGGGTCCCAGTTATGGGCAAATAGTTAACACCCAAAGTTGTGTAAAAATAGGTTTTAATACCAGAAATACTTTGTAATAAAAAATTATTACCAACAATAATTTTTGAAGGAAAAATTATTATCTACCAAGTGTGAAATTTAAAACTTTTTACGAAAATAAAACCATTCAAGATTGTAAATTCCCTAAAAAGTTGGATTGTACTAAAAAATATGAGTAATTGAAAAAGGGTTCAAATATATATGTATATATACGCACCTTTTTTTATCAAACTATCGCTATGAATCTATTTAAAATATTTTGCTGGTATTAAATGACCCACTTAGGTTAATATGCCATAAAACTAAACCAACCAACCAATCTAATAAATGTAGTATTTTGAAGAAGCAAATGATTTTTAATCATCTTATCATCAGTGAGATTAAATGATTTTCTTAGGAGCTTTGAAGTAATAAAAATGTGATATATGTTATTCTGCTTTCACAGTTGAATACATGGTAGGGGATACTCCGCTTTTGTTCATATACATGTTTGCGTGAACATGGTTACTAGAGGCGTTGATCTGTGTGCGTTTTATATTTTAGTTTTGTTGAAGTTATATTTTGGAATACCGTTTGATTTAAGAAATTGTAGGATATTATATGGACTAATGTTGGTTGGTTGATTTTGTTTAGCGGCATATCAACACCTCTGTGGGTTATTTAATGCCGAAATCTAAATATTTTGTATGTAATTTTACGCTTTCAACTACAGATATTTTTACATAATTTTATACTTTCTGAGTAAAGGTATGTTTTTTTTAGATATATATTCTGTAGATAAATACTGATATGACTATTTTCATTTGAAATCTCAGCAATAAAGCAAGCAGACGCATAATGAAATAGGATATTGTATCTTATTCATTAGTGTGAACTTTCATATTAAGACTAAATTCTGGTTAGGCTACAAACATCCTAAAAGTTAGGCCCTCTTCTTCACACACACACACACACACACACACACACACACACACACACACACACACACACACATGCATTGTTGATATTTTACTACAAAAATGTATTTGTATATTTTTAAGTTTTGCATTGATTGTTACTTTGCCTTAAAATGTATTGTTGGATATTTTATTATAAAAATGTACTGTTGTTTTTTTTAGCGGGGAGGACACTGTTTGACCATAGCTGGGACCCTAACAGGTTCTGCCACTCCAGGTCAGGGTGGACTTGGAAATGAAAGACAGCAATTAAGAGGGGTGGCTCCACGCTCCTCAGTACCTCCAGTCTCTCGATCAGAGGCCTTGCTGTCGGATGTAGTTTATCGTCAGACCCAGGACGACTGTCAGTGTGACGACAGGTATCGTAAGTAATTATTGTAGTAAGTATGAAATAAAGCTCAAACTTGAGGATTCGCTGAGTATGAGGTCCACCTGAAATTACCTGATGCTAAAAAGAAAAATAAAGTCAGTGTACCTGGTGAGACGACAGTTTGATTGCCCTATAAATTGAGGCGTGAATATAAATAAGGTTCTTCCGAAAGCAATAAATGTACAGACTATTCATAAATAGATGTTTTTGTTTTCTATGACTGTCGGCAGAGGGGAGCTTTATTTATTGCTTTCATTTGATCGGCTTGATAGCGTCCCTATTGGTGGGGCGGGGGGTCTGTAATTTGCAGAGAGCCTCAAGATAAATTTTGAGATAGGCGGACAGTTCTCGCCCACCCTACAAATCTACAAAATTTCTTTTCTGTCACTCGCCTACCCGTTTCTTCCTGAAAGAAGGAGGTCAGGTTTGTACCAGAAATCAACTTGTGCATTGAGAGTCTAATGATTCACGAGGGTGTAAAATGAAACATTGGGAGTATAGTCAGATCTACATTTCTAATATGCACAGATATAGCAGTAGTCCAATGTTCCCCACAAACATACTGGAGAAACTCATGTTTTTTTATTTTTTTTTTTTGGTATCCACTTATTTGATGGTGGAATGGCCTCTTTTATGTCAGTCATAACTAATTTGGAGTCTTCTGGAGTTTCTGTAGTTCCCTACTGAGTAGCATCTTGTGTGTGTGTGTGTGTGTGTGTGTGTGTGTGTGTGTGTGTGTAAAGAAGAGGGCCTAACTTTTAGGATGTTTGTAGCCTAACCAGAATTTAGTCTTAATATGAAAGTCCACACTAATGAATAAGATACAATATCCTATTCTATTATGCGCCTGCTTGCTTTATTGCTGAGATTTCAAATGAAAATAGTCATATCAGTATCTATCTAAGTGTTACTCGGTTATATCAAGTTGCTAATTGTCCTATTTTAAGTTTTTGTATTGATTTTTAACTTCTGCTCTCTCATTTCCTATTTTTAATTTTACAAAACCTCTATTGTATCTAAAGGCACACTGAATCACTTTTGACACTAAACCACTACCTTGTGCCAATTAATTGAAACAAAACGAATAATTCCGTTATTACTTACTTTTTTCGTATTTTTCCAATGAAACATGAACCAGTAAAAATTCCACATTTCCATTCCACAAAGTCGTTCCTCTATTAACCACAGATTCTCGATTGAATTTAAATCAGGAGAGTTTCCGAGCCAGTCGATAGTACTTTGATTTGCTCACTGGTAAAGCTTGCCATTATGTTCGTGTAACGTTACAGTTTTCGTACGCTTCCTTGGTGTAACATCTATCGCAGACAATGGCCATAGGATTACTAAACAACAGTCGAGACAATAGTGTCTGGGCGTGATAAAAATTTGATGCAATCACGCAATATTTTTCAGGGCCAAACAAATTTCATCATACACCCCGAAAATAGATTCATATTACTGCACACCACTGCAAATGGCCTAATCTGAGGAAAAAATAAAAATTGATTAAACCATGTCACTCTAGTGGGTTTAAAATTGTATGGTGAATGAAAGGAAACTAAAGCGGTTGTTTTTATTAATTTGCACAAAGGTGTATATAGAAAGCAATAATAAGATGAAAGAAAAAAATAGCCAAAGATTCATATTGGAGTTGAAGGTGTATTATCTAATAAAATCGCATGTTTAAGACTAAGAATGGTTTTCCTCTTTGGTTACTTTCCGCGAAATATGTTTACAGAGATCTAAATTCCCTATTACCAAAGAAATAGCTCCCCAAAATCAAAGGCTGATAGATATATTGTCATATAGGAAGAAAATAAGTAACTACCGGCACCGAAGTTCGAGCGTGACACTCTAGACTTATGAATATGTTTTCCGCTCAGTGTATAAGTAACGGTGTCAGGCTACTGACTGAAGTGATTATTAAGTGACTGTTGAGTGGAACTGTCCAGTCGAATTCGTGTGGATTATTGTGTGTCGATGATTTGGATTTAGGATTTGCCGGACGTTAAGCCGAGCTGCTAACAAGGTATTCACTGAAATGGTTAATTATCTTTGGTTGACTTTTACTTCTTTGTTCTTGTTAAGTATTTATTTGCGGTTGTAATTAAATACTGTTTTATTTATCATTGAAGTCTTGAGTTATACTTAATTATTAACGTCACAAAATACGTGAAAGGAGAGAAATATTTCATGGTTTAATTAGCTTTATAAAGCAATCCTTAAAATAGCGATATACCATGTAGGAAAAAAGGGTCGACCGTAGTCGAGAACGTGATAGTTATTGCGAACGATCATTTCCTTTGCTGCATAGTATGTACTTCGCCAGGGCTACATACAGTTTTAAGTTCAAAGTTTTCCTTCTCCTACACCAGTTGCCACCCAAGCCTGTCTTGCTATTTGCTCATAGCTGCTTTGTAAAGAAGAGATGGATTCATACCTCTCCCAAGGGTATTAGCACGTAAGTTAATGTAATGAACTCGACTGGAATTCGAAAACGGTTCACCGATTCCTCAATCAGAGCCGCAATCCATTACTCTACCATGCCTTTTACAACCATGAAGAAAAAGCAAGCTTTATTCTCTGTACTTAATTTTAAATTTCAGCTTGTTAATTAATTGAACAATACAGTATTTCCTCGATTATCCGGACACCTTGGGACAGATGATGAAATAATTCCAAATTCCGAATAATTGAATACTCAAAAAAAAGAATGAAGAAAAAGAGGTCATGTTTTGGAAGAAATTTGACATTCATTTCATCAAATAACCTTTTGAAACGCTTTGTTCAAAGTCTTGTCCAATTTACTTTTGATGAAAAAATGAGTCAGTTTTTGTCGGGCCTGGCGGGGGTTTCGCCGTTAACTCCTGAAGTTGGATTAAAGTAATTTAAAAAAAAAAATCAATTCACCCCAAGCAAGGCAATAATGCCACCAAGATGCAAGGAGCTACTGAAAGGGGAAGAGAGTGAAAAGACTTTAGAAGGAACCGGAATCCCAATCCTAAACAGGGATGTATCCGGATTTACTTCGTAACGCTCCAGAACTGACATCTTCAGCCACCCAATTGAAAATTGCGCCACTGAGACTTCTTGAGTCAAAGCCAGCACGGACGCTTTCATCTCCTCTGAAATACCAGCTGAAACCGGAATCTTCTTCTTGGTTCGCACCAGCATGCTCGGCCGCCATAGAACACAAGAACCACTATTTCCGGCTATGCCAGCGTTACAGCTCTCGTCATAACAGGTGCCTATTTGCTACTGCTTGTAATAAATGTAAGCGAGTCCTGGAATGAGTTAAGTTCCTGTTTGCTGAGAGAATGAGGCACCGCATAGCCTCTAAAATCTTTGGCTCTCGTGATTACTGGCGTCTCTGAAATAGGATATTAAATAAGTGAAAGGTCTCTATTCCCCTCCTCTTCAATCGATTTGAGGTGTTATCATCTTCTACTGATAAAGCTGAATGCTTTGACTATAAGTTCTCCTCAAACTCTATTCTTGATCTGCATAACTTCTCACTTAGAACAGATTCTCTGTTTAGTGATATGCATATAACCCCTTCCATGGTTTCTGCTATCATCTCTAGCCTTGATCCCCACAAAGCATGTAAACCCGATGGTGTCCCTGCAATAGTGATTAAGGAGTGTGCTCCCGAAGTGGCTCCTGTTCTCTCTAGACTGTATAATAAATGCCTCGCTGTCTCTTGCTTTCTTGCTTGCTGGAAGTCATCGTCTGTTGTACCAGTTTTTAAGAACACTGCTGACCCATCTGAGCTATCCAATTATTAGCCTTTTGCCTCCTTTTGGGAAACTCCTAGAGGCCCGAATCAATGTTGAATTGATTCATCATCTCTCATCACAGGGCCTTTTCTCAGACAAGAACTATGGCTTTCGTTTCTTCAGATCAATTGCTGATGTACTGCGGAAAGAGTTTATCATGCAAGTTCAAAATGAGAGTTTATCATTACAAGTTCAAAATGAGAATTTCCAAACTCAAAATGAGAATTTCCAATCTCAAAATGAGAATTTCCAAACTCAAAATGAGAATATCCAATCTCAAAATGAGAATTTCCAAACTCAAAATTAGAATTTCCAAACTCAAAAAGTGAAAATCCCAAATCAAATTGAGAACACCCAAATTTAATACGAGAACAGTGTTTCTTGATAAAACCATACAAGTTTAAGACTCGACTTGGTTCAAATTTAATACCGATGGAAATATTCGTTGGATTTTTGTTATGATTTGCTTGCATAGCATCGGCGTTATTTCATTTAAGGAATCTTCAATAATGCCTTTTCCTGTTTGTCCAATCGAAAATCCCTTTTCGTTGTCCCTGATGGAATTTCTGCGTTGAGGATCTCACCCATATTTTAGCCAATTTTCTTTTCACAAATGCCTTTATAACCGACCAGACCTTTTCTATCGGATTAAGCATAAGGCTTTACTGATACTGATGTGGACCTGATGACATCCCCGTAATAGTCATTAAGTAGTGTGCTCTTAAATGAGCTCCTGTTCTCATTAAACTGTATAATAGATGTCACGTTGCCGCTTGCTTTCCTGCTCGCTAGAAGTCATCGTCTGTTGTTCCAACTTTTAAGAACCCTAGTAAACTATCCAACCCATCTAATTATCGGCCTATTAGTCTTCTAGCCCTTTTGGGGAAACTGATATAGGCCTCCGTGTTAAGTCTGAGGATCTTTGAGAAAAGGAATGGAGGCATGACGTCATTAGTAATCACTCCAAAGACCTTCCTAATCACCAATCATCCAGCTCTTTCCGAATCCTCTGCACTGTCCTCAGATTGACACTTAAAGACACTGAAAGGTTCGCATTGGAGCTTCCGGCGCGAATGCCAAGCTGTACAGCATACCGTTTCCAAATTTCTGGCGGAGTGAATTGCGTTATGGTGGTATTTTTCTCACAGACGGTTCCCAACTGACTCTACTGTACGGTGAAGTCAAAAAATTAAAAAGAAACAACGCTCATGCGCGAAATTAAAAACATACAATGGCTAAAATTTACCCATCTCACCCCATATATATATATATATATATATATATATATATATATATATATATATATATATATATATATGCGTATGCGTATCAGAAAAATGCGTGTAAAATTAAGGCTTTCGAATACTGATGTTTTATAGCAAGCAAATTCTCCCTACTTAGACGAAATGGCCCGACGTACACTTAATTTCTCCGCATATATTCTCTATACTAAATAAATAATTCGCTTTCTTTCAATACCTGCATCTTTAATTGTATAAGTTCAGAAACAAAATCATTTTACAGCAGGACACATTTCCTCGACTGGGGAAAATATGGGTCACTTCAATTTCTGCAAATTAAATAATTAATAAAAACGTAATTACAACAAATTTATTTATAATGTCCAATAAAATATGTGAAACGCTCTTTTCATGGTTATTAACTGTTAGAATTGATCATGTATAGAATAAAAACTATATTACTAATGGCCCTATATATAGATACCTTCGTTGAAAAATGAACATACGTGATAACAAAATTCCCAGAACTTAATAAAAACAAAGTTTTATTGTCAAAATATTTATGTTACTATTAAGAGGAAAGACCAAAGGCGTTTTTGATATTAAATTTTATTTGTGATACTTTTTGGAATGTTCCAAATTATGGTTTGTTTTTCTTGCGTCAGCAGGTGAGCATAAATTAAAATGGGAAAATTTAGCGTCTCTTTGGGCGAAAAACACATTGATCTGGAAAATCTTGCAAAGATCAATTAACTGTCAGATTTTAATGAAACTTTCATGACTTATTAACAGATGAATGAAATTATTTTAGAAATGTTTCTTCTTTGGAAAAAATTTGATAAAAATATATTTTTTTATATCAGTTAACCAACACACCACCCACCCACCCACACACACACACTCACACACTTATTTCATTTTATGAAACTTCGAGAAATTCATTTTTGTAGCGCTTGATGTTTATATTAGTTATAAGGACAAGTCCTTGGAGAATTTAAATCATCAATTTTTTTTAGAGAAAATAAGTTGGAATTTTTTAGCATAACAATTTTCTGTGTCTGTTTCACCAAGTTAAATACCAGTCCTGAGTATGACGATAAACTACATCCGCGTCCTGGGTAAGACGATAAACTACGTCCGACAGCAAGGCCTCTGATCAGAAGGTTTTGAGGAGCGTAGAACCACCTCTTAATTGCTGGTGTTCCCAGGTCCACCCAAAATAGGCAAACAGTTAACGCCCAAACTTGGGTCAAAATACTATGAAAGTGTAAAAATAGGTTTTAATGCCAGAAATACTTTGTAAAAAAATATTACCCTAAATAATTTTTTGAAGGAAAAAAATTATTATTAGTAATACTTAAAAAAAAATTATCAGCTATACATTTTTGGAAAAAATATTACCAGTTATACATTTTTTTGAAAAAATATTACCAGAAATACATTTTTGAAGAAAAAATATTCCCAGAAATACATTTAAAAAATATACCAGCAATAAAAAAATTAGTCGGCATTAAATAACCCATTGAGTTTGATATGCCGTAAAACAAAACAAGGCAAACCAAAAACTAAGTTAAATACAATAAAAATTGATATGTCTACTGATTCGCTGAAAAATGAGCATACGTGATGATAGATGATGACTATAAATTATCTATCTATCTATCTATCTATCTATCTATCTATCTATCTATCTATCTATCTAGATAGATAGATAGATAGATAGATAGATAGATAGGGAATTAATGGATCATTATTTACCGTCCAATTCTAATAAACTTTAGATTTAGTGGATAAACTTGTTTGAGTAGACATCTCAGATTGTTTTCTAAGCAGTGCAAGTGACATCTGCCGGCCTGTGTATTCATCTATGTACCGCGGGTGTAACAGCAAAATTGCCCAAATCGTCTAACACCATAGTTGTCCATCCCACAAAATGTTTAATATCTAAAAAAACCTATAAACTAATTGAGTTTCTTTTTCCCAGCTTTTCAGATAAGACATTTAACCATCTTGATATAATTTCTCGTAAGAATCAATGAAAAACCCATTGAGTTATTCAGCTTGAAAGAGAACAGGTTAAAGTCGTTTTGTGCCAGACCCACTATGTTCCTAAATGAGCAATAGTGAGAAAAAAAATTATCATTCAGGCCTTCAGTAATGGTACCAATATTCATATTCTGGCTTCCATCTTCAAAGTCCATTCAAGAACCATCAAGAAAACGGTGAATAAGTTTAAAAAAGTAGAGAGGAAAATTGGATCAGGTCACAACAGGAAGAGGGATCATCATTTCAACTTCGAGCTAAAGAGATCAATTAGAAAAGATTCAACTCAATCCATAAGGCACATGAGAGGGGAGTTTCAGTTATAACAGTCCAAAGAGAAGTGAAAGACTTGAAAATGAAATCGTTCCTGAAACCGATGAGACACCTTGTTACTCCAGGACAGGAAGTTAGAAGGCTAGAGAGGGTGAAGATCATCTTGAATAAGTTGGGAAATAATCCTGGACTGATATATTTATATATATTTGAACTTAGTTTCAATCCTTCATGATCTTCCGATCCTTAACTATGATTAATTAATGATGAATATATCATTTTCGCTTATGATCGGTTTCATCACGATTCTTCTGTTAAGCCTGGAGAGTAATTATATATTCTTATTGCTCAAAGTAGAGTACAATAGTGTTATAAACACCCCCGAGAATTCCAGTAAGATATCTTTAATCATTTCTAAGATAAAACGTTTCAAAGCTTAATCTAACAAATGGACAATTTTGCTTTTACACGATTTGGACAATTTTGCTGTTACACCTGGTATATATATATATATATATATATATATATATATATATATATATATATATATATATATATATATATGTAATGAAATGTACAAAGTCCGACAATTATTTTAAGACATTTTTATGTTTATACATTCTTTTTTATAGATACAAATATTTAAGTAAATGCTCTTTTTATAATAAACAGTATTAACGACATTTACCAGCCTGAATGGCTGACACATTGTCATAGAAAATATTCTTCCTCCGACAGGAATCGAACCTGTATCCTATACGGAACCGTCATGTAGCCTGATGTGCTTTACCGATTTAGCCACAGAGGAGCGTTTCGGTTAGCAACGTCGATTTTACTGTTTTTAAACTACAATTCTCCATGATTTTCTCTCGTACATTCATATCTGCTCGATGCGTATCCAGATGTAAACAAATGACGTCACACATTATGAAATGGACAAAGTCCGACAATTATTTTATGACATTTTTTTATAGATACAAATATTTAAGTAAACAGAACGTTTACTTAAATATTTGTATCTATAAAAAAGAATGTATAAACACACACACACACACACACACACACACACACATACATACATATATATATATATATATATATATATATATATATATATATATATATATATATATATATATATATATATCCTTGGTTAGCTAGAAAGAATAGGTACGAGGATGTTGAAAAGCATTCCCTGCATATTTTGACAAACTAATTTATTCATATCAATTCATATCTTTATTATTTAGTGATCCTAACTGGGTGCCCCATACATTTGGCCTTGTACCATATCTAAGCTGCGAAAAATTACCATATCCTTATTCAGTCTTCAAAGTTCCTCGGCTGTCCTCGTTTCAATTAAACTATGTATAATGAATAAATTAACACTTCCGGTATTTAATTTGATTAATTGTTCCAGAAAATTTTTAATATCTTCAACGCGTTTAAAATGTTGATCAGACAAAAATGTTGAATACAGTATGACAAACAGAATGTTAGGAAGATGTACCTTATACAGATGAATGTTAGGAAGATATACCTTATACAGATGAATATTAGGAAGATGTACCTTATATAGATGAATGTTAGGAAGATGAATCTAGGTGTGAAAGTGAGCGTAACAAACTCGGTCAGAATTTGAACTCGGCTCGCCATTTCCATTTTCCGCGCCGATAGCCGTTACACTCTACTCATAGAGATGTGGAAGTTGTAAAAGGTAGCAGAAATCTTACTTTTTTAGCATTTCGCACCAAGATAAGGAATAAAGCCACTAAGATGCGAAGGGTTACAGCGTGTGGGATAATATGAGGAAATAAACATTATTAAGGAGAGAAGAATAAAAGAAAAACAAGACAGTAGATAATTAGAAAGCAAAAAGCCAGAAGAGAGTTCCACATGCAAGAAGTGCGAGAGGTGAAACTATGTTCATTGAACTTACGGTGATATTTAGCTATTTCAGCTATAAAATGATGAGACCTTGCCGCCAATCAAGTACTGTGCTTAAATTCACAAAGTCTAGGTATCAAAGAGGAAAGCTCATGAGAACATATTTATATCATCATGAACATTATAGAAAAGGCACAGTGTTGCCACATTATGATGGCATTGGGAAAGTGACTGAAACCGAGATGCCATGCCAGGACCAATAACATTGCAGATTCTTCTTTGTATTTTATCAAGAATCACTAAATACATAGCAGAGGCACCAGACCAGATGTAACAGCAATATTCAATACATGGACGAATAGTCGACTTATAAATATGTAAGATAGATTCTGAAAAATAGTCTAGTAGTGAACCAACTTTTCTAGCAGCAGACCTAGCAATTGATTCAGTATAATATTTTCACTTCATGTCAGTGAAAAAATTCAGCCCGAAAAGGCGCAATGAGTCACTGTCCTGGAGGTTAGCATCAGCCATACTGATGGAAAGCAAAAACGTTCTCTCAGACGATTAAAAGTGAAAACTGCATTTTTATCGATTATCCGATATTGTTAAGATATTTTTAGTTAGGATTCTGCTAACTCTAATTTTCCAAATCTTCTTTTACAAAGTGTCATTTTCTGATATTACTAGCAGTGAAATTAAAGAGAAAGGCAAAAACACGATATTTAATAGAAAGATAAAGAAGACTAATTTAGGTAACGGCACCGAAATCCGAGGTCGTATTGGCACTGCAAAAGATGCTTTCCAAAAACTAAACAAAGAAAAGAGGACTGAACTGTTATGTAATATCAGTCTTCCTATATATTGTGGTGTCCTCCCTCTAAAGAGTCTATGTTGGACTCTTCCGCCTACTATAAGATTAGTAAGAGAGAAGGCTTTGGAGGAACAGTCGAATAGATTGTTCATCTGTCGAACTCTCTGTCTCGGCGGAGAGGAACTCGAACGAGGCTTTGCCGCAGGGCAAAGTTTCGTTCGGGGAGGTAGACAGTCCCTGAACCCGTTTATACTGGTTCTAAAGGGAATATTTTTGGCCGAGCCTACGGGCTCAGAGTACCCACTATAAACCGGCCTTGTGCTACATACACCCTTGTGGGGGTGGGGCTGTTAAATATTAACAGTCGAATAGATTGTTCATCTGTCGAACTCTCTGTCTCGGCGGAGAGGAACCCGGACGAGGCTTTGCCGAAGGGCAAATTTTCGTCCGGGGAGGTAGACAGAACCTGAACCCGTTTATACGGGTTCTAAGGGAATATTTTTGGTCAAGTCTACGGACTCTGAGAACCCACGCTAAACTCGGTCTTGTGCCACATACATCCCTCGTGTGGTGGGGGCTGTTAAATATTAACAGTCGAATAGATTGAAACCTGGGTCAAATGACATACAGTCACTAGTCGTGTAATACTCTTCTGTTGTACTTACTGTTTAATATATGATATATCTGTAACATTTGTTTTGTTATTTCTTTAACCATTTTACTTGGTCCCAACACTATATGACAGTGAATGAAGAGCAATCTCCTAACAGACAAAGAAGTAAAAGGAATGCCGTTCTACAGAAGGATACTGAGAATACCATGAACTTGTAGTGGACCGTGGGGTGAAGATGTGAAGAAATATCAGAAGGTTAAAATTTCCTGCTAGCCGGTCCATCTACATGAGAATGTCGGACTTTAATTAAGTCCAAAGAAGTCAAAGAAAACAAACAAGACCGATATATATATATATGTAAACAAATATATATATTAATAACAAGTTAAACAAAGACATGGACAGTTACATAGTGTTTGTGTGGAGAAATTATGTGTGTGTTGTAGTGAGTGTTCGTACGTACGTGTATTTTTCTTTGCGTGTTCCCAGAATTTGGAAAACGCTGTAACTGTGAGAGGTCACATATTGGTGTTAGTTGAAAAGAGACATTTACCTCACCTCCGCACGAGGTGGCGGCCCAAGGCCTAAGTGGAAAAAAGAGAGCGAGGCGAAGGGTCAGCCAGTATTTATAGCCAGGGGAAAGAGACCCCTGTTGAAGGATTAAGGAACTGAGGAGGAGCTAACTCCGACAAACTGAACATGTGAGCAAAGACGGAGTTTTAGAGAAAATGTAAACAAAAAGGACATTTATATTTAACATCGGTTGAAATTTTTGTGCCCATAATGGGGAAAGGGAACTTAGAAAATTTTACCCTTACATGACATTGAAATCAAGAGGAACAGAAGAAAACAGTGCAATCCTAGCTAACGAGCATATGTAAATGGTTGGCAGAATAGGCTTTAACGGAGATGGCAGAAAGACAAAATTTACTAAGGGCTACAAAGGATAGGAAATTCTGCAGAGCCATGATCGCCAACGTCCTGAAATGACTTCGCACATAGAAGAAGAGTAATTTAGGTTAAGTGGTTGCTTCATTGCTTAAGGCGAACTTGGCCTTTTCGAAAATAATTAAACTTTTCTTTCTTCTTTTTTAATACATCAGCAGGCGGAAATACCGATAAATTAAATACTTCCCACACAATTGTTGCTTATTTTTTCGACGTTAGACAGAAACCAAACAAAATAAAATAAATTTTATTGCAACGCAAATAATTTTTCCTCGCAACCCAATTGTCTGCAATGTTAAGGAAGCCTTAAAAGAATCAGCTCTTTATCGTTCGGCGTACAAACATTTCAAGTATTTGATACTATAATTTAAAGAATTGCTTTAACTTTATATTGGTTAAAATCATGGTTGAATATGAAATCCGTTATTGTTTACTCTTCCTAATAAGCCTGAGAGGAAAAGTCAACAGAAGCTAAACAGTGAATCATTAAAGTTTTTGATCCTGGGGCTGAAAATGAAGTCACATGTCGGGAATGTCAGCGAAGTTTTATAAACGAGATTTAGAGCTCATGGCCAAAGATCAAACTGTAAGTTTTGGGGTGGAGCTGCACAATCTTCACTTTCCACCCCTGATAGAATTCAGAATACGTTACTGTTGAATCTTGACTAATGCATGGAATAATAATGCAAACACAAAATGTAGTTAGAATAAAATGTATTGAAACAAGAAAGTGTACACAATATTTACATATAGTCTTTTGTATATTTCTGGGAAGACCGTTCCTGGAGAATGTGTTGACTAAGTCGCAGTCGGGCAGAGTCTCTAGTTGGATCTCTTGATTTGCCTCCATGTCTTCCGGTACCAACCATATTGATATCGTCGGTACTCCGCTATGCAAATTAGGCGGATCCTACCACAACAGTTACGCACTCTTCTGAGTCATGATTTCTTTTCCATTCTGCAACCTCTTTCACTAGGACACAACACTACTTTGACGCTATTCCCATCATTAATGTTCAAATGAGCTCCATTCTTTAGTTCCACCAGTTCAGACCTTTACGACTAGAACATCTACGCTGCTTCCACAGAGTCGAATCACCCCCATTTCCTCCGTATTACAAATGTAAGATTTAAATTCCACTCAGAAGACTTTTCGCCAAAAGCTGCTACATGGTGCAACGCACTCCCTAGTGAGTGCTTCCTCGAACACTAAAACCTTAACTTCTTCAAGTACCGGGTCAATCTTTATCTACCTTATCCTAATAATCTTCACTTTGTCTTCGACTCCTATCAAATACATTAACACCATTAGCATGCCAACTCTTTACATTGTGTAACTCTCGAGCCTTACAGTGGATGATATTTACAAAAAAATGAACACTGATGAATCAAAGGGCTTTTCTCGGAAAATGCGGTACAACTAACCCGAGAACTTTCAGAAAATAAAACATTAACCTACTATATTCGTTTTCATGCCTTTAGAAAACTATAGAGGTTCGTAAAATGGATTCCACATAAACTTACGAAAACGAATTTAAGTTAGTGTAAGTTAGTTATACATTCTATAAGTCATATTGAACAAACAAAAGAAGTCATGACCTGATGGTCATTGAAGATGAAAAATGAATTTATTGCGAAGCCCCAAAATGAAAAAAATCATCGCTAGATCTGGAAGAATCTTTAACATCCAATCTAGTTGGAATCTCCTGGAGGCAAAAAGTACCTTTTTTGTGGCTTGTGTGTTTCAGAGTGAATTATTTACGAGGAATTGCAAGAACTTCGATAAACTTCAAAACGCTAATCGGCAATGGAGACAAATATTTTTCTCGGTAAGAAAACCGATTAACAGTTTTACATGAAAAAACTCCACCCTCAAGTTGCAAATACAACACAGCAAATAATCATAGAATTTCATCTGTATAAGTTACATCTTCCTAAAATTCATCTGTATAAGGTACATCTTCCTAACATTCATCTGTATAAGATTCATCTTCCTAACATTCATCTGTATAAGGTACATCTTCCTAACATTCATCTGTATAAGGTACATCTTCCTAACATTCATCTGTATAAGGTACATCTTCCTAACATTCATCTGTATAAGGTACATCTTCTTAACATTCATCTGTATAAGGTACATCTTCCTAACATTCATCTGTATAAGAGCATGAATTCAACTCGTTATCCCTAGCTGTTGGTTAAATTGAGTAGCAATCAGTCTTGGAGACGGAAAACTCCGTATTCAATCTGATGCCATGAAATACAAAAAGGAAATTCCCTGCATTGAAGGTTGGTTGGCCATTCATTTCAATTGATCCTCTAACATCCGTCCTCTACCACACCTTTTGCCGCTAGAACCTGGAAAGGAGGTCGAGTGGCACGAGTCTAGAACTGTTCAAACCATTACTCACCTAAACCCGAATGCTGTTCATTTTTTAAAAAAAAAGGAAACGTCATTATTTCTTGGATATCGACGAGTTGGGATTCTCGAAGGTTACATATTCAAAGATAAAATACAGAATTCACCTTCGACGACAAAACTTCGTTTGACTGTAAAACGCATACTCTCTTCTAGGAAGATTAGGTTTGGTTGGGTTGTTAAATTTAACCATATACCAACCCTTACAAGATCATTGAATGTCGATTATAATTCATATAGGAGAAAAATGTCACTGAATAGTTAGATAGATATATGTCCGGTTTACACTCGAGTCAAAAAAAGTTGATATAGGTTTAATTTACACTTGAGTCAAAAAGATAAACAGTAGTTCAGTTTACACTCGAGTCAAAATGGTAGGCATAGGTTTAACTTACACTCGAGTCAAAAAGATAAAGAGTAGTCCAGTTTACACTGGAGTCAAAAAGGAAGGCATCGTATAATTTACACTCGAGTCAAAAAGTTAGGCATAGGTTTGATTTCTACTGGAATAAAATGAGTGGACCTAAATCCGGTTTATGTTCGAGTTTGTAATTATTCATCTGGAAGGGAGCCTTTTCTTGTGGTTGGGATCTTTACCAATTGTATGTGATGCGGTAGGTGTATTCTAAGAACGACGGCACAACGATATAAAGCCTGGTGTTGTTAAACTTGTAATAAACATTTTACAATAATTCTATCTTTTTGCTTAAAATGCCATTGAAAAAAGTGGATGTCGACAAACATATTAATAAAACAGATGTTGCTATGTAAAAAGGGTGAACAACACAAGCTTAGTGTATGTAATAATTAAAGAAGAAAATAAACCCATTTTTTTCTGTTTTTTTCCATCCATGTTTTTGGTTGATAGAATTACTTTATTCTCGAATGTTAAAGGCTACAATGATGCAGACGAATGTGATCTGAAACAGTTTCCCTAAGAAATGGATAGGAAGAGAGGGGCCAATTGCTTGTCCTTCATGATCACCAGATTTGAAGTCATCGATTTTATTTTTTGAAGTAAATGCAAAGGTTATGGTTTTGTCATAGTTTTTTTTATTTATAAATTCGAATTCTGACAGTAAAACAATAAGGATCGTCGTCTTGATGAAACACTATATCTTCGATTAGTTCTAATCGTGTAGGTTCAGAAATAGTAATGCTTCAGCAGAATACCGTATCCCTTCCCGAAAAAATATATTTTATAATGATTTTTACCATGTGCAATGACGAAGAGCCACTCGAGGTAGAGGGTTACAAAATAAGAGGCACTTCCCCAAGCAAGATAAGAATGGTAACCCGACGAAAGGGATCATCGAAATTGAAAGAGAAAAAAAAAAGACTTTGTGAGGATATTAAAAAGGAATCGGAAATACAATCATAAACAGGAAACAATGGATTTAGCTGTAAACATGTTTAAAAGACAGGGAAGAAAGAAAAAAGTAAATAAATAGTAAATAAAAGATCAGTTTTAAGCGATGATGTTCAAAGCAGAGTTTAGGTAGGGTTTAGAAGGTAGCGTAAACACAGTCCTAAACAGTAAAACAAGGTGTAAACCTATACCCCTGCTCAAATGAAGTAGAAAGTTCAGGTAGGGTTTAGAAGGTAGCGTAAACAAAGTCCTAAACAGAAAAACAAGGTGTAAACCTATACCCCTGCTCAAATGAAGTAAAGAGTTTAAGTAGGGTTTAGAATGTAGCGTAAACACAGTCCTAAACAGTAAAACAAGGTGTAAACCTATACACCTGCTCAAATAAAGTAGAGAGTTTAGGTAGAGTTTAGAAGGTAGAATAAAAACAGTCCTAAACAGGAAACCAGATCTGTATGACAGCTAAGTCCCTCTCTCGTTTCAAAAAGCTGAAATCCAGCAACAAGCAGAGGCAAGATAGCCGACAACAGATCAAACTGCAGACCAACAGAATGCGGAAAATGGTCGCCCGCTAGGTATTTTTTTTTATATAAGAGATTTCCTTCTCCTAGATCGGTTGCCTTCACCACGGCTTACCGGAGCCCCTTTTACCCACTTATGTCATTTACCCATAACTGGGACTTAGGTTACTGGGCACTAGAGCCTAATCCACACAGCTGTAGGTCATACGTGCCACAGTTAACAGGACCTGAGTTCCTCTGGAAGTTTCTGTCTGGGTTACCTCACCCTTAGCCTTTAGTTTAAGAAACCTTATCCCACAAGGCAGTGGGGCGTCCAGTTTTTCGGCGCTGAACACTCGCCGTTCACCAGAGCTCCGTTATCGTAGCAGTACTCACGACGTGTACGTGGGGTTGGTTTGATTAGGAAAAGCTGTATATTTCGCTGATAGCACGCGTCCACACAGGCCCTTGAGTACATACATATGTACATAGATATATACAGAGCAACTTCGGTTCTCGAAAGTCTCACATGTCGAAAGAATCGTTTTTCGAATAGAAAATTCGAGATGAAATTGCCTCGGTTAGCGAATAAAATTTCGGTTCTCGAACAACCCGAACGGAATAATTTCTGAGTCGACCGCCATGTTGTATAAATTCATGTGTTGTGCCATGTTTTTCTTTTCCAATTTTATTGTACTGTGACTTTTTTCTTTACATTGATTCCTATTGGAAAAATAGTTTCAGTTTACGAACATTTCGGGTTACGAACGGCCTTCAGGAATGAATTAAATTCCTGAACCGAGGTTCCACTGTATATACATACATATATACATATATCCATGCATATATATATACATACATACATACATAGATACATACCTATATACATACATATAAATATATATAGATACATATATAGCTACATGCATATATGCATACATATATACATGCATGCATACATATATGTATACATACATATATACATATACATATGCATATATATATAGCACATGAGAAATGATATAAAAAATTAAATCAAAGCACCTTGTCTGTAGTATTCAATGAAATGTGCATGAAAGAAGGATTGTTGCCTAAATACCCCACTATATATATATATATATATATATATATATTAAATGTTAAATGGGATGGTGGGGGTCTAAATGAGACGTTAAAAGTGGAAGTCAAATGGGGGTGGGCGGGGGCTAAATCCGAGGTTAAAAGTGGAAATGTTAAAAATAAAATTACACTTTGAGTTTTAAAGATTCCATAATTCCATAAAATAAATATATTTTTTATCTATTATCCGAGTGTAAACATTTTTTGGCTTTTTGATTTTAAAATACACTTTATATTTTGCTCTCTACTTATCTTCTGAGACGAGACCTATAGATTATTTTTTTCCAACATAAAATTTGAAGACATTTGTTTCGAAAAGAATTAGTAGTGGCAAGATTAAATTTTCTCATTTATTTTGGAAATGGGCAGTAAATATTTCAGACAAATGATAGCATTGTCACAGATTGAAAGAAAAAAATAATGTTTTGTTTTTAGTTTCAGCAAAACGTTAGGTAGTTGAAGAGTTCCCCAGCCCGCCCGCAGCATAGTGGACGGTATTTACACTGCAAAATTAAATAAATAAATAAATAAATAAATAAATAAATAAAATAAAATTTCAGTGGGTATTAATTATTTTTAAAGTATATAGACTATTATTTTTAACTATTTTGTAAGTTTGCATATATATTGTTTTTTTTTTTATCCGCAATAGATGCAGGCGAACACTGAAGGTGAACGACTTCAAAAATACACTCATATTTACAAACACTAACATTCCGAGCAACAACGTGTAGTCTTTTTAGAGTAGTAAATAAAAAAAAAGTCAATCCGCTTATCGACCGTTTTTAAAGTTGTATAACATAAATAAATACTTAGCAATAAACAAATGATAATTTATTGCAATTTAAGTGCTTCTTTTTTAAAGCGTAAACGAGAAGAAAAGAAAGAAATTATTATTTATTTGTTTATTAAGTTAAAAAAAGAAAACATTCTGAAGTGTAGTCACTTGCATTGAGCAGTTTCAACATTTATTACTAGATGTAGTTTCACTATTTCACTTTCGGTAAAAATACGATGATAAAATTGTTGCATTAGTGCCACTTTCGAGCGACTGACCGATCGCCGTGTACGAAATGAAGAGGTAAAACACACTCATTGCTGCAGAAGGTTGGTTGATGGGTGTAGTCGGGTAGTTCACTGCTCCGGGTAGCTGTGACTCTGATGACGTCAAGAAACTCTGGACCAATCAGAAATACGGCAGCGTGGCTGGCAGAAAATGTGCAGCAATTTTGAGATTTCAAACAGCTGATAGCCAACACTTCTAAATAGAGACACCAGCTTGTTTATTATTAGATTGTTGCATATGCGCGCATCTCTTTTCTCATACCGCTTGCATATATATATATATATATATATATATATATATATATATATATATATATATATATATATATATGTATGTGTGTGTGTGTGTGTGTGTAATTGCGTTTTTGAGAAGCAAACCATCTTTTATACACGTTTCTTTAAAGATGACTGACAAGGTACTGCGATTAAACTTTTTATTTCATTTTTCTTGTGTTCGACAAGTGTTTTCTTTTCTGGGCACAAAGTGTGTAAAAACTGTCCAAAAGTTCTGCATATCACAGTGATTACAGTTATTTTGTTAGCTTTTATCAAGGACGATTTTGATTTTTAAGTTTTAAATCAGTGTGAGTTTTTTTATGTTTGTATCTGAAGTTAAAAGAATATTTTATTTTCCAACCACAGTCAGCTGAATGTGGCCGTGTTCGTAGTTAATGTTACTGAGTTTTGGTTTTTCCTTTTTTATTATTAGGGCTTCCATTATTTTTCATCTTTTTTGCGTGTGGATGGAGCTATTATACAGGATGCGATGGGTAAATTGCTGCCATTTTATATTTTTAATTTCGCGCATGCTCGTTGTTTGTATTTGATTTTGTCGACAGCACAGTATAATAGGGTCAGTTGGGAACCGTCTGTGAGAAAAAGAGCACCATGGAGCAATTCACATTTTAGAGTGTTAACCTGAGGACAGTGCAGAGGATCCGGGAAGAGTTGGATGAATCTAATGGTGATTACGATGGTGTTTAGAGTGTTCACTAGTGATGGCGATGTTAAGCCTTCATTCATCTTCAAACTCCCGGATTTGGTTGTGGGGGCCTCAGACTCAACACAGAGGACTACATCAAGTGCCTTGAGGGGTAGTGCTGCTCTGGACAAAGAGGGTGGCTGTTGGAAAGCCCCGTGTCTGACAAAAAGACTCTGCCCCATGCCACACAACCATGAGGACCCAGTCATGGCTGTCAGACAATTTCTGTGACCACATCACCCCTGGCCACTTACCTCTCCAGATTACACCCCACTTGATTATTATGTGTGGGGCGCAGTTGAGAGAGAAACCAACAAAACTCCTTGTAACACCAAAGATGAATTGAAGGCAAAGATTATGGCAGCATTCACTAACTTAAAAAGGAGACCGCCAGAAGTGTTGCAGAAGATTCTGAAATCGTCTGCATGCTTTGGTTGAAGCCAATGGAGATTTCATTGTATAAATTTACTCTTTAGCATTTCAAGATATTTTTTGTCATTTTGGTAAATGTATCTGTTAAAATAAGATGTCAGTGTTATTTTCATTTTTGCGTCATTTAGATGACAATTTATCCATCTCCACCTGTACTTGTATTTTCTACTGATATGTATCGATTGGAGTTTGGTAGGTTTTCGTGTGTTTAAATGAATCCTAATTGAGCTATTGTCGGGTAGGTGTAACAAACACAAGTAAAACAAAATAAAAAGATTAATCGCAGTATCTTATCAGTTGTCTTCAACAAAACTTACATAGATACATACATATACGTGTGTGTGTGTGTGTGTGTGTGTGTGTGTGTGTGTGTGTGTGTGTGTGTGTGTGTGTGTGAAGGTGCTGATGTTCGTTTTTATTACTTATAAATAAATATAGTAACTGGTCACTTTTTATAAAAATATCACATCTCGACTTACTGAGACGCCTTCGTAAAGAAGACGATATTTCATTAGACCCTATAGACGTTGACCCAAGCCTTATGAGTGAAATTGGGTAGACGGAATCTTTGGGAACCCTCGATAGCTGTGCTAGCACGAAGTCACAAGTCATCGTGGCCGAGGGCTTGAGGGTGCTGGCCTTGTTCAAATTGTTGATCCCGCTAGATAACACGCTCTTTCCCAGAAACTGTAACTAAGGTCTGCTCAGCATAGTTGCAGTATAAAACACAGGTGAGCCCTGTGGGTGTTGAATAAACAAAAATGCGCCTGAGCAAGTATCTGCTATAGGGGTTGGTCTTAATAGACGGATATCTTCGAATAAGAGTGGCTAGCTATAGAAAGACGTAATATCACACCCTATAGACGTAAAATTAGACCCTATAGATGTAACATCACACCCTATAGATCTAACATCAGACCCTATGGACGTAACATCAGACCCTATAGATGTAACATCAGACCCTATGGACGTAACATCAGACCCTATAGATGTAATATCAGACCCTATAGACGTAACGTCAGACCCTATAGATGTAATATCAGACCCTATAGATGTAATGTCAGACCCTATAGACGTAACATCAGATACTGGAACACTTCCAACAACAAAATTAAGTAGCACATGTGACTAGAACGGAAACAATGATATAACCAAACTATTAACTTTTCCCACAACCAAACACAAAAGGTTTGGAAGGAAAATCCGATCAATACATTGGTTTCGAAAAGTTTAGTGCCTTGAAAAACTCTTTTAAAAAAAACTGATTTTATAAATTTCAATCGACATCATCGCTGTTTGGTAGACAAATGCTGACTGTGTTTTCTACACTATTTATATTATTCGGAATTTTGTCCTCATCTTTGTCACCATATTTATTACAACGTTTCGGCCGTTGTACGCTCTGTGTACATAATAACTCATCTCAGAAATATAGAAAGAATGTGTTTTCTGTATGGAAAAGATTCATTTCTCCATCAGCCTATTTAACCTGATGCTCATGTGTAAACAAATTTTGCTTGTTTCTTGTTAACATAAACACCCGTTTCTTTGTAGCAGCATCCTTTAAGGGTTATGAATAGTTGATAGGAGATTATACAAGTTATAAACATATAGTCTGGCACAAGGCTATAGAAAATATTTTCCAACTTCCATACTAAATTTCCGCACTATTTTAAAAAAAGAGGTTTGGAAAGAAACACCCATCATTACTAGAAAAAGTGACAACAGTAACGGAACTTAAGCTTATCAAGTTCACTTAGTTTCATCGCTGTTATTGTTATATACGAGGGTCATTCAATAAATAAGGTGAATTTTTCGGTATAAGGACTTCTAATACAGATAGAAGCTTACTTTTTTTTTTCAACGTAGTCTCCCAGCACTAGCACACACTTTTCCCATCTGTGCACAAGCTTCCGTATTCCCTCAGCGCAAAAATCTTTGGACTGATGTCTCAGCCAGTCGCTTATAACACTTTTGACTTCATCGTCACTTTTAAACTTCGTGCCTCTCGTGAACGCTTTCAAGGGACCAAACAGGTGAAAGTCTGAAGGGGCAAGGTCTGGGCTGTAAGTTGGATGAGGGAGCAGTTCCCAGCCTAGCTCGTTGATTGTCTGCACCGTTTGGGCTGCTGTGTGAGGCCTTGCGTTGTCATGATGCAAGATGACTCCTTCTGACTGATGACCCCTGCTTTTGTTCTTTATGTCTTTCAAAGTCCTTACAATGTCATTCACTGTCACCCTTCTGTCATAGTGAATGAGGTCATTGACTGATTCGATCACCTCAGGAGACCTCACTTCTGTAGGCCTCCCAGGCCTATCTTCATCCTCAACACTGCTCCGTACTTCTTTAAACAATTTAGCCCACTTGTAGACATTTTTTTGGCTGAAACATGTGGCACCATACACAGTTGACATTCTCCTATGAATTTCAACTGGTTTGCACCCTTCAGCAACCAAAAACTTGATAACTGACCGCTGTTCAATCCTGGAGCATGCTTCTTGGTCGGCCATCTTTGTTAATCGCCAAAACTCTCAAAGTTTTTTTTTTCTGCAAAAGAAATTAAATCCATGTGAAAAAGAAGTAAAACAAAAAAATAAAAAAAGAGTAAGCTTCTATCTGTATTAGAAGTCCTTATACCGAAAAATTCACCTTATTTATTGAATGACCCTGGTAATTCCCTGAAAAAAGTTTTAAGAAAAAGATTTTAGAAATTTCGACCAGCAGTAACACTAATGAATTTTGAATGTTTCTTCGATGGATAAAGCTAGTTCTATCATTGCCATTAGAAACAGGTATATACTCTCAGCCTTTTAATTAAACTGCCTCCAATGTTGAGACAAAATAATAGCAAAAAATAAGATAAATATGCCGTGACATTGATTTTTTCTCATTGGTCAGGGGTAAAGATTTCCGGTGGCACAATCAAGATTACAGATTCAAATAAATGTCTCATTTTCTTAGGCACTTTTAACTTTATCTTTACGAGAGTAGTGTTGATAAAAAATGACGGAATATAGGTCGGGAATATATTTGACAATTTCAAACGATAAACAGTATAACAGTCTACTGACATTTTAAGAATTTAGAATAAAAATTGAAACAGTTGGCGTTCTCTGTAAATGTGGCGTATATCGCAATGTTTAGTACTTTCCATTTGACACGATCGTCTTGGGTATGGCGATAAACTGCGTCTGACAGTAAGGATTCTGATCAGGAGGTTGGAGGAGCATGGAACCATCTCTTAATTGGTGGGGTTCCCAGGTCCACTGTGACAAAATATTGTCCCAGCTATTGAGCAATTAGTTAACCCCTAAACTGGGGTCAAAACTCTATGAAAGTATAAAAATAGGTTTTAATACCAGGAATACTTTTTTTGTAAAAAATTATTACCAGCAAAAAAATTAAAAAAAACATTACCTGCAATAGAATTTTTGAAGAAAAAAAATATTACCAGCAATACATTTAAAAAAAAATATTACTAGCAATACATATTTTGAAAAAAATATTACCGCCAATAGATTATTTGAAGAAAAAAATTATTACCAGCAATACATTTCTAGGAAAAAATATTACCAGCAGTAGATTATTTGAAGAAAAAAATTATTACCAGTAATACATTTCTGGGGAAAAATATTACATATTTTGAAAAAAATATTACCTGCATTACCTTTTTGGGAAAAATATTACGCGCAATAAAAATTTTGTCGGTATTAAATAACCCATTGAGATTGATATGCCGTAAAACAAAACAAACCATTTCACACGACTCGTAGGGCATAGAAGGTTTGAGCTACTTTGCACTTGGCACAAGTCGGGTGGTACACAAGGTCTTGGGTGTTCTTGAAAACAGGTGTTGCCTACTACCTGCTCATTCGCCCTGTACCATTTGGACCTAGTTTTCTCTGCGTCCACTACGAGGTTCTAGTCCGAATTTACCAATTATTTCACCCCCCGCCACCTCTCGTTGCTTATTTGCCATTCAAGTCTACCAAGACAATTATAATTTCTTAGGTTTTGTAGAGGGCCTTGACGTTGTCTAGCGTAGAATAGAACTCTTTAAATTCTTCTGTACTTTCTACTGTCGGTGAGTACACAACTATGATGATTATGTTAAAAAGCCCCCCCCCCCAGTTTAACGACAAGAATTTTATCAGATAACTTACAGTATCCCAGAATGCATTTCCTCATGTCTTGGTATGAATCCTACTCCTCTTTCATTTTTCTCTGTGTCTGCGTATATGATCATGTGTTTGTCACTGGCAAAAGATCTCCAATGAATCCTACTCCTCTTTCATTTTTCTCTGTGTCTGCGTATATGATCCTGTGTTTGTCACTGGCAAAAGATCTCCAATGAATCCTACTCCTCTTTCATTTTTCTCTGTGTCTGCGTATATGATCATGTGTTTGTCACTGGCAAAAGATCTCCAATGAATCCTACTCCTCTTTCATTTTTCTCTGTGTCTGCGTATATGATCCTGTGTTTGTCACTGGCAAAAGATCTCCAATGAATCCTACTCCTCTTTCATTTTTCTCTGTGTCTGCGTATATGATCCTGTGTTTGTCACTGGCAAAAGATCTCCAATGAATCCTACTCCTCTTTCATTTTTCTCTGTGTCTGCGTATATGATCCTGTGTTTGTCACTGGCAAAAGATCTCCAATGGTAGCTTACCGGGGTTCGCATGCACCTAAAATATTGAAATTTTTTAACTGTCCACAGTGGTTTACTGTTGTAATATTCTATGTCCCGGGAATTATATTTTGTTTGATGCGAATAGTCACTGGATGAGGGTCAGGTGTCACCTGACGTTGATATCACTCCTTACCAATCCTAAGAAATTTTGCCCCCTTTACGCCGTTTATACTAACAGTCACTGGATGACGGTCAGGACCTGTAGCGCATGTCACTCCTTATCGGGCGAGGAGTTAATTCCAGTAGATTTAACCACTTTCACGCTGTTAGGCTTCATATTTTGTTTGTTAAATCGACTGTAGTTGATTCAGTATGTTGATGCAGCATTGGCGTACCTACTGAGGAATTGCCAATAGATTAACAGAATCCAGGGACACACAACATTTTCAGACAGTAAAACACTAGAGTAATCGTTCCCTTCCTTATTTCAAGGTTGGACGTTCGAATCAGAGTGATATTCAGTTGTCAATTTTGATACAAGTGACTAACAAAGTAGCATGCGGATAAAATGTCAATTGTTGATGATAATCTAGTCTGTGTTTCATTCCCTTGCGAATTACGTTTTGAAGTTACAAAGATTAATCTGTATGCTTTGCTATTCGGACCACTGTCCTCATTACAATTGTTGTAGTCCCAACGCATTTAGCCGTTGTACATTCCGGCCTTCTCCAGGTGTTTACCTTCGTATTCGGCATCTTTCTTGAAATTTTTAAAGTAATGTTCACCCAATACAAGACCCAAGAGCCAGCAAGTGTGTGAACTTATATTGGCGTAGGAAAGAACAGGCGTTGGTAGTACAGAGCTGGAGTAGACTTTAGAAGGAACCGGAAGCAAAATCCTAAATTGCAAATAAGGGATAAACCTCTATTCCTGTTCGAAAGACCGGTGAGGAGTGTGACCCGGGCGATAGGCAAACCTGTTTATTCAGTTCACAGCAGAACGAGGAGGAGACTTTCTCTTCCTCTTCCTCTCTTATCGAACTATCTACCTACGGGCGGAGAGGAACCCAGACGAGGCTATGCTGAAGGGCAGAGTTTCATTTGGAGAGGTAGACAAACCCGACCCCGTGTATACGGGGTCTACGGGCCATTTCTGCCCGAGCCTACGGGCTTGGAACGCCTCATGTTAAAAACTGGCCTTGTGCCACATCTTGCCTTTTGAGGAGGTTGGTAAATAGACACGAGTATATTCTCATTCCGCTTTCCATATTTAAGTGATATGTCATATTAATACTCACTAGTCTTGTTCGCCTTTGTGTTGCTTATTCGTTTCTTCCACTGACTTTTTAGCATTAGATTAACCCAGTATGATTATTTGTCTCTTAGAAAATTTGTGGAAAATTTTTGGTACCCAGCGAGGATTGAACTCACTACTAAAGATACCAATAATTTCGATCGCTAATCATTCCTTTATGCGGTGACGGCAAAATTACATAGTTGGAGCGATTAGCGCCAGGATTTATTGTTAGTCAAGCATCAATGAAATCTATAACTTGACATCAAATAAAATATTCGATGTCGCTTATATGTCTAAAAATAAGCAAACAAAAATGACCAAGCCGACAAAAGATGCTGCATAAAAATCCTGCGAGTATCGAGAATTTTATAGTCTGTATCAATCAATGAAAGTTGTTTGAATTATTCGAAAGCGTATGCATCTTATTTTTGTTGCTTTTGTCTCAACGTTTTGGCTGGTGTCGCCCAAACCTTCAAACTGCTACAAAAGCCAAAACATTAACCTAACAAGTTGAGTCATCTTCTTAAAAGGCCTCGTTAGATCGACACTTTCATGTGGATGTCATGTATGGAGCCAAACCCGTTCAGAAATATCTAAACTTCCAAACTGTACAATCACTTTCTCAGATCAATGGCTACGGTTGAATGAATCATGTAGGTCTTAGCGAGGGCCACACTTCTTCGAAACTTGAGGACTGGCGCTACAGAATCACAAACAAAGAACTGTATCAAATAACAGAAACCGCATCAGTTGAGGACATTCAACAGCAGCAACGGTTAAAATGTAACACGAAGAGAAAATAATGATATAATTGAGATTTTGACGGTCAAAAAACAAAACAAAAGTCTGGGAAGGAAGCCCTTATCATTAAATAACCCTGTAACTTTAGCAACTCCTGGGCCTTACATGGGTGAATAATAGTGTAAAAAATACCTGTTATTTTTATTATTTTTTAATGTATTTCACTTCAAGCAAGGCGGAAGTGCCACTAGCACGCAAGGGGTTACAGAGAGTGAGAGCAAGAGTAAAGAGGGAGGGGTTACAGAGAGTGAGAGCAAGAGTAAAGAGGGAGGGGTTACAGAGAGTGAGAGCAAGAGTAAAGAGAGAGGGGTTACAGAGAGTGAGAACAAGAGTAAAGAGGGAGGGGTTACAGAGAGTGAGAACAAGAGTAAAGAGGGAGGGGTTACAAAGAGTGAGAGCAAGAGTAAAGAGGGAGGGGTTACAAAGAGTGAGAGCAAGAGTAAAGAGGGAGGGGTTACAGAGAGTGAGAGCAAGAGTAAAGAGGGAGGGGTTACAGAGAGTGAGAGCAAGAGTAAAGAGGGGTATTTGAGGAAAGGATAAAGAGAAGGATGGGGATCAAAATCAAGGCGTCAGAAGATGTCGATTGACATTACATTTGAATATTTGAAGATTATAACTATCAGGGAAGCAAGTAAGAGGAAAGGCGTTACACTGTCGGGAAGTGCGAGAGAAAAGCTGTTGGTGTAGAAGCGGCTGTTACATTTAACTGTATGAAGTTTTGTTCTGTAGATGGTTAAATCTATCAGTAAATAACATTAAAATGGGTGTTCCATATATGATATTGGAGTTTAAAAATAAACAAACTGTAATTATCTATATTAGATAATCATTTTCTTTTTTTCTTTTTTTTTCATTTGAGGACCTGGATTGGCCTATATCTTCTCGAGAACAGAAACTCTATCCTGTTGGAATGTGATTTTATTTCTGAACTTAAAAGTTAAGAACCAACCGAGGATATTTTTATCAAAATGGTGTACGTTGTCACTTTACTGTCGGAAGTAAAGTTTCTAAATTAAAATAAATAAAAACACAGATGGAGAAGAGGCAACGGAAATATGGTTCTACAGAAGGATGCTGAGAATAGCATGGACTAAACAAATGAGTAACGACGATGCTTTAGAGAAAATGGAAACAAAATGTACACTTATGAGTAGCATTAGAAAGAGGCAGTTGAAATTTCTAGGATGCATAACGAGGAAAGAGGACTTGGAAAATTTAACACTCACAGGACATATTGAAGGCAAGAGGGACAGGGAAAAACAGCGGATAAACCTACCTAACACGCTTATGCAGATGGTTTGCCGAATAGTGACTAAATGTAGCAAAAAGGCAAACTTTATTAAGAGCTACAAAGGAGAGGAAATTGTAGAGAGCCATAATCGCCAACGACTTGAAGGGACACGGCACATAAAAGTAGAAGTACGTTTAGGAACAGAGTAATTTGGAGCCGACTGGCGAGATATTTCGTTCAGAAGCTGCTGAGGAGATATTTGCCAATACGACTCCACGCATTGACAAGTCTTGCAACTACACATGCCGTTCTGAAAATAGTACAATCTTCTCCACTTGCTAACCGATTAGAGGTGTTTCATACTTTCGCTAAGTGGTGATATTTATACTTATTGCTGGCAAATGTACTTTCGACGACACCTTGTAAATAGCGTGGTGGTAATTATTGACAGTGACGCCCATGGAAAAAAATTGTCTATATGAGTCTGACGCATATGGCGATATTTTGGTAAGGAATCGGATGCTTCAATATAATTCATCAGAGGTAATAGAGGCAGTGAAAGCAACGGTTTTCCTGGATGTAATTGATAAGATAATTTGTCGAAATGACGTCAAACAGATGGTCTTCGGCTGAGGTGAGCTAACAAAAAGATCATCTGAATTATCACAGGATTAATAGATCATTTGCATATTATACAAGTTGATATTTAGACTTAATAATGTATGTCACAATACGTTGATGCTTTTGCAATAAAATTGCCAGAAAAATATAGTCATACACTGAAAGAACCTTTTTGGCCTTCCATCAGCATGGCTGATTCTAACCTTCAAGAGAGCGACTCCTGGCGCCTCCTCGGGCTAATGTTTTCCGTTGACATGAAGTGGAGCGAATATATTGAATCAATTGCTATGTCTGCGGCTAGGAAAGTTCGTCCACAATATCGAACGATGTAAATAGTGTACATAGTTACAATACCTCACAAATATAGACATACATTGAAGATACGTGTTGAAAATTTAAATGCTGTAAACATCCCGACACCAAATCACAGATGAAACCTTCAGAAGTCTTCTAGAATTCATATCTGATCGAGTAAGCTCTATTTTGTAGGTATATGAAGGACAAACACCATATTAGGCGGGTGGTCATATTTCTGCTCAATAATTGTGTGTATAAACGTATCTCAATATAAATATAAAAATAATAATCTCTGTATCTTACAGATATATAATGGGCTTATTTAATTCATTAAATATTTGGTTTTCAAGATGGGCCATATAAAAGTTAGAAAATAAAGGACCTAAGGGGTTGCCCATTGCAACTCCATCAGTTTGAGTGTAGATATTAACTAGAGGATCATTAAATGAAACATATTTTGTACAAGATATAAAAAATTTCTTCTTTTTTTTAATTGTGGAGTTAATTTTTAAAGGTGGAAGAGAAATAAACCCAAAATTTATGTAAGATATATAGATTATATTTTTATACAAGCAAAAAATTGTTAATGATATTACAGAACTTAAAGAATATATAAGAAAAATTATATACTGGGTCTTCCCCAAAATTTACTCACCCTTTAAATGACAATAAATTTAGTGCTTATTGATTTGCAAACAAGAGTAATTGTAAAATTTAAGAAATATTAAATTTAAGATTGTAAAATGTAAGAAATATTAATGTTTATTAACTTACAAAAATTAACGGTTTAAATTAAATATGAAATGAAATGAAATGCATGGTTAAAAATATTCATACTGAACTCACACTCATACTGAACTCACACTCAAATTCATACTGAACACACACTCAAAATTATACTGGACTCACACTCAAATACATACTGGTCTCACACTCAAATTCATACTGGTCTCACACTCAAATTCATACTGAACTCACACTCAAATTCATACTGAACTCATACTCAAATTTATACTGAACTCACACTCAAATTCATACTGAACTCATACTCAAATTTATACTGGACTCACACTCAAATACATACTGGTCTCACACTCAAATTTATACTGAAATCACACTCAAATTCATACTGGACCTACTCGCAAATTTATACTGAACTCACACTCAAATACATACTGGTCTCACACTCAAATTCATACTGAAATCACACTCAAATTCATACTGGACCTACTCGCAAATTTATACTGAACTCACACTCAAATACATACTGATCTCACACTCAAATTCATTCTGAAATCACACTCCAATTCATACTGAACCTACGCGCAAATTTATACTGAACTCACACTCAAATTCATACTGAACTCACACTCCAATTCATACTGAATTAACACTTAAATTCATAACTCCGCAGAAAGTAATACATGCGTATCTTTTTTATTTATTTATGCGCCAATTCAAGTGTTTAATTGCATTTCATTCTACTTGGCTAAGTGCATCAATATTGACTCACTCATTGTGAAACTATTCGTTAAAAACCATATCAGAAAAGATTTCTTCAAGACAGGACAGAAGGTCGTTTTAACATGGGGGCGATATACACATACGTATGCATATGGGCCAAGGACAAAAAAAAATTGCCTCTTCACCGCGACCACACCTCTCTTACTGCAATGAGGAAGTTACTGGCGCAAGGTTGAGATCCCCGGAACTGGGTAAGTTCTCGCCTATAAAATGGGGAGAAACGTTTACTTCACTTCTGGTCAGAAGTTAACTCCTGTGCCAGGTAACATTTTTTTTCAGTGTCACAAAAATAACAATATATCTGGATGTAAGATAAATATAGTGCTGATTGCAAGAAAAAAAAATTCAATGAGTATGCTCTGCGAATATACGAGGGTCATTCAATAAATAAGGTGAATTTTTCGGTATAAGGACCTCTAATGCAGATAGAAGCTTACTCTTTTTTAATTTTTTTTGTTTTACTTCTTTTTCACATAGATTTAATTTCTTTTGCAGATTAAAAAAAAAACTTTGAGAGTTTTGGCGATTAA
>OZ038490.1:109680473-109687973 GCA_964036315.1 Acanthosepion esculentum | reverse complement strand
AGACACGGAGAAACAAAAACAAATAAAGGATACACTAAGCCTAACAAAAATGCAGGCCCAAATTGAAATACAAGAAGACAAAACAATACACTTTACAAAGAAATACACACAGATTGATAACAAATTATTTACAAAAATCAAGGAATTATGTCCTAAAGAAACTCACCAATTCCTGTCAGAATTATGGGAGTCAAAATGTAAAAAAGAGGAGGGAAAATCTCAGAATATCTTGGAAAGAAAGATAACCTAGTTGAATGCATTACCAAGAAAAGAAAAATTGGAAAATGAGACAAAACCAAAAAAAAATAATTCAAACTCACAAAAAAACACAGTACTCAACACAAAACAACCATCAGCAAATACAGAGAAAACCACCCAACAGAGTCAAAAACCTAAATACCTATTACCACACACAAACAGACCCGCAAGGTAAGCACCCTAACACATTCTACCATACGCAAACACATCCACAAACTCACAAAGTAAATATCCTAACACATTCTACTATACGCAAACATATCCACAAGGTAGGAAGCCTAATACATACTACCGCCACACACAAACACACCCACACAACAAATACAATTATGAACATACGCTAAACTGCGCAAAAACAAACCTGCACAGACCACCACACCATAACACAAACAGAAAAAGATCAGAATACACACACATTTACAAAACCAACACTTACAAATACTACATAGCACAACAAACCAAACCTGGCAACCATTACCTATAATATCCAGGAGTACAACCCGAATTTCCCGAAAAGTTCTACACACAATCCACATACAATCCATACAAAAACAACAAATCTAGAAACGTCTGGAACACGCCCCCTAACAAAAACAAACACACCTATATAGAGCCATCGAGAAACAACAACCCCAATTTCACAAAAAAAAAAACAACCTCTCACTGGCAAGAAAACTCAAAATGAACAGGGAGAGGGTATCTCTTAAAAAACCCGAGATATATTAAAAGAAACAATCATTATTTTTTAGAAGCCCCAGTCCGAACAAAAAAAAAAGCAGTTTAAATGACACAAAACCCAAAATAATAAACCTATCTACATATACACTTACAAATGACTAAATCAACCTACTGAAATTGTGCCTAAAATTCTGCCCTGCTCCAAAAAGCAATATAGCAGACCTAAAAAAGACCTTAAGGAATTTGAACGCAAATTGAGACTAAGAGAAATATTTAATAATAGCGAAAATATTACAGATGAGTCACTGGTAAAAAACAATTCCAATTTATTCCCAAATAAAAATAACAATACCAATGAGCTAAATATATTTTTTGAAAAACTCTGGAACCTCGACCTACAGGAAAAATCCAAACTATTCTACAACCTTACATACAGACAAAGACTAGCCTTAGAGAGCATCCGAAAAAATAATAACATAATTATAAAAGAAGCAGACAAAGGCAGCGCCATAGTCATCATGGACAGAACATACTATAAAACAAAAATTCTAGAAACATTAGAGGATAGGAATAACTACAAATTAATTGACACTAACATAGACAAAAACATTTTATCAAAAATTACAAAACTCTGCACAACACATAATAAAATATTAACAAAAAAAGAGAAGGATTTCCTAATAAACTTTGTACCAAAAACAAGCAATTTCTACGGACTACCTAAAATTCACAAATCGAGTGAAATAAAAGCAGCTATACAGACACAAAAATCTGAATACATTAGCATCCCAAACCCCAGTGACCTTACATTCAGACCAATAGTAGCAGGGCCAGCCTGTCCAACTAGCAAACTCAGTAACCTAATAGACATAATATTGCAACCATATATGAAACAAATTAAAAGCCACATCAGGGACGATATCCATTTCCTTAGCTGCATACCACAAAAGGTGGATCCGGGAACTCTTATGGCAACTTTTGATATTAGTAGCCTATACAGCAACATACCCCATGAACTAGGAAAGAAAGCAATCTCATTCTGGATTGAAAAACGTCCAGAAATACTACATCCGAGATTCACTAAAGAGTTCATTATCGATAGTATAGACCTAATTCTAAACAATAACACCTTTGTATTTGACAACAAAAACTATATCCAAACCCTGGGTACAGCAATGGGAACAAAAATGGCACCAGCATATGCCACCCTATCATTAGCTTACCTAGAAGAAAACCTCTGTGAACGGATATGGGGCAAATATAAAAACCCAATTCACTAAATCTTGGAAAAGATACTTAGATGATTGCTTCATCTTTTGGAAATCCTCATGGGGCGACATTAACCAATTTCACACTCTACTTCAAAACTTACACCCAAAAATCAAATTCACGCAAGAATATAATTTTAACGAATTACCATTTTTAGATATACTCATTAGAAATAAAAAAAACAACCACATAATCACAGATATATACCACAAACACACAGACACCCAACAATACCTTTATTTCAAGAGCCATCACCCCAAAAGCTGCCTAAAATCCATCCCCTATTCCCTAGCACGTAGGGTTTGTACTATAGTGACTGATAAACACCTCCAAAAAACCCGATTAGAAGAACTACATAGAACTCTAAAAAACGAGGCTACCCCACAACACTAATAAACAAATGTTTTGAAAAGGAAAAAAAATTCCTCTAGACCAACTTAGAAATAAAAAGAAACGTAACGTCGAACCAACTCTAGCATACAACAAAAACAATGCAGAAATATTCACAGAAATTACAAAAAATCGAGACCTCCTTAGCAAGAATAATAAACTGAATCTCTATCTATAAAAGGCAGGATGTGTGTGTGCGTGTGTAACGAATGCACGGCCGCAATTTTCGACGGATTTGCACCAAAATTTACATGCACATGCTCCAAGTTAGCGGAAAGGCCAAGACCGACGTTGCATTTCCCAACTCCCATCGATAGTGGAAATAATCGATTTTTTCATGCTTCTACGGCAGTTTTCATGTAGTTTTCGGCCATTTTCTACTGGCCAGAGTGAGAGCCTATAGCTGGCTGTCACATGCGGGTATCTGTGGAGCACGAAAAAAATATACACATACATACACATACATATATACGCATATTGACAAAAGTAGGGGAACTACTCACGGGCACGCACACGGGCCCCACACAACTTAGGAAGTACATGTGTATGTATGTACGTATATATGTGTGTATGTATGTGTGTGTATGTGTATACTGGTTCCATGTAACTTGGGAGGTATGTGTGTGTACGTATGTCTGTATGTATGTGCATGTATGTACTGATTCCTCGTGGTGGGACGGTGTGTGTGTGTGTGTGTGTGTGTGTGTGTGTGTGTGTGTGTATGTATGTGTGCAAATGTGTTTACTAATTCCTCGTAGTGAGACAGTGTGTATGTATGGAGGGGAAATATACACACGCATATATACACGCATGCTGACAGAAACACACGAAAATGAAAATAGATCTAAGAAGACACAGGGGTCATTAAAACATTAAAAGATAAGATACCGACAACTAATTCATCATTTCTCAGCCCAACCTTAATTGTTTTAGGACCCTTCGCGCAGAACTCTTCACTGCCAATTCAAGAAAGACATTCGGATTACTAACACAAAAACAGAGAATGTCTCATATCGAGAATATTTAACATCGAAAAACATAAAGGAAAAAAAAAAATTATTTTTAATAATATGTGGAAATCTCCACCCTTTACCTAAAGACGGTCGGAAGGACGGAAAATAAAGCATTATATTTTTTTTTAAATCCACATTACAACCAAAAACGTTTGCGGTACCTCTCTTCTTTTTAATATAAACAATTTTCTCTCGTTGGAACCACTATAACCTCTTCCTTATATATATATATATATATATATTTTTGTCATCGCAGCTCATCAGTGTGGCTAGACGACCGGTTGCCTCTAGCTACGATCGAAACCCGACTGATTTTGCGTCAGTCGGAATCTCTACCCGCTAAGCCATCAGCGTACGGTATGGAATGGAGGTGAATTTTAGCGTGTTTATTTTTAGATTCGGATAAACACACAGTGACTGAGAGTGACTCAATTCTGTCGATATATATATGAGGTGCATTTTAGAAGTACCAGAAGGAGAATGCAGTAACACCTTTTTGAACACACTCTACTCAACACTGCTTGTCACAACTGACTATTTTTGCAGAATGCAGTCGGGACATGAAGGCAATTTGGAAACTAGCTAAGCAATAAAGTGTTGTGTTGAGAGAGATGACCACCAAAACCTCTTCACCCTTCCTACAAATCCAAACTCGATTCCTGTGACATTTGGTCGCTCCTCAAGCTGAAGCAGAGGCTCAGGGGTCGTCGTTTTGAAAAGAAGATGAAGGATACTGTGACAAGTTCCCTGGATACCTTTACTTTGGATGACTTCAATGGGGCCTTCACGAAGTGGCTACAACAAGTGCATTGAAGGATCCTACTTTGAACATATATATATATATATATATATATATATATATATATATATATATATATATAATAAATGCGAATGTTAGTGTGTCACTGTGTCACACTTTTTCAACTTTATTTCTAGAGGCCGTAGCCCAAAATATAAAACCATTTTGGAATCAGGCCAACTCCGTGAGTAAATTAAAACATTCCGGGCTGGATCCGGACCGGCAAACCTGAAATTTGGGATTCCCAAGTTTTCATTACTGCCATTGTTTTCGGCGACTTTTTACGTGATTTTTTGCGGCGGATTTTTTATATGACAACAATTTTTATAACTTGGGGATAAATTTAGGAATAATCGAAATTAATTTCGAAATCCAGATAAAGTCACCCATGAAATAAAAAATAACTGTTTGTACAGAAAGTAAGGACCTACGTACATCAAATTGGCAGCAGAAGAATTATCGTGGAATTTTTCAAAGTTAAGCTTGAATATTAATGCAATACTTAAATGCAGCGATCAATTTTGAGTTCTTCTGTAGTTTATTGTTGCCTATCGCATCTACTCCTCCCTACCTATTGTGACGAAGGCCCAATCAAGAGCCCTTAAGAGCTAGCTTAAATGCCGCACAATAGGGTGGCTTTTAAGCTAGTATAATATAATTTTGAATTTAGAAGCAATTGTTAGAAGTGGCTAACAGGGGCTTCTAAATTCAAAATTAAATTAAATATTAGCCTTGTACTGACTGTGCATTAAACTAATAATTTATTTAATAATATATTTGATAGTTTTTACTTTTTATAATAGGATATATATATACAGTGTGACCCCACAAAACGGGAATTTTTGAAGTGCGTATTGCCAGACATGAGCAAGTGGCAACACTGCGAGTCAGTGACCTTGAGCAAGTAAACATTTCGCCATGTTAGTAACGAGAATGAAATTCACAGTATCCCAGCTGAGATGTTGCAGCAGTCAATGAGGAATCTCAACAGCAGATTTCAAGAATGCATTCGTACAGGTGGACGCCATCTACAGGACGTAATTTAAAAAAAATGAAAATTCCATCATCGTTTCCTAAATGGCATGTTTTAAGGTTTCAATTACTATGAATTAAATATTTTTCGTCCATCACACTTGGTTTTATTGGATTGTTAAAAAGTTCCCGTTTTTTGGGGTTACCCTATATATATATATATATATATATATATATATATATATATATACAGCGTGCGGTTGGTAAATTGTCTCCATTTTATATTTTTAATTTTGCGCATGCGTGTTGTTTGTTTTTGATTTTATTAACAGCACGGTATAGTGGGGTTAGTTGGGCATCATCTGTGAGAAAAAAAGCACCATGACGCAATTCACTCCGTCAGAAATTTGAAAACGGCATGCTGTAGTGAAGAGTATTCGAAAAGAGATGGATGAGTCTAATGGTGATTACGAAGGTACAGAAACTCGGAAAACCCACTCTGATCATACTGATAAGAAAAGAACACCCGAATTTGTTGGTAAGGGTTTCAGACTCAGCACGGAGGCCTACATCAAGTGCCTTGAGGAGATAATACTGCCCTGAGTCAAGAAGGTGGCTGCTAGCAGACCGTATGTCTCGCAATAGGACTTTGCACCATACCACACAAACAGGGAACCCAGTCATGGCTGTCAGACTATTTTTGCGACCACATCACCCCTTACATCTGGCCTCCTAAGCATCCACACTCTAAAACCCTTGATTATTATGTGTGGGACGCAGTTGTGCAAGAGACCACCAAAACACCTTGTAAAACCAAAGATGAAATGAAGACAAGGACTATGGTAGCATTGACCAACAAGGAGACCGCCCGTTGAAATCGATTCTGAAGTCGTCTGGAGGCCGTAGTTGAAGCGAATGGCGATTTTATTGAATGAATTTACTCTTTAGTATTTCGAGATATTGTTGCACATTTTTGGTAAATATATCTGTTAAAATGAGATGTCAGTGGTATTTTCATTTTTGAGTAGTTTAGACGACAATTTATCCGTACGCCCCATATATATATATATATATATATATATATATATATATATATATATATCATGAAATAATAATAATAAAAACGAAAGAATATTAATCTACAACTCACTGTGTCTGAAGATTTCAATTTTTTTAATAATTTTTATCGTTCAATATATATATATATATATATATATATATATACAAATAAACAGACACACCTGCGCGATAAAGTCCTAAAGAGGAAGAAACGCGTCGGCTAAGATAGATTTTCCTTTTGCCTTCATATATATATATATATATATATATATATATATATATATATATATATATATATATATGTACATTTCATTAAAAACGACTGATAAGGTGCTTTTATTTAGTTTTTTATACAATTTCTCATGCGATCTAATAATGTTTTTCTTTTCGGATGATAAATTATATAAAAACTGTCCGAATGTTCTTTTCATCCGAGCGCTTTCGGCTATACATTTAGCCATTTCAAGGATTATATTTTAACTGTTAGAATTATAAATAGTTTGTTATATGTATGTTTTATAAAATGTTTCATTTTTTTTTGGTTTCAAAACACGGTCAAGATATTATGTCCATGTTCAAAATTAATATTATTAAGTGTTGGTTTGTTTCTTTTTATTAATAAGGCTTCCATTATTTTTAGCCAACACTTAATAATGACCGTTAATAGTTACATAAGAAATCTAAGAAAATATAAAAACAAAAAAATAATGATGTATTTAAAACTTATTTACTTGTAAAATAATTCGTCATTTCTTTTTGCTAAATAAATGAATCACTTTGTTGTAAAAAGTATCGGCACCTCGCTATACCTTTATCTTCTCCAAAAGAAAGAAGAAGATATCGCCATAGCCTGTTTTCTTAATTCTTTTCTCGCTAATTCTATCATAACCTCACTAAATTCATCCACGTTCTCTGAGTCTGTACATAAAACTGACACGGGAGTGGGATAGGGGCTTCCGCTGCCTACACTACATTACTCGCTTGTTCATTTATCCTAAAAGTTATCCATAAATTTTCTTACACAAAAAAATATTTATCCTGGTAAACTAAGTTATGTCGTGC